>JAODLD010000045.1:2566659-2611083 GCA_026781065.1 Mormyrops boulengeri | reverse complement strand
GCCCTCTGCATTGTGCCCTGTGACGGACTGGAATCCTGCCCAGACTGTGAGGGTGCCCTCTGCATTGTGCCCTGTGATGGACTGGCATCCTGCCCAAGCTGTGAGAATGCCCTCTGCATTGTGCCCTGTGACGGACTGGAATCCTGCCCAGACTGTGAGGGTGCCCTCAGCATTGTGGCCTGTGACGGACTGGCATCCTGCCCTGGGTGTGAGGGTGCCCTCTGCACTGTGCCCTGTGACGGACTGGCATCCTGCCCAAGCTGTGAGAATGCCCTCTGCATTCTCCCCTGTGACGGACTGGAATCCTGCCCAGGGTGTGAGGGTGCCCTCTGCATTGTCCCCTGTGACGGACTGGCATCCTGCCCAGGGTGTGAGGGTGCCCTCTGCATTGTGCCCTGTAATAGACTGGCATCCTGCCCAGGGTGTGAGAGTGCCCTCTGCACTGTGCCCTGTGACAGACTGGCATCCTGCCCAAGCTGTGAGAATGCCCTCTGCATTGTGCCCTGTGACAGACTGGCATCCTGCCCAGACTGTGAGGGTGCCCTCTGCATTGTGCCCTGTGACGGACTGGAATCCTGCCCAGACTGTGAGGGTGCCCTCTGCATTGTGCCCTGTGACGGACTGGCATCCTGCCCAGGGTGTGAGGGTGCCCTCTGCATTGTGCCCTGTGACAGACTGGCATCCTGCCCAGGGTGTGAGGGTGCCCTCTGCATTGTCCCACACTATGAGTGTCCCTGAGAGCTTCGCCAATCCCCCATTATGAGTGTGTCACCCTGCGTTGGTGTTTCCGGCGACTGCCCTGTCCCGATTCAATAAAAACATGTTCTCCTTCACCTCGCCGGCCTCCACACAGCCGCAACCTGCACGGGGGGGGGGGTACCCAACTATGCCAGTGTGCTGCCGCAAGAAGGCCGGGTATAATTAACATGCGTGCTCCATCGCATGCCTGCTGCACCGATCTCCTCCCATCCTAATGAAGGAGATTTCTACTTCACTGATGATATCTCCCTTTGACGATATATAGGTCTATTATTTTATTGTCATCATGGTCATGCTAAGAAACCAATTAATTAAAGAGATTAAAGTACCAGCTAACTAGATTGAAGTTGAGAAGATTGAGGTCAAAGAGTGTTAATTTATTTTACGATTCATCGTTTTTGGCTTTTCATATACAAATTATCAGAAAAGCCCCACTGCTTGCAAACTTATTAATTCGGGACCTTAATTGTTGGGTGTAAGACTGTTTTAGGGGGAACAGACAATTAAATCTTCAGATTTTTACTTTTTTTCTGGTCTTGACTCGGCTGTGTCAAATTAGCAACAATAACAAAAGGCGGGGAAATCTCCACGCCGCGGGAAAGACGAACCCGGAGCCTCTCGGCAAAGACAGTAATGTCGCCGGGAGACGCAGCCAACGTGTGGAGGACAAGTGTACGGATATCTGGGCCTGCGACGTGTCTCTCCACAGCACTGGTGAGATAAACAACTTGTGATGTTCTTAATTGTGAGATTTCATATTCGTTTAACCGCCATGCCATCACAGGCCCTCATAAACAGCTCGTCTCAGAAATGAAACAGGACTTTTCCCCCCCAAACCCAGAGGGCTAATTATAGAATAGCAAGCTTCTCCTTCACCACCAACTTCACGTTTTTTTCTTCCTCTCTCCCTTCACTAGGCTCATTATCACAGTGCTTATGAAGTGGTTTCAGAATCAAGTGAGGTTTGGAGGGCTGTGAAAGCACTGGCCTATTTAGCTGGGCTCACACCCTGGATGAACCCACTCCCATTAATTCTGGATTACCACCGCAAGGCCGTGTGTTTCTTGACGGGGGAATATGACAGCATATTTGAGCCGCGATGCTATCGGCTCTCCCTTTTAATTGCGCCCATATCTGTGCATGCACTTTTAAGACATGCGGCGCGGGAGGGTGAGTCAGCCACTCGCCCTAGGAAACCTCGCAGAGCTCAACATAAATAGTTCCTGCCACTTGTTTCCCAGCTTTTAAAGCTTTATGAAACCTCAGTGCTTCCTTCCTGAAGCAAATCCTCCAGATTCCCTCTTCTCCAGATTCACCCATCGCCTGCTGTTCCTGGTGACGCTCCCTCAGGCGATGGCGTCCCGACGTTCTGTCGACTCCCTCATTCCAGTGGCCGCGTCCTGCTTCTCAATTGACTCAGTCATTGTAGTGATTGTGTGCTGAGTCTCACTTGGCTGATTTTTTACATTGATTATTGATTTTCAGTTGGGCTTAGTCATTTCACTCATTCTGAGTTGATTGGTTTTCAGAGATTAATTGTCCACTGATAGATCCGTTGACTCAGTCCTTCCAGTGACTGCATGCTGTTTTCAAATGGACCCGGTCGATTCGGATGACTCTTTTATGAATTACTTATCAATCACAATTTATACATTCAGCTAAAAGGTAAATTACAATTAAGAGAGCATTGATAATTGTTTGGCCCTGTGACCCTGGGCAGTTGTAAGACGGATGGATAAATTGCAGAACTTACTTACTTTTTGTAATGTAGGGATAATATCTGCCTCCCCTGTGATCTTGCAGTTTATCAACTGTTTTTTTCCTCTGATCAGGTTTTGTTGTCATCAGCATTTCAGGACTGAAACCTCGGTAAAGAGTTATACAAAATATCATTTTCCATTAATTAGTAGACAAACAGGCAGTACATGTCTCCGGAATAGATGTCTCTAATTTGAATCCAGTGCAATGTTTAAAAAATGAAAGTCTTTAAAAATTAATCACACCGCAATTGGAAGGTGTCCCCCCGCTTGCTCATAATGGCCAGTGGCAATAAGAACATTAAATATAGGCCAGGCGATAATGGGATATCTAATCATTCTTTATCACACCTAATTTTTTGTCAGCCAATAATAAGGTTCCCTACTTCTTCAACTCTACTGACATTTATGAAGGCCCTACTTAAGCAACATAAACGTTTAATACAGGCTATAATTTTGTAATAGGATTTTATTGAATGCTATGAATTACAGAGGTTACCAAGACACATAATTGTCACATGTTGACCATACTGAATTGCTGCGTTGTTCTGCCAACATTCATTTGCTTGATTGTGCACAGTAATGTCGCCGTAAATCACAGCCGGTATATTTACACGCTGAGGGTAGCAGCCCCGTGTGCGTGGTGTTTGCATGTTCTCCCCGTGTGCATGGTGTTTGCATGTTCTCCCCGTGTGCGTGGTGTTTGCATGTTCTCCCCGTGTGCGTGGTGTTTGCATGTTCTCCCCGTGTGCGTGGCGTTTGCATGTTCTCCCCGTGTGCGTGGCGTTTGCATGTTCTCCCCTTGTGCGTGGTGTTTGCATGTTCTGCCCATGTGCGTGGTGTTTGCATGTTCTCCCCGTGTGCGTGGTGTTTGCATGTTCTCCCCTGTGCGTGGTGTTTGCATGTTCTCCCCTTGTGTGTGGTGTTTGCATGTTCTCCCCTTGTGTGTGGTGTTTGCATGTTCTGCCCATGTGTGTAGTGTTTGCATGTTCTCCCTGTGTGCGTGGTGCTTGCATGTTTTCCCTGCTCCCACACTGTGTGCTTGGAGTTTACATGTTCTCCCCGTGTGCATAGAGTTTGCATGTTCTCCCCACGTGCGTGGTGTTTGCATGTTCTCCCCTTGTGCGTGGTGTTTGCATGTTCTCCCCGTGTGCGTGGTATTTGCATGTTCTCCCCGTGTGCGTGGTGTTTGCATGTTCTCCCCTTGTGCGTGGTGTTTGCATGTTCTCCCCGTGTGCTTGGTGCTTGCATGTTCTCCCCGTGTGCGTGGTATTTGCATGTTCTCCCCGTGTGCGTGGTGTTTGCATGTTCTCCCCGTGTGCGTGATGTTTGCATGTTCTCCCCGTGTGCGTGGTGTTTGCATGTTCTCCCCTTGTGCGTGATGTTTGCATGTTCTCCCCATGTGCGTGGTGTTTGCATGTTCTCCTCACACTGCTGAAGTTTCCTGCGGCTCATCGAGTTTTCTCCTCTAGTACCAAGACACGCGGTTCATTGGCATCTCTGAATTGCACGTATTGCATGATTTGTGTGTGTGTGTGTGTGTGTGTGTGCGTGTGTATGTGTATGGTGATGTACAGTGTACATAGTGATCAAATGTTCCCAAATGTTCCCAACACTTTTTGGTTCCCACAAGGGGAAACTCAGTTTTATAAGAATCTGTGACTCCAAAAGTCAAAGTGACGCTAAAAGATTTGTATTTAGTTTGGTTACTTATGGTAAAGGTTAGGGATGGGTATGGGTTAAGGTTATGGTTAAGGTTAGGGCTGGTTAGGGGTTAAGGTCGTCATTGCTGGGTTAGGATTTGTCTCATAGGAATGAACAGACGGTCCTCACAAAGTTATGAAAATAAACGTGTGTGTGTGTGCGCGCGCGCGTGTGCTTGCCCTGTGATGAACTGCAATCCCGTCCAGGGTGTACCCCTGCCTTGTGTCCCCATCAAAATTTTGCTGGTTTAGACTGACAGGAGAGAGTCCATGTTCACATTGCCACAGCACTCTTATCGAGTAGATCAGCCATTAGCATGTGCTTTGGTTTCACGGGCAGATCAGCTGACGCTCTCAGCCAATGGCGTGCAGTCGTCCTATGAGCAAGACAAATATTTCCTTTGTTGAGCTGCAGGAGAGCTTATGGAAAGGTCAGGCCCATCATTGTGAGTGGAGAGGCCATGTAATAGGGGAAATTCTGTTAGGTGTCATGGCGTGTGCTAGACATTCATCACTGTAAGCAGTCGCAGTATGCTTATGAGAGCAGCCGTCCATTTTGGTCTTTGCATCGTGTGTGTGACCTTTGTGGCTCACTGGTGTCGAAGTTCTTAAAAGAACAAACACATCAGCTTCAGATTTAAATGTGGATATGAATGAGTTTTCAGTTTCGTTTTAGCGACGGCTGCGGCTGGTCACGGCCTCGCAGACCTATAGTGTTTTGTTCTGAAGACAAAATGGGCTGCTCTGTCTCAGCTCCTTACAAATTGTTTTGTTATTAGGTGAAAATGTGCATAGTGGAGTGGGGGGGGCAGATCTCGAGAGGGATAGCGCAGGCGACTGGAGCTTGGCTTGGTGATTAATTCCACCTGTCTCTCATCCCCTGCAATGGGCGCACACTCATGTATTCTGTTTTTCTTGCTTTTTTTATTGTTATTGTGTACGCCCCAGTAACCTGGACGTCGACCCTGTGACATCACCAGCTCTCCCGCCCCTTTCGTTTGCATTTCATTTTAGTCTGTGCCAAAATGGCAGCTTGTTTTGCTTACATCTTGTCGTCTGTCCAAATGCTTCGTAAGGACACCCAAATAAGATGAAGCACATGTGGAGTGTGTCCCCTGTCCTGACCCCTGTCACACGGCTCTGCGTGCTGCAGCAGGGACGGCTTCCTGAACAGGTATGATATGAATCACCCAAACCAGTGATACAATATGGCCTCTGAAAGTATTTGAAACCAGTCGATAATTGACAGCATATGGCAATTCCGCCCATCCTGAGGTAATAATAATTAAAAGGCTCAGTGCAGAGAGATTTCAGAGAAAAAAAACATCAAGTCACATTACATTACATAATTACATTATGACTTTAAAAGCAGCTCATTTGGCCTCAAACACGGTGGAACCTTTTCAAAAAGACCTTTTTTTAAAGCGTAAATTACAGGGAAAGTGGAGTATATTCGGCTCAGCTCACATGATGACAACAAATGCTGCTGGGGATCTCCGGAAGTCAGACGGCTCTGACATTCTAACTACCCCAAACCTGACTCTCCCTGTTTGATGGCGCATTCTCCTTCAGCCAAGGGCTGGTACTGAGGCGCAGGTGAACGATGTGAAGCGATGTGAGCGATGTGAAGCCATGTGAAGCCATGTGAAGCCATGTGAGCGATGTGGAATGATGTGAGCAATGTGAAGCGATGTGAGCAATGTGAAGTGATGGGAGTGATGTGAAGCGATGTGAAGTAATGTGAGGCGATGTGAAGTGACGTGAAGCCATAGGAGTGATGTGAAGTGATGTGAAGCGATGTGAAGTGATGTGAAGCGATGTACGCGATGTGAGCAATGTGAGTGACGTGAACGATGTGAAGCCATGTGAGCGATGCGAAGTGATGTGAAGCCATGTGAGCCATGTGAAGTGATGTGAGCCATGTGAAGCGACATAAGCGATGTGAAGTGATGTGAAGCAATGGGAGCGATGTGAGCAATGTGAAGTGATGTGAAGCGATGTAAAGTGATGTGAGCGATGTAAAGCCATGTGAGCCATGTGAAGCAATGTGAGCAATGTGAAGTGATGTGAGCCATGTGAAGTGATGTGAAGCGATGTGAGCAATGTGAAGCCATGAGAGCCATGTGAAGCGATGTGAGCAATGTGAGCGATGTGAAGTGATGTGATGTGAAGCGATGGGAGCTGTGAAGCCCTACCGAAAAAGCAGAAATTCACAGAGTGTGTGGAGCGTTTGGGTCGAGTCACGCACACACTGATAGCAGAAGCTGAAGCCCTCATTCTCTGGGACAGTGATTCCTGATCCAGCCCTTGGGGGCCCACAGACAGTCCACATTTTTGCTCCCTCCCAGCTCCAGAAATGCAGCCTGTCTGGCAGGGAGCTTGGAGGGAGCAAAATCATGGACCAACTGTGGGTCCCTGAGGACCGGATTGGGAAACACCGCTCTGGGATGCACTGTACATGTCTGGTGCTCTCACCAGGTTATTTTGTTACAGAATTGCTTTATTTTATACCAGGGGATTATATATGTACTGATAATAAAATATATGAAATAGGTATTGAATAGGACATGACTAGCCCTGTTGCTTCACATCAGCTCTACCTGCATGGAGGTTGATTGGAGTTACCAAATTGTCCAGAGGTGGGAACGGGTGTCTGAATGGTGTGTGTGAGAGTGCAACTTTATCCAGCACCCCAGGAGCAATTTTCAGGGGGTTAAGGGCCTAGCTCAAGGGCACAACGGAGATGGGGCTACTTTATGAGCACAGGATTCAAACTGGTGACCTTCCGATTACAGACACAGAGACCTAAACCACCAAGCCACACACGGCCCCCCAGTAGAGGGCAGAGACGGACATTTCAGGTGCAGAAAGTAAAAATCCAAACCAAGATTCAACCAAACAATTAAGCATAAAGAGTCACAGTCACAGAGAGCTCAACTGGTTGGTTGAAACAAAATCCTGGTTTGGATTTTTACTTTCCGGACCTGAAATGTCCGCCTCTGGTAGAAGCCTGGATGAATGGTATTGCATAGACTAACAGCATACACAAAACTGGAAAAATCCCAGGCAGGTCACATGAGTTTAAGCTTTTTCAAAGCACAAACAGAGCAAAGAACAAACCTTGCTGGACCTCCTGGATTCGTTTCCTTTTTAGCAGAGACAGCAGAAATACTCGATAGTGCCATACCGGATGCACCCACCAGTGAGGTTTAAAAGGAAGTGTGAGGTTTTGACAGCAAGGTCAACGCCTTCTCCCTTGCTCATCACAAACGTTGTCGGCCAAGCTGCATCGTGCTCCGCATTGGTGTGTTTTCTGTTGCCATCGCTGCCTCTACAACACATTACTCCTAGGAATGAGGGAAAACGTTTGAGATTAGGCCGTCTGTTTAAATAATGACTCTTCCATTTGCAATCATTTACCGTATAGATATGCAAGGATTCATTTATGAGGCGTACGACTCCTTTAACTCAACACCACGTCCCCTTGTGCTAGAATGCCCAAGACAAGACCCAGAGAGCTGTTATCCCCTGGAGGTTTGAGGCTGGGAGGAAAGTGAGCTATTTGTCACACAGCAGCAGATATAGTGCAGCCTCACTGAGGAACCATACGGCACAGGTGCTACGAGACACGCCATCGCAAATGAAAGGTGCCGTGATTCCGGTGACACTGAGAGTGGGGTGCTGGGTGGACCAGTCTCTTCAAAGTGGGCCGAATTCCATAGAGATGTGTCCCAAGAGCAGCGGTATCAAATTAGATTAGACTAGGCTAAACACAAGTACTCAGTACTCAGATAACAAAAGTACTCAAACAACAAAAATGCAGTTTGGCATCCAATCCGAAGACAAAATAGTGCGAAAGTGGTAGAAACTGCTGCTTCCAGGCTTACTAAGCTATGCCCCTACGATCAGAAGGTCACTGGTTCGAGCCCGGTTTTCGGCAGAGTAAACACATGTTTGTGGGCCCTTGAGCCGGGCCCTTAACCCCCAGCTCCATGGGCGCCGCTGCAGGGGGCTGCCCTTCCCTACCAAGCTCGCTCTGGCCTGTGTATGTGTCTGCGTGTCATGGAGAGCGAGATGGGGAAGGAGAACAGAGAATTTCCCCATGGGGATCAATAAAGTGTCGTCATTATTCTTATACACGTGTAGGAATAAACAAATAGAAAAATATCTATACAATATAAATAATCTATACAGTGGTATGTGCGGTATGGTATAAATAACGGGTATATATAACACCTGTGATTGTGGCAGAGAAGAAGGAGAGTTCTGTAAATTGACTCCAGGAACCATAGGCCCGATTTCTGCTGTGTGCAGAATGTAGCGTAATCTCTGAATGTAGTTTGATAGAGGACTATACGGGGGGTGGCAGGGAAGCAAAATGGACATTCATAAGAAGTCTATCACATGTTCCCTGGCAGCCAATCCGCACGTGACATCCATTAGCCAAAGCCCGGCACCCCCTTACTGCATGACTATCCAGCATAAGGATGTTCTTTGACTGGTAACCGCGCACATGAGTGGAATCGCACCACAGTAACAACCCTGTCATCCATGTTTGTCTTCAAGCAAGACCAAGAAACATCACCTGCAGGCAGAGACGGAGAACATTTCCTCTTCCTGGAGGACTTCACATAGAAAAAGCAGGTATGGTTCTCCAGTCCAAAGACATGCAGTTAGGTTAATTGGCTTCTCCTAATTGTCCATAGTGTCTGTGCCCAGTGACAGACTGGCATCCAGGGTGCACCTTAGTCTTTAGTCACGTGCTGGCTGGCCTCCTCCGCCACCCTGCACTGGATATCTGACCAAAATTAAGCTTTATTTGCCCGAGAAGAGCTACACTGGCATGCTGCAGTGTTTGTTTTCACATATCCTGTCATGCTGTCCTTTTTAAGACACACACACACAAAGACATACACACACCCAGGTGAGAGTGCAACTTAGGGTCAGATTGCAGGGTCAGCTGTTTATTCAGCACCCAGGAGCAATTTTCAGGGGGTTATGGGCCTTGCTCTAGGGTGTGTGTAGGGCTTACGGTTAGGGCTGGGTAGGGTTAAGGTTAGGGCTAGGTAGGGGTTAAGGTTAGGGCTGGGTAGGGTTAAGGTTAGGGCTGGGTAGGGGTTAAGGTTAGGGCTGGGTAGGGTTAAGGTTAGGGCTGGGTAGGGGTTAAGGTTAGGGCTAGGTAGGGTTAAGGTTAGGGCTGGGTAGGGGTTAAGGTCGTCATGTTGGGATTAAGGTTATGCCCATAGAAATGAATGGAGTCGCCAGACAGACAGAGATGCCTAATCTGTGTGTGTGTGTTCATGCGTGTCTGTGTGTGTATGTGTGTGTGTATGTGTGTGTATGTATGTGTGTCTGTGAGGCATAAATACTCAGATTCATTGCCACAGATAAAAGACAAAACACAAAACCAAGGTACAGCATTTTCTGCACATTTCCATAACTTCAACTAAACATCTAAGGTGAAGTCCAAGCATACCCTTTTAAAGGCATATAGGGAGTGATCTACAGCACCTTCTCCAGACTCACCCCTCTTGCCATCCTTTGGGGACACTGAGGCTCAGAAATGTTTAATAATCTCACTTTCCTCCACTACAAAACCATAATCCTCTAATCTGCATTGGTCATAATCTAGTGTTTCTCTGGAGCCTGAGCAATGATTGGAGGGTTACCTTACCAGCTGCCCAGCGAATCCCCTCAAAAAGGCGGAGGAAGGAGGACCGGCGTCTCAGGGAGCCAATGGAATGGCAGCAACCGTCTTTGGCTAATGAAGAGATTCGGTGTAAATGTGCTTTTAACCGAGAGCGGCGTGGGCCGGAGCTTGGTGGACCCGTGGCGTCCTCCTGGAGCCTTCACCTCTTTTGTCCTGGGCCTCCTTTGAAATGTTAAGCCCGGACCAGCGGCGACGGCCCTTCGCCGGCTGTTAGGGATCCATAAACCAGCTCGGCGAGCCGCCCGGGCAGAAAAGAACAAAAATTCTTTTGAAGAAAGAGGTAGATTAACCTTTCCTCCTCAACTGAAAGGGTAATCCATAGAGCTATTTCTGCAGTGTCTGCCAGTGCTGTAACACACCACAATGACTCACCGCTGTACCACTAGTTATTATAGCAACAATTACTATAAATGGTAATAATTATCATCAAAGTGAGGCCCCATCAGCTGCCTGAGATATCGTGACGTCGGAGTCGGTGTTGCTGGCAAGCTCGCCGCAAATGCATATGTTTACCGAAGCAAATGAGCACACACCTGTATGAAATTTAAGAAGCCACGTTAAGGATACATCTTATTATAAGAGCGGTTTAATGAGACCACTCTGTTTTTCATTTAGCTTGAAATGCAGCCAAAAACAAATGAAAAAGCACCAACTAGTTATTCTACAGTCTTGTCATCCACGATGACTGCAGCCCGGACCTAATGGCTAGAGTGCCGAGTGATACAAAGATAATTTATCTCGGTGTCAGATGAAGGTTTGACTTTAATGAGGATGCTACAGTTAGGGAAGCTCTTTGCTGGCACACAAACAAGTTTAGCCTTCCGTTGGGAGGGCGTGGAACACGCTGTCCCAGTTAAAACTTTTATCAATAGCGATACAGAAAAGAAAAACAGATAACTAGCACACAGACACATATTCTTTGAGATGGGAGCCATTTTTTATCTCCGCCTTCGACTGGATCGGCTTCTTGACGCCCCATGACTCTGGCTTGAGTTATTCCTATTAGTTGATTGGCTGGTTGTCGGTAAACAGATGCCAGGGAGCAGCGATGGGAAGGACTGTCGGCTCACCGGCCAAGGAGCCCGTGGGATCGTGAAGTAATTGCACTGAGCAGTGAGGTAAAAGCCACCTGCTGATTGGACAGATAATCATTATTAAAAGAGCGCCAGGAATCAGCATGGGGATTGGCTGTCAGCAGACCGGTAGGTCGATCATTCACGGGCAAGTGGGGGAGAACAGAAATGAGGGGCAATCAGGTTATTATTTGTGGGAATAATGGCGTGGGTCGGCATGGGGAGAAGCCGCTAGCTGATTGGTCAAGTGATTATTCATGAGCAAATGACAAAACAGTACAGGGAGACGAGTGAAACAGTGGCCAGGAGGGGGTCGGGTGGGGAGGCAGGCTGCGATCCGTCCTCATGACCGATGAGTCTTATTAACACTCACGGAGAGGAAGCGGGGGACCGCGGTGGCGCGCAGGACCCAGGAGTGCTCATTGGCAATCACAACAGTAATTGTGTCTCTGCTCCGGGTCAGAAGCAGAGCCGGCCTGGTCCAAGATTGACGGCAGCCGTCTGTCGCCGTGCTCCCGGAGCCGGGCGCTTGAGACAGTGATCTATGCTTTTAAAGCATCTGACAGACATCGCTTTTCGAGGACGAGATGTTGCCGCGATTTTCCACCCGAAATGGCTGCAACCCGCCAGGTCAATAGATACAAAATTAAAGAAGCTGCCGGCATTTTTTATTTATATGGTTTATGGTCGGCCTGCCCAGCCAGATGGACTCGGGATAGCCGTCACTTATCACGGTGCTTGATTACACAGCAAGGAGACATTAAAGACGCCCAGCGCGAGTCTCTCAGTCCGGTCTTTGACATTGGAGTCTTCTGGAAATCCTTGTGAATCAGTTTTTCGCTGAGTTATGTTATTATTATTTTTCACTTGCGACGCGATTGCCCTTCCCCTTACCCTTGAGTCCCTTTGAAATGCCTGTAGCACTACACCCGGTCGTTAGTTATTTATTAATCTGTCGTTCTTAGGCAGCATTTTTAAATGTTTAAACTAGAACTATGTGAAACAAATAGCCTGTCTCAGATGTCATCAGCGACCCTTGGCGTGAGCTTTTATTCCATCCATCTTCTAACCTCTTATCACAGTCAGCATTGCAGGGGGGCTGCAGCCTATCCCATGCAGCATGGGGCACAAGGCTTGGTATACCCTGGGCACATGAGCACACGGCCGCACCCTGTGGGCATCTTAGAGACACCAATTAACATAATTACTGATATTTACATATCCTTTGGGCTGCAGGAGAAAACCACAGGAAATCTACACAAAATGGCGAGAGCATGCAAATTCCACACACAAAGCACAGAGGTGGGATTCAAACCTACAGCCCTGGAGGTGCGAGTCACTGTCCCACCCACAGTCTGTTACCGCTATGTCACATTTCTGTATAGAACGCCATCTAAATTTGAGCAGGAGTGTCAGCTAGCCATTACGCATAAGCCAAAGCTGGTGACGAAAAGGAATAAAGGAGAAACGTAACAAACAAAAAAGTCCTTATTGTATAACCAAAGTACTGTATCCGTGTCCCTGATTGGGCAAGGGTGTGGCCCAGCCTACAGCCATCTCGGGAGGGAGAATCAGGTAATCAAGGGTTTGGTTGTTAATTATCCCCACCTGTTCCTTATTTATTTGGTCCCCAGTGTCCCTGGTGACAAAATCAGCCTTAGTCTCACCTGCGTCTTTCTTGTCTTTCATGAACGAAGCTGAGAGCTCTCATGTGTATCAGGTCAACCCATCCGCACCCTGTCTCCGTCTAACCTTGAAGAGGGAAGACTTTGTAAATAAATCTGTTCGGTGTTGTCACATAGCTGTGTTCCCCACGCAGATGGAGATATTCCCAGAACGTTGCACAAGCTCTGCACTCAGTATGGGAGCTTTGAAACAATTCATGCCGTTTGAAAAGTTACCAAGACCTAAAAAAAAACAAGGAACTCAAAAACCAAAAGGACTGTTTGATAGGTATCTGTCGTGAGTCTTCCAAGAACCATAAAGGATTATGAAAAGCTGTATATATTTAAGGATGAAATGTGAAGAAATTTGTTTAAACTGTTCAGGGTGTCTTTGGGGTTGTGTTTTTGCACTGCTGGGCATTGAGCCAAAACACAGACCCAGGCTGGCCTTTGAACTAAAGTCTGTTAATTGAATAAGATGGGAGCCCGTGGGGTGGGGCATTCAAAGAACACTCACCCAGCACGGACGCGAGCCTGACCACTCAGCAGCATCTGCCACGACAAACGATCTGTGTCAACCAGTGATGTGACACCGGTGTCATCGGCGTCCCACCTGCGACTGGGCGGAGATATGCACGCACATCCACAAATTCAATGGCAGACGTTCCGGAAAAACGCAGCCCGCTTGGGTCGCTTATCGCTACTCTTTTGTACTCTGCCAGGCCTACCGTCATAAACACAACAGTATTCATGATGCATTGTTTTCATTCAGGCCCAGCTTATTCTGCCTGAATGATCTTCTCGATAAATTATAGTTTGAAAACAAAGCATTCTTTCTCTTTTTTTTCCTTCAATGAGAAATCTAAGCTTTGGGATTCTTGCCCTCATCCTCTGCATCACAAACAGGTCCCGCTGGCCGTCATACCTCAGCCCAGGTACCATAAAAAGGTTGAAAAGGGAACAAGCAGAAAAACAAAGTGGATGAACAACCAGCCAGGTATAGGAACAATACATGTTTACAGAAAGCCGCGCCAAAATTAAAAGTCCACAGTCTCTCACTGCATTGCCTTTATTACCCTGTGAAACCAAACACAGCCAAGGAATCTATTTCCAGCTGGGTCCCCAACTTGAGGTTTAATTTGCTTTCAGGACAGTGCACCTGGGATGCAGGTCAGAGGAATCTCTTCCCTGGGAGTATGACAGGCCTGTACCTCCCCTCCAAGGCCAGCCGACTCTGCGTCCGCCCATTCGGCCCCAAATCTGGGCCTGGAGACACAGGGCACCCTTCTGGCTGAAGATGGTTGTTGTCGGAGCTCCCGTCTGCAGGTCCTCCACAGAACAAACGTGAAGTGCCATATGGTAGAAGAGCAGGGTTCACAGGCTCTTCCTGCAGGGGTTTACACTGCTGTCTTTTCAGGCAGCTGGCTTTAAACAGACCCCCCCTCTCGCCCCCTCCACCTCCCCAGCGCCCCCCAGTGCTGTGGAATTAAAATGATGTTTTCGGCAGCCATCTGAAAAAGATCAGGGGAAATGCGTATATGATCCTGTCTATTAAACATGCATGTCTCACTTCAGATGAATATATATTTTATATTACTGCATTTTTTTTCACAGCGACCCAGACGTCTGCATTTTGCTACGAGTGTTGGGGGGTCATGACACAGCTGGTTCGCATTGAAGGACCAAATCGCAGCAACATAAAAATTTGTGAGCTGGGCAGCTAAAGAATTAGCTACCACTGTCTCTGCGCTTCTTCATAAAAGAATTGTTTGATCCACAGCTACCCTCCGATTTCCAGTACTCAAATCATATGTATATAGATGTATATTTATAGTCATTTTCAGTCAAATTGCGCTGCGAAAGCATACAAGCATATTGTAAAGGGGAGAGTTTAAAGCGAACTGCTGGTGACTTGCGTCACTGGGAAGTTCCAAAAAAAAAAACTGGGCAATTAATGATCACCGATGAAATGGGAACTGATCGCGCTCCTCTACGTGTGGCTCATCTGGAGTCCTGGCAGTGCCCCACGTAGAAAATAATTAACGTCAAGCGGCTCGCATGCGTTTGCTCGCTGCAGAACCGTGGGAAGAAGAGGAGGGGTTCGCGGCGGCCGCTCCACGCGGCAACAGCCAAACATTCCGTGTGAACGGGAACAGAGTCCCTCCATAAGCAATTCAGATATGCTAATTTGGTATTCATAGGGGCACGCCTCTATTTAGTTATTCTCACACCGTAATGTGAATTCCTCATCCCTATTGATGTTCCATGGGCTGGCTAGCTTCTGTACCTCACTGCAGTGGATTTGATTTAGTTTAGTCTCTTTAGGGATTCTGTTCCATCCTATGCAAGCTAATATGTTTGCCGTGTTTAATGATGCGCAAAATTTTCCTGAGTAGAAGGTTTATCTTTATCAGGTCGTTCTCTTAGCATGCTGTCAGTTAGCCGAGCTGAATATAGACTTATGTAGAGATATAGGCTCGCCGACAGTACACACGCAAAACATGCGGGGGGTTTTAAAAGCGTTTTCGAGTAGTTAAGCGTTTCTGTGATTCTGAAATAGGTGCATGTTGAGGTGCTGGTATGACGGCAAGATGGTAGCAAATTAGCTTCACCACGGTGTGTGAAAAGCTAGAGCCAGTTGGACTTTTTATCTGCTTAATGGAGGATGTGATGTTTATTGTCCCCGCGTTTGTCATTCTTTCCCTTCCTGAACTGATCCTTTACATCTTTCCTCACATCCTCTCTTTTGATCTACAAAGCAATGTTTGTTTCTGCAGAAAGCGCAGAATAAGCAACTCTGTTTATCTGGCGATGTGCAGTTATTGCCTAACTGCTCCAGCGGGGAGGATCAATCCTCAGGCATGCATGGAAGCCATCAGTCGTCCTCCCAAGGTTTGACCTTTCATCTCATTTTTGGAAAGAAAGCTCTGAATAGG
Organism: Mormyrops boulengeri; assembly: GCA_026781065.1. Taxonomy (NCBI): domain Eukaryota; kingdom Metazoa; phylum Chordata; class Actinopteri; order Osteoglossiformes; family Mormyridae; genus Mormyrops; species Mormyrops boulengeri. The sequence goes on along the minus strand of JAODLD010000045.1, from coordinate 2,595,481 downwards.
CATGAACACCCAGTCTCTGAGGATCTCCGTCACAGCAGAGAAGAGCTGAAGGATGCTCAGGCTATGAGCTGTGCACAGTTGCTTTGTGTAAAACTGTCTCGCAAAAAGTAGACATAAACTCCCTGCTCTCTGATATAAAACAGTTTAAATGCAAGGAGGCAGCAGCCCGAAATGGAGACCAGGAACGACAGCACTCCCCTAAACAGTCCTTTAGCAATGGAAAGAACGAGTAAATACCCCTCCTGACTTTGGCACACAAATGGAGCTGTTCTTCTTTGTACACGTGTACGTATACGGTACACATGTGGTCAATTCCATAGCTAAGCGCTGCTAGTGGCGCAGCTATCAGTTACACGTCTGCGGCCATGAACTTCGGTGCTTGAAAGACGTGACGGAGAGCTCATCTGGAGGAAATGGGCTAGAGGTCTGCGTGATGAAGTGCGGGTGAGAGTCCACAGCTCTCCCCCATCGGCCATGGCTGCCCTCCCGTCCACCAGAGGGCAGCCAAGCTGTCGCACACACTGCTCTCCGCCACAGCTGGAAGTCGTGAAGAATGCCTCGTAGAGCGTGCTGACTCCCCAAGGGAGTCAGCACGAAGCTCAAACAATTAATACTCCAATTAATTCAATTAATACTTTTTAAAACAGGTTTGCCGTTGATTTTAGGACATAAAGATGCATTTGATTTGTCATCAATTCATGCACAATTTATCAAACACATATTTTATTTATGAATGAATCACTGGAGGCCCCTGTATTGTATCTTGTGTTTTCTCCTTATTCAGCATTTTTCCCCTTTGTTCTGGAAAAAAAATAAAGTAATGACTGAACTAATCTATTCAGCATTGTGACTAATAGACTCGTAGCAAAGGCTTTCGTTTGAGCCACATCGCTAATATTTTGTCTGCTTCCTGCAGCCTTCGGGAAAACACGGATGACTGAAGCAAGATTTTCTGTTTCCCTCCCTGACTCACTCCTCCACCTGGCCTTGTTGGGGGAATCAGCCGCTGATGAAATGATAAGAAAAATGTAATCCAGCTACACTGTCAGATATCCCAATAACAAGACTCATAGACAGACAGCTGACGTTCAGATAAAGAATTTAGAGTCGGTAGTTTACTATATAGATAAGTGTGTGTTATCTGGAGCCTGAAATCACATGGAAGAGACAAAACAGGACGGGCCCGTCTTGCCATGCGAGGTTATGGAACAACTTTCCTTTTGTTTGGAGATCTGGCTATGAAATCAGAAAGGAAACATAGACTTTGGGTTTCTGTAGACTTTATCAGCCTTTATATTAGTTTATCCAGCCTTTGGAAAAAGGAGAAAAACAGGAGGAGACTGCTAGGTAGAAGGTAACTCACTGCTGGGAGTGAGTGAGTGAGTGAGTGAGTGACCAAATGAGTGAGTGGTTAGTTGGTTGCTTGCTTGCTTGCTTGCTTCCTTGCTTGGGTAGTTGATTGATAAGTTGGTTAGTTGATTAATTAGTTGGTTGTTTAGCTGTTTGGTTAGTTGGTTGATTGGTTAGTTGCTTGGTTAGTTGCTTGGTTAGTTGCTTGGTTGGTTGATTGATTGATTAGTTGCTGCTTGACATAAAGTGAAGTTCCATTCTGCATCTTGGTGAGTTCCTGCTGGCTCTGAGGATGATGAACAATGACAGGAAGCCTAAACGAAAAGCAGACAACTCAGGGCACATGACACAAACATCTCAATGTCAAGTGTACGGCAGCTGGGGATTCTGGCCGATGATATCTCCACTGACTGGCAGGGCCTCGCTTGTTTACCTCATCACGTCAGCAGCGACACGGCTGAGGACCTCCCCGGGAGCACCGGCCCTGCGCTGCCAGCAGCAGGTGAAAAAGCCAGCGCACTTCCATTAATTCTCACGGCGGGCCCATCTGCAGCCTGGACAGAGAGTGTCCTTGGCTTGGACACACCGTAGCAGGGGACAAGAGGGCGCAGCCCACAGCTGGAATGCGGCGCTCCACCGTGTGCACAGAGCCTGACCGCACTTAAGGTGCCGTGATTGCTGGGGGGGGCCTGGGGAGGCCTCGCAATCCAATTAGTCAGCTGTGCTACTTCCAGACTGTACCTGGCAGACAGGCAGGATTAAGATTTTATTACCTTTGGAAGAGCAGGAACGTGGCAGTTGAAAATCCATTGTTGAATATTTTTTGGTGGGAAGTTTGTTGAGGAAAAATATAAAGAAATATATATTCTTTCCCAGTGGCCATCTTTGGCCTTGCAGGTAACGGCTGATATAATGATATGAAATGTGAAACATGTGCCATCTCTTTTTGGGAAGCCAGCCAGTAACGAGATGAGGATGTCTCTCTTGTCGTTTGACAGCCAAGAGCTATAAAAATAATTTCATAAAACCAGATTATCACACTATCTGTGACACTTCAGGTGAGAATAATTCGGATGCAAAAAAAATCCTTTGGCTGGTAACTGCCTTGAATTTGTAATAATGGAGTCCTTCAGGAAAAAAATGCATTTGATTGCGAGTTCATCTCCAAAACAGATTGTTGGAATAAAGAAGGCTTTCTTAAATTTTTATGTCCCTCAAAGGAGACAAGCTATGGTGTATTTTTAAAATTCATTCTTGGCCTGTTTTTGTTTTGTTTTTCACTGGAAATGCATGCCTTGCTCATTCATGGTTTCTCTGCTCTCGAGTTTATGCTGGAGAAACATTTTTGCCATAAATATGCATTTACCCTGTTTACTTGCTCAGAAATATTGTCTTTATGTTAGCGGTTTATCATGCCATTTCAGATAAGATTTTAGGCGCATTTGTCTGCACAATTATACATTTTTGTGCTGAAGGAAGAGCAGTGTCAACAGCATCAATAAAACTTACAGTAGATGCAATTACAGGGGAATTATTTAAAGGCAGGTGGCTCTCAGAAATAAATAATACAGCAGGCTTCTACAGCAGAAAGACACTGCAGTTCAGCAGAGAGTCGGAGTGCGAGCATTAATACTGGCTGTTCATCAGTGCCAGCTTAGGATGCAGCTCAATCCATCCAAATAATTATGTAATTCAATAAAAAGCACAGCAAGCCAAGTCTGATTTTTGTATCTAGCCGGTCGATGAGTAAGAGATGTTCCAGATGGTCAGTGTTCTAAATTTTGCCACAAAGTCATCCCAGTGCACAACAGCAGCATGGCAAGGGAAGATGTAACAAGAGGGGTCAGAGTGTGCAATTGATCCACAGAGTATGGGATGACAACCCTGGAGGAGCACCAGTCACAGCCGATGACCAGAGTTTGGCGGCCCACACTAAGCTTGCTGGCACTCACTCTGCCTTCAGGGGGCGCCCAGGAGCGAGCCAAGTCACGCATATCGGTTTTGTGGCTACTCCATGGGCTCAGCCTGGGGGGACCACACCTACAGGGAGTGTTTATTTTGGTTCCCGTGGTTTCGGTTTGCCCCCCCCTCCAGGATGGTGTGGATCAGCTTGCTGTGACACCTCTGTACCTCAGCTGGGAGATTTTTTTTTACCTCTTTGATGACACTCTCCCCAGCGTGAGTGTGTAGAAAAGGTCACGCACCTCCTGATGCCCCGCAGGCGAGATGCGGTACTGCACTGTCATTGAACTCAATCTCTTCTTCTTCTGAAATGTATGAATATGGATGAAGTCATATCTATAATCCACTGTTACTTTTCTAAATGAGTGGATGTCATTTCATTTAAAAAAAACACCACTTTGTATGTGATTAAACCAGTGTTTCCCAATTTGGTCCTCAGGGACCCGCAGACAGTCCATGTTTTTTGCAAAAATGTGGACTGTCTGGCAGGGAGCTGGAAGGGAGCACAAATGTGGACTGTCTGACAGGGAGCCGGGAGGGAGCAAAAATGTGGACTGTCTGGCAGGGAGCCGGGAGGGAGCACAAATGTGGACTGTCTGACAGGGAGCCCGGAGGGAGCAAAAATGTGGACTGTCTGGCAGGGAGCTGGGAGGGAGCAAAAATGTGGACCATCTGTGGGTCCCGGAGGACCGGGTTGGGTAACACTGGTATAAAGCACCTGGCCACTGACATTACCACTTTAATAATTCCCCCGCTCTAAAGTGAGCTTCTTTACCTCTCAAGCCAATCCTTATATTTCTGTGGTTCGGCGAGTCTGTGATGGGGCCATGTTACCTGGAGGGTGTCTAACAAAGTCGTTATATCCCCCCCCCGCCCCCCCGTAGCTTTTAAGGCCCACTACGCAAGTGGGAGTCTCTGTACCATTCAGAAGCCGCATTAGCGAAATTACCGTCGCTCTATCACACGTCGGCTTTAACACGGCACATGGCAATCATTAGTGCCCCCCACCCCTCTAATCACAGCCACTGGGCTCCCCCACACCCCCATATATGTCCCGAGCCTGGAGTCTCGCCCGACACGGTGTCACCGCTCTCCAAGTGTGTTAACGTGCAATTCACCGGCAGCAGAGGCAGTTCGTAATTGAACAGCTCTGCTCTCCAACTCTATTTTATTCAAACTGAAATAAGGCGCCACTCCTGGGACGCCTTTGAAAGCGCAGGCCACTTTGGGGCCCCCGCTGTGTCTGGGGCGTCATGTGACCACGGGGGAGGGCAGCGTGAGCGGCAGGAGCCGGCTTTCCACCGGCGCGGGCGGGTTCCAGCGAATTAACAACACATGCGCGACGCCGCCAACATATAAAAGGCCCATAAATAAGCACACAATTATATAACAATATTCAAATTGAATGTTTTATATTTCTATAAAAATGTTCTCCTTGGAAAGATGGAACATGAAATTCCACATGCAGCATTATAGCAGCAGGACCTCTCGGTTCTCTCAGACACTTTTCTTGCCTAAAATGTGAATCTGATCTCCATTTCCCGTTTGTTATTTTCTCGTTATTTCTTGCTGCCTCGCCCGTGCCCGCTGCCAGCCCGGCCCTCTGACAACACCCATTTAAAGGGCCCCCGCGCTGCAAGACTGCCCCCCCCCCCCACCCGGCGTCACCCTGGTTCCTATTCCGTGGGCCACAGATATAGGCGGCTGGTTTAAGTGCCTTTCTCTTTCTCATAGGAGGTCTGATACAGTTTTATCCTGACAAAACATTTGTCCTTCCTCTTTCTGCCTCCGTCGATCTGGCAGGCTTTGCCGGGGCTTTCCAGCTACCCAGGAAAAGGTCGCGGAATACAAATGTCCCGCAACACCTCGCCGCCGATCGAAGTCCGCAGGCTTTGGCAGCTGCTTCATATTGTTTTCCAGATTTAATGAAGTGTTACCCCTCTGCCCTGACGAATAAAATAATAAAACCTCTTACCATCTACCTGATAGTCCTAACAACACTGTGTTTACTGCTATGAGCATATGAATGTTAAATCATTATGTTTCCTTGGGGGATGAAAAGGCATTCTTCAGGAAGGCTTACAGTGTTTACCCATTTGGTAAAATGCATTTATAAATGCACTTCAAACGTACACAGATCTCACTCATAAATCGACAGTCATATTGCGCTGGGTGATTTGCCCATCCAGTATTTTATCTCTCCAGTTTTTTTTTTCTCTGAGGGCTTTCACTGAGGACCTTCTCCAGCTCTTCAGGGTATCTCCACATCAAATCCTGCTCTTTATCTGAATCGTAAAGGGGCCCATGACCGAAGGATCGTGGCGGGTCAGACTTGCTGTGTGTCCCCCTGGGCTCAACTCCCACACCGTCATCGTCAAGGTCTGTCACCCTTCCCAGGGCTCTCCGTAACTTTTCCAGCAATCATAACAGCCATCGGAATGGCAGACACTGACCCCTCCCACCAAAAACACGTCACAGACTCCGAGCTCAAAGCCTGTAAGCCACATGCAGCCAGGACAGAATCACAGCAGTGTAAATCCGGCCTACCAGCCTGCACACGCAGGCACGTCCACTTCTGTGTCACACAGTCACGCCAGAGCACCCCGGAGGTACGAAAACAATCTGAGGCCCCGAGCACACTAATTGTCACAGCGGCACATGGATCCGTAATACAAGCAAGGGCGTAAAACTGCCATAAGGCGTTGTTTGATCAAACCATAATCCAGAAACTCTGCATTAGCAAATTCAGGCTGCGTTCCTTATTCTGTTAGTCAGCTAACAGTTTAAGACAACGTAATGCTAACGTTGAACAGGAAAAGGTGACGTCTGTCTGGCATGGATTTGTCGGTATGTGTTAAAACATTCAGAGCGGCTCCAAGTAATGAAGACTGTAGAGAACAAAGACACGGTTAGGTGAATTACCACGGGGAGCAGCACGGCAAACGGTTTGTTGGCATCAGCAACCAGCTAATTGCGTTAGAATTTGTGACGTAGGTCAGTTATCACACATGAGCTCTAGGACATAAACCCTCAAAGCTAAATGCGGAGCTGACATTGTTGTCGACTCAGTTCTGAAATAGGCTTCTCAGCAGAAACAGTAATGAGGAAATATTTAGCAAATAGCCGGTGAAAATACACATGCCGTCCTGCTCAGAGGCGAGCACTCTAAATAATCTATACGTAAGGTCAGGCCCCGTAGCGGCATCTGTGGGTCTGGAGTGAATCAGTGGCGTCGACGCCTGGACAGAAAGGAGGAGGCCTTCACATTTGCCTGATTAAAAAACAAAAAACATGCTTGCTGCCCATCATTGCATTATGTGAGATGGTGAGGCACCATCCACCCAAATTATTTACCCATTCCTGTATTTATTACCCAGTGCGGCCAGGCTGATCCTTTTACCCACTGCCCATAATCCCTCCAATATCACAGTACAGCTGTGCACAGTAGCAGCTCTGAAGTGAACGCAGCAATTAGCACGGTGGCATAACATCCATTTTGTCAGCCCTGACAAATTACTTAATGGGATGTGGTCTGGTTGACAATCCAGGCATTTACACTCTCTTTCCTGGGTGCGTCTGCTGCATGACCTCCGACATGGAAGACGGGTGATTCCATCAAAACAACAACAGAGGAGGACAGGAGCCACAAGGGCCCCTGTTTCCCCCTTTGTGATTTATTCATTTTAATCTATGCACGTACAAACTTTGTTCATCTTGCGCCACCCATCGGGCCGTCGTGGTACTGCAACGCGATTCCCGCAAAATGGCAAGCCACACAGCATTCGACAGCTTCAGTCGATTCATCTCTTCATTTGTGCCCTTGAAATTCCTGATTTTCGGCAGTAGACATATTTTTTTATATCTTAAAATGAAAAAAAGTAATAAAACAAAAAGCATTATGACCGACTACAGTTCACCTGCATTCGTTGTTTTTATACCTCCTGTTCAGTTTTTTTTCGACTGCAACCAAATTTCTGCCCAACTGACAGAGGAAGCAGGATTTATTTGTTTGTTTATGTGGGGAAATTAATTAAACTTAATTGTACCGACAGTTTTTTTATCCAGCTGATTTTATGTTCTCACCGGCTCTCAGAGCCGGCTGTCCTTATCATCTATCAGAGGGCTGTGTGACCCCCGTCCCTGAGCACCAAAGGCTGGCAGCTCTTAAAGAAAACGTTTCACTAGCCCCTGATTAACACCTGCGACACTAAGGGACGAGGCTTCCTATCAAAATAAATACTTTATCTTATTAATCAATTAATCAGCAAGGCTGACTGCAGACTGACCGCGGCAAAGCACCCCTGACTAGGAGCCCCCCGCCCCCAGCCCATACTCCTGTCAGCCTGGCTATTTATCAGACCTGGGAAGCGGAGCACGTCTCGCCACGGGCGTGCGCCAGCCGGCGCGCCATCCAGCCGCGGTGTCCCCGGGGTCCACTCCCTCTGCGGAATGACGCTAGGGCACAGAAGGCTGAGCAGCGGCAGCGCCCCCTCCGCCTGCGGCACCCCAAGGCTCGGCGCCTCCATGAAGGTTAGCAGGCAGGAAAATGGGCTCTTAGCGTCCAAGGTCAATGCTTCAAATGCTTATTTACCTACTTGTCCGGGACTGTGCACCATGCAGGAGGGTGTCGGGTGGCGGGCTTGGGCGCATGACTGCAGCACGCGCGATTCAAGTAAGGAAATAACCGTAACTATTTAAAACACGTAACTAGCTGCGATATAATAAAACCACTGCTATTACTGTGGAACGACCCAACGTACACAAAAAGTGATTCGTTCTATTAAAATAGGCCTATTATATGTAGAGAACCATGTTCCATTTTTCCAGTGGCAGCATTTTATATGAATATGGAATACTGATTTTATTATTTCATTTATGTCTTGCAAAACACTGGGAATAAGACAAAAGCTTTCAAACCTGGCATAAATAAAAAGAAGAAAATGTTTTTTAAAAGGCAGTCCGGTAGATTATGAGGCTGCTTTGCAGCGGCGATTTCTGTTTTCTCGTGGGCAGCGACATCAGGGAAGCCTTTGACACCAGAAGCTTTATCTCAGATATTCCAAAATAATGATGAAGTGTCTCCACTTTACCTCCCACAGAAGATTCAGTAAATTTCAACCTTGTGGGTGCTGGTACTGAATTCTCAGCTCCCAGGAAAATGTCGATCAATTAACAGAAAGCGAAGGAAAATTAAATCGTACTTCTGCTCTGTGCATTTTTTTGGCATGCAATAAAAATGACAGTACTTCATTGTCCTCGGTGCAGTTACGCCCCGTCCCGCCTGTCCATTTCCCCATTCTGCGTTTTTGAGGTTGTCACCCACTAATCGCCTTTCTACAAGCGGCTGAGATTTCCTGCGGTAACATACCGACCGCAGGGCCCAAGACAGTTTCCTCGGACACTGATAAAGATGTCGAATCCACCTGAGTAAAAGAAAAATGAGACCAACCATCTAATCACCATAAAAAAGTCATGAAAAGCAGTCTTCTTTCCCTGTTTGAGGACATTAAACTCGGTATTTTATAAAATGACGTATTGCAAGCTTGTGAGCATACTGCTCAGTAAATTGGGATGGACGTCTTTCTAACTTAAACTAAGGAGCTGCAAACCAGCCCTGCTTAGTTGGCATGGATCTCCAGTCATAGGGTTTTTTCTTTGGAAATAACAAGAAATGCCCTGAGAGAAAGATCCCAGCCATGCCAGGTGTAATCGCTACCTCTGCCTCTTGATCTGTCAGTCACTCGGTGAATGTCTTTACTTGGCCCGGTGAATAAGCTGTCACGGTCCTTCAACCGTCCTGCTATATTTCAATTCGATGCACAAACAATAAGTGTGAGTTCATTTCACCGCTCACTACGACACGCTGTAGTCACTGGGTCTATTTTTGTCGATTGTTGCTACCAGACTGGAATCAAATGTAAAAAACCATTTCGGTGAATTCTGAAGTTGTCTTCATTTCCTGTTTGCGAGTAGTCTGCCCACTGGGAGAGGTGAAAATTTTCAAGTCTGGAGGACTGCGTTTGGGTGCTCTCTGGGTTTCCGTCAGGGCCACTTGAATGCAAATTTGGAACATGGATAAAGCGACAGACTACAGGCAGGGCACTGAACCGAACAGTGCAGCAAGGAATCATTGGATGGACGATTTCTCTGCACAGCAGCCGGCGTCAGGGATTTCTTTAAATGCACGCAAGAACACTGTAACTGAATAACAAGTAGTGCCTCTGCTAAATGAGGTGAACGGAAAAACAGAAGAGAATGAGGACAAAGGGTGTGTAATCACGCAGTGTTATTTGTGTCCTTAAAAGGAATATATTTGTAAGTTTCTTTTGAAACACAGATCTGTCCATGTGGAGAGCTTCAAAAGTCCTATTGATCTGAATAAGCTTATAGACGAAGCGTTCATAGACCTGTAATTCTGCTGCCTTTCAGGAAGTGGGCTGACTTCTTGCCTTCAGGAGTGCAGAGGAAGACGTCTCAACTACACAATGACACTTCTTTGAAACCATTTCCCAGCAGGACTGTGTTTGTGTGGAGGGCGGACTTTTTTTTCCCCCTGAATGCCCGCGCATTCAAATAGTGTTACCGGTAAGACAAGGACCACGTCAGTTTCCATAAAATTCATGATTATTTTGCAATAACATGCATTCAGCAGTTTTCTGTAAAGCCATTCAATTTAGACTTGCAATTATTGGGCCCTTGATCCCAGAAGGTGGTCTATACCTCCAGTTGAAGAAGATTCCGAAGTTTTCTTGCAATTAAAATAGAAACTATGAAAAATATAAAACAAGACCTTTGGGAGTAGAAAGTAACTCACACAGAAAGTGTTCAAACCTCTAACAGAGATGCGTCTCACTTCTGTATCTCAGTCTTTGTTTTTGTTGGTCATTCAGGTTTTTTTCCCCAAAAATAATGCAAACCAGGTGCATGTCTCTATATATTTTTGGAATGTTTGGAATGTTCAGGAAGCAATAACTCATTTTAATGGGCACTAGAAATGACTTTGGGGCAGCTTTTAAATGCATTTCGTTGATAGGGGGGAGAGCGACCGCTCGCTGTTGAGCGTCAAGCACCCTTCTGAACTTCAGCACCACACCATGCATACAAGGAATCTCCCAAACAACGGAGGTTCCCTGCTCCTATCTCTTCTACAGATGGGGGGGGGGGGGCAGCCATCCCAGTACCATGAAAAGTCATTTTTTGTTTCCCATAGATCATTTCAAGTGTTTGGCTGGCGCAGCAGGACCTGGGAACAATCCAGTCCGCAAATCTGTGGCACTCCCTCTGGTGGCCGTCCACTCTGTCATTAATTTGTCCCATGTCAGTGACTTCACAAGGCCCCTGGGCACTGCTCTTCAGAGCAAGCCGATAGTTAGATGGAAAAACTGAGTAATCCAAGCCCTCACTGCCCATGACTACCAATTGGGTCACTCATGCCAATGAATCTTTTCAAGTGACTCTATGAGCATCAGGCCCCTTGGCTCAGATGGACCTCAAACCGGAGACTTCCACACCAGGCAGTCTGGGGCTTCAGCAGGTAATTTGGTTCCCTTGTACGCTCGGTGCTGTAGACCCAAATTCCGCCACAGCCCTGGACGTCCTCCCCGTGTTCTCGGGGTTTCCCCTGGGTCCCCCGGCATGCGCATCAGACACAGCGGCAAGTCCCGGTTCCCCTTGGTGCAGATGTGTATGACTGCCTCGCAATGGCCCGGCATATTTTCCAGCGTACCCAGCCTCCTCCTCCACGCTTCCCAGGAAAGGAAAGGCAGTTACCGAAAATGAATGGAAGTTTCCATGCCGCAGATGGTGGTCGGAAAACCATGTGGTTATTTTTACCCAGAATATGTGTTTTTTTTTTGTTGGCATTATTCAAAGGGTAGTTATTCTTCTTAAAGATGTCCACAGGATCTCGGAACTGCAAGCTTTCACAAAGTATTGATTTCAGGTTCACGTTTCAGGCCTTCATCTGATAGGTTAATTCAAGTGGCAGTTCCGTCACTGCCGATAACTAGGTGCAGGTGGTGCAGTCGCATGGCACGACATGGACTCCATCAGAAACAAAGACGCCGTCTTCGGCGGAGGGGTCACGTGGGTCTCGGCACCTGGTGAGAGACATCAAAAACCGGCTGCAGCTGGGCCTCACGCTGAGCACGCCCCCCGTCACACGGGGCAGACGAACACCTTCTCACATTAGTCGCCTTGTCGCCTTGGTGCACTGCAGAGTCTAATGCTGCAGCCCAGCATCGCTGTCACCGAGGGAGGGGCGGAGTGGATGGTGTTGGGAGGTGGGGGGGAGTCTATTATTCAGACTCCTCACTGGTAAACAAATAAGTTCTTGTCAAAGAGGCAGGGTGAGGACAACAAATGGGCGTGGGGCACTTTAAGAGCAGAAGGCATTAATGCGGCTCAGTTCTAGCCTGGTGAATAATGCAGCTGCGGTCGCAGAGGGAGAAATGTGCAGTGTGTGAGCACCGCTCCGGAGGCGGGTGGGGAGCTGCGCTACTGCAGGTGCTGCGGTGCAACAAAAGAGAAGGAGAGACGAAGGCCAGGCTACCCACTCCGCCGAGGGCCCCCCCCACGTCCCGCACGGCTCACGGACACGGCGCCCAGCCCTATTCCGGCATCCACCAAGAAATCCGCTGCGGACGTAACCTGCGGCGAATCAGCCCAGCGTGCTGTTCTGAAAAGTTTCAGGTCAGGGGTCAAAGTGGACGGAGAGACTCAACCTGTATCTTGGTGCGAAGGTGCTTCACTACATAGCCATAGGTTTTCACAGGGCAAGGGGTGTCTGTTATTTTTGCCGGAAAATGTATCACTGGCTCATGATTGTTAGAGCAGATGAACATTAGTCATATTCTGGCTGTTCAGCTAGTAGGTTTTGCACAGTTTCCTGAATAGAAGAATGTAGAATCAGAATCGGATACGTACAGACCAAGTACAAGGAATCTGTTTTGGTGTAATTGGGCACATTAAAGTAAAATATAGAAAATTACCAAAATAATGTCATAGAGAGCATTAAAACAGAGGAATAACCAACCAGCAACACAGGGAATAAACAAGTAACCAAGTAAGTAAGCAAGTAAACAAATCAAGACAATTGGAAAAGCAATGGGACAAACTGCACAGAAAGTCTAGCGCAGAAGAGTAATACATTGCGCCCAGACAAAGACAGATTCTTCAGTCAGAAGTAACAACAATAAAAGAGTGTGACTTTATGACATTTTGAGCATTCCCACGACCCTGTACTGGGGGGTGTCTGGAAGATGGATGGGGTGCGAGCCTCCCTGCATTCTCCTTAATGTTTTCTCGATGCGGTTTTTATTGGTGCTACATTAGCCGACATGCTGTCTCTGCCTGGCAGGCGCTGCGTTGGCCCGCCGTGTCGGCGAGCGTGTCCCTGGCTCCCTGTCGCCTGCCCCCTGCTCCGCCATGGCCACCCTGTACCACACAAGATGGATGATTATAGATTACTCTGCAGCTAAGGCAAAAATGCTTTTGTTTGCCAAATGTAGTCAGGATTCAGATTAAAAAGCACCAGTTCATTGGAACAGATATTGCTCTAGTACGCATGAACAGATAAATATCATCATAATTTATTGAGTAAGTAATTCTCCTGGGGTGGCATGGTGGTACCGGTTATCACTGCTGCCTCACATCTCTGGGACCTGGGTTTGAGACTTCGCCATAGCTCTGTGTGTGGAGTTTGCCTCTTCTCCCCATGTCGTCGTGGGGTTTCTTCCAGATTCTCTGGTTTCCCCCCACAGTCCAAGACAGGCTGAGGCTAATTGGAGTTACTAAAATTGCCTGTAGGTGTGAGTGAATGGTGTACCAGTGTGCCCTGTGATGGGTTGGTGCCCCATCCTGGGTTGTTCCCTGCCTTGTGCCCTGTGATGGATTGGCACCCCATTCCGGGTTGTTCCATGCCCTGTGATGGGTTGGTGCCCCATCCTGGATTGTTCCCTGCCTTGTGCCCTGTGATGGGTTGGCCCCCCATTCTGGGTTGTTCCCTGCCTTGTGCCCATAGGCTCTGGACTCCCTGCGACCCTAAATAGGATAAGTGGTTACAGAAGCTGGATGGATAATTTCTCCTCCTGGTCCACACAGCGATTGCCTTCATCATTTTACCTGTGGAACTACATTATGGACACTTTTCTTTTCTTTAGCACTTCTGAAAATAACCTTTGTATGACGTTATTTTGTTTTACAGCATACAGGCTATAATGGTATCGTACTGGTCACTCCTCTGAGATGTGAAACGCATGTAATTATATTGTTATATTGACAGCATCTTCTTCTGCGTTCTGCTCCCAAACACATAGAGCCTTCATGAAACTGTATATCTTTTTCTCTTAAAATGAGGTTTTAATAATGCCTCTTCTTGGGGTTTGCCGGCGTAAGGTTTGCGTGTTACCTGTGTTGTCAAAGATGCAGATAAGGAGAGGGGAGACTCATCATGCGAGGGCGGTGTGGCGAGGCTGGCCGACCGGAGACATTTACACCCCTGCAGTGCTGCTCTGACTGAGAATGAAGCACCTGCCAGTTCGGTGCCGACTCTGACAGCTCAGCTTCATCTCCTTTCATTTCTTGTTTTGAACAAGAGCAGGACTGTGCTTTGTGGGGGGAATTTATAAAGCACATTTAAATGCTTTCATTCATTTTAAATAGGCTCCATTTGCACAAAAACATATCAGTCCCATGTTTGTTTTTTTATGAAAATTGGGGGAAAAAAAGTTTTCTAAAGAAAAGTGCAGAATCATTCTGAGTTAAATTGTCCAGGCCGCTGTTCAATACACTCCCTTTAAGGTGAGATCTTTAAAAGTTATCATCTCGGACATGAATCATTAATGGGCGAGGTGTTCACAATTGTATTTGGTACCTGACAGTTTGCCAGCATCCCATCCAGGGTGTTCCCCTATCTCTGTCCTATGCTGCCTAGGATGGGACCCTAAGCAGTCAGAAGATGGATGGATGGATGGATGGATGGATGGATGGATGGATACTCTTGACAGTTTTTATTGTTCCCTCCTGTTTCTCTGCACTGGAACACTGTAGACTTCCAGCTGTGTGTAACATGGCAGTGAAACAATTGCAGATTAAAGGAAGCAGACTCCGCCAATGTCCTATAGGAAGAGAGAGGTGGAGCGGAGCGTGAGAGCTGTACAGTGGTTACGGCTGCTTGCTCATTGATCGCCACCCTGTTGGCCCTGCCCAGGCTCCGGCTGTGTGATCTGGCGCAAACCCAGGTCGGCTCTTTGCTGAGCCCATATCACCCCTTGTGCCTGCTGCTCCTCTTTCGCTCTTTGAAATTTTGCCTTTTAATGCCACTATATATATATCTCTGAAACAATTCATGTGAAGAACCTCACTTGAAGGTATAACGGCAGTCGCGGAAGGCTTCATTTTATAAATGCGTGCCGTGTGACCTGCACCTCGCACTAACAGCTGTAGGGACAAAATGTATAGCTAGAGTGACATCACAGGCGGCTAACAGGGAGAAGGACAAAGCGGATCTGTCTTTGCGTTATTAACATTCAATTGATAGGAGTTAATATGAAAAGTGCTCTCATCGCAGCCAGGTCCCTGCCAAGCCTGTGGCCCGTGTTTAAGGTTCCATCCGTGGCGTCGTTGGCTTCTGATTAGCAATCGACGTGCACTTGAGGGATATAATTGCTGAACAGGTCCTCCAGAGCAGATGGCTGAATGTTGTTCGTTTGTACGCAGCTGTGAAGTCCTGTAGCGTGAACTTTCTTTCGCCAACTGTGGCGATGAATGTGTGTCGCCTTATGTTTAACAGGAAAAAAGGAACCTTTGGTTTTCTTCCTGGGCGGCGGCTTACCTGCTTTTTCCTCAGCTGTTGAGAGTGTGACCTGGATGACCTTGACCTGCCACCTAACTGTCAGTCCTACATTGAGATCCAGCGAATCAGGACGGGTGCTGACTGCACCCCCCGCCCCCAACTGCTCTACCTCCACCACTGCGTCACATGATCATCACCCTCAAATGATTCAGCTCCACCCTAACTGGAAAGGCACAGGAAATGCCTGTGCCATGAAAATGGCAGTTTGGGCTGAGGCCTCCTCCTTCTTCTCCTCCTCCTAATCCTTCTTCTCCTCCTCTACCTCCACCTCCACTTCCTTCTCCTCATCCTTCTTCTCCTCCTCCACCTCCACTTCCTTCTCCTCCTTCTTCACCTCCTCCACCTCCACTTCCTTCTCCTCATCCTTCTTCTCCACCTCCACTTGCTTTTCCTCCTTCTTCACCTCCTCCACCTCCACTTCTTTTCCTCATCATTCTGCTCCACCTCCACTTCCTTCTCCTCCTTCTTCACCTGCTCTACCTCCATTTCCTTCTCCTTCTTCACCTCCTCTACCTCCACTTCCTTCTCCTCATCCTTCTTCTCCTCCTCTACCTCCACTTCCTTCTCCTCCTTCTTCACCTCCTCCCCTACCTCCACTTCCTTCTCCTTCACCTCATCCTTCTTCTCCTCCCTGCTCTGCACCCCCCCGCAATCCCACACTGCTGCACACATCATCAGCCCCACATCATAAATATAACCACCTACAGCTGTGTCACTGCATTAGTCTGGATGCACCACCGGAGAAATATTCCAGCGACAGCGACTCCGAGTCTCTCCATCCTGCCTTCGAGGGCAGATGGGGGCCCCCTTTTCATAACACTGTGGCATAGTCTTCTCCCCCATCCCCCCACCCCGACTCTGTGACCTGCTGCCACTAAAGTCACTGAAGTAACATAACAAACTGCACGCCATTTTCTGATTTAATACCGGAGGCAAAGGCACGACGCCCAAAGCACCTCCCCGACAGACTCCCGCTTTTCAGTTACGCTGAAATATGAAATGTCCTGATGTCAACATTTTTTTTTTTCGTTTTCTCTCCCGCTGTAATAACACAAAAACTCATCTCACTGTTTTCTTTCGATGAAATATTAATGCCTGAATAATCGATGGAATTTATGTGATGTATTATTTACTCGACACGCATTGTCTGCGCAGAGCCACACGATCCTGTACAGTCAGGGTTTTATGAAACTCACTTGCCTGCCAACGAAATTAATCTCGGAAGCGACGTCGTTTTGTTTCCCCCTGCCTCTCCCGGTCTTACATCTGTTTTTATCCTGACACATTTTGTGGATCACATTTGGGCTCGATTCATACATCAAGGAACGGCAGAGCCAGGGTCGGTCAGGGCAGAGCCGGGGTCAGTCCCGGGAGACAGGAGACATCTGACTGCTAGTGAGATAATTCGCCAAGAGAGGCATAGCTTTGTCTGAAAGGTGAAGCCACTGAGAAACGTTTCTCCCGCAAGCCAACAAACTTCCCTTCTTGGTGCGCAGTAGGAACCAGCAATGAACTTTTCCCATCATTCCAAGATTTAATAAAATCCAGTATGGGGCTTGAGTCAAATTTAGTTTTTCTTAATGTTCTGATGTATATATTGGACAATGATGAAGTAACTCATCTTTGTGGAACCTACGCTAAGTGACTGAGGTCTTCCTCAGTAAGAAACCCAATTAAAAGCCATCGCAGATTTGCCATTAACCTATGACTCCCCTCTAAAATTGCATGTAATCATAGTTTTTGAATCTGCTCTCACCGTTTGCTGTGAAACATGAACCCTGGGAAGTAAATGACCAAAATCCTTCCCATTAATCTCTGCCATCTTCATTGGTCATTTTAATTCCTAGGGTACATTAGATAAATTCATATACCTGTGTGTGTCTCATCCATTATTTAACTGGCACCAAATTGCAGGGAAACTCCACCTACCAGGGTTAAGCCACATGATATATGTGCTACTTGTGTCTGTGCTAAGATTCACTTCATCTTCCATCATCTTCCATGTTGAGTCACATTTGATAAATTCTGCTCACTTGTATGCAGAACCTATACTGTAATACCCAGAATCTCTTCAAATTATTTGTAATGTAATTATTTGTAATTATTTGTAATTATTTGTAATGCACAATGATCCTACTGAACCAACCATCGATGCATCCATCCACTCATCTTACTAAGTATAGAGTCTGGCTCTGTAGGTTACGACTCTGTGACCCTGATTAGAAGGTTTAGATCCTGCAAGATGCACAGTGATGTCCCCAATGAGCTAGGTCCTTAACACCAGTTGCTCCAGAAACACCGTCTGATCCTGCTCTCTAAACCTGACTTGTACCGCACCTTGGACAAAGTCATCCATCCATCCGTTTTCTGTAACCTCTTAACCGATTCAGGGTTGTATGGGGGGTCTGGAGCCTATGGGCACAAGGCAGGGAACAACCCAGGATGGGGCCATTCACACAGGTGCACCTCTAGACAATGTTATAGCTCCAATTAACCTCAGCATGTTTTTGGATTGGGGGGGGGGGGGGTACCAGAGTACCCAGAGGAAACCCCAGGATGTCACGGCGAGAACATGCAAACTCCACACACACGGAGCCATGGTGGAGACCCAAACCCTGGTCTCACCACTGCACCCCCGTACTTTGGACAAACATCTATGATAAATGCATTAGTGTAAGCCTGAGCCCTGTCCTGAGAAACACAGAGGGCCACCCTGGAAGGGCATAGCAGTCTACCCCATAGCAGTCTACCCCAAGGCACTCCTACTGGACCGCTGGTGGTGATACTCTCCAAGCCTCTTCAATCCGTTGTGGCACCTTGACATGAGGAGCAGACGCAGGTGTCTTTGGGTTTGTGTCAGGCTTTTTTTACTTTGGTACTGCCTCCAAATACAGAACTAGCCCGAGTGTGGAGGGCAAAAGGGGCAAGAGGAAGACGAGGGGGAAAAAAGAATGAGGGCATTGAAAGTGAAGAGCTTCTCATCCATACCATCTACAGCTGTGTCAGTGCGGCCCTTACAGGACTCCGCTCAGCTGAGGAGGGTATGCTCAGGCATGCGGGTCAAGCGCTTTGCTGACAACCAAGAACAGCTAGAGCTCAGGATATATATTGGATGTATAGTGCTGGTTTACCAGGCTTTACTGGGATCTACGATCATCTTTGTGAAAGAGGGGAAAAAAAAAAAACATCATTCCCAAGGTGGACCTAAAATTTTTAATTAACACCGCTTGCAGGTTGGGTCACCAACACAGACATCCATCTGGGGGTACTCAATATTTAATTAAATGGCTCTTACAAGGTACTGTACACAATTCCCAATTACCCTTCTTATCCGAATCTCCATTACTCGTGAATGACATTTAATGAACATTGTATTGTCAAAACAAAGTCTTACCCTTGGAAAGTAGGACCATTTTAAAAAAAAAAAAAAAGAAACGGAAGGAAATTAAAAATGGCACTTAGAGCAGAGGGGCACCACGCTGTGAAGGCTCACCGGTGACTTCTAAAAGCCACCGCAGTGAGAGGAAACGGCATTATGGGTAGCCAGAGAGCACATTCACCTTAAAGCTATCTCATCACATCTACAGACGCTCCGGCATGCAACGGCTTGCAGTTGCTTTAACAGGTGGTCAGCACGTGTGGAGAAAGACACTGCGGCCTTTCCTCAGGCCCGGGTCGTTACTTTACATACCATTTCCCGACACCGTATGTGAAAGTTCACTCAGCCACAGCGGTACCGTTTCTCTGCGCTGTCATCACGTTTAGACACCATCCATCCCCATGAAAGATCAATGTCCGTGCATTCCCCACACTACAAGGCAGGCCTTAAAATGCTTAATGCCCTTTTTTTAAACATTCACTTTTCTTTTGAGACTTTTATATGGCTCTTTACGTAATTTATCGTTGTGGTGTTTAAAAAATGTATTGAATTGCATTGTTGCATCTCGGATTACTACGAAGGCAGCAACCCTAGTCACAATCCCTATTTTTTCCTCTGTCACCTCCATTAAGTATTTTCGGTAGGAAATAGTACCGCTGATATATATCCAAACTGAGAGCGGCACTGAGAGTGGCCTTGCTCTGAATCATTTCCATGTGACACCTGAGCATTTCACATCTGAATAAAACAAAGATGACTTTGTCTTTATCATGTCACAGAGAGTAGCTTCTGTCAGTTCATTCCTCACAGCCCCAAAATGGCGGCCAGCACGGTGCTGAAAGAGGGAATGGGGTGGACTAATTTTTAATAAAAATAGGAATTTGATAAAAGCTTGGCTTTGTTTCTCCTTTTGGTGGCACCTCAGAGGCTTAGAGGAGCGATGATAACATTTGTAGTTAGGTCAAATCAATCCTTGACAACAGGAAGGCTTTAGTAGTGCGGCAGTGACAGATCGTGGGAATGTGGCGAATTTATCACGATTGTTGTGTTGTTGCTTTGGTGATGCCAAAGTAACGTGTAGTTTTGATGATTTATGCAGGCGATTGCTCCACCGCAGTTATTAAGTCGACGGCTTAGAGGAGCTACAGACGAACTCCTTCAGTAAGTCGAGTCGATACGGCCACAGGGCCGCTTCCCAAGCAGCTTAGCAGTGAGGGCATTTGTTCCCTCACTGATACCATGCTTTGTCAGCTGTTGATAAGACGAGTTATCAACCTGGTAGAGACACAGGCCCTCGATCTTGCGACCCGCAGCCAGGCACACTGACCAGATGGTCAGCGCTTACCGAGTCGTCTTGTGTTGTAAACTTTTGAACTAGTTTTACTTTGCTCCTTCAGAAAAAGCTGAAAACTTCAAATGAAAATTAGAATCTGAAAACATTTATGTACTGCCGCTAACAATATTTCAGGTTTATGTGGCTGGATATTAAAGGCTGAATGTCAGTAAGACTGCTGAACTGCAGGTGCCGAGGTTTAAAGAGACGGTTTTTGCTCATAAACGCACCATTTCGGACCCGATGCCGACGGCCGCCTTCTCACCAGTCGAGGCATTTGGAAATATCACTTCTTCCTGACACACTCACTCCCAAATCATTACGTGCGGCTCTAATATTAAATGAGATATTCTGGAATTTACACAAACACACCTTTCTTCAATGGAGTGGTAAACCCCTTTCTATTAAACTGAGGCACATATTTCCGTGGAAACGGGTCATGCCCACGCTTAATGGGGGGGGGGGGGTCACGTGAATCGGGAAAAATGCAGCAGATGCATGGAACAAAATGCAATGTTTAATTGGGCAGGAAAAAAATTGAGGTGTGATAAGCAGTAGAAAGGCCTCATGGGTAATTAAGGCTTTACCCTAAATTATGGCTTTCAGGAGAAACAAAAGGTCTGCGTTTGTATCGCTGTCTCTTTGCTAAGATAAGCCCCTGGGTTAATGTGCCATCAAAGGCCTTTAAAAAAGTGTCTGCAGTCCGCTGATAACAAAGCAGAATGTAAATAAAGTTAAAAATCACGTAGCAGCATACTGAGAGGTGGAGGAAAAATGCAATCTTTGCGATCTCCTGTCTCTCGGTAGACAAACAAGATCAGCTGCATTTAAATGACAAACGTATTTATTTCTTGTGCCTTAAAGCTTATTAGATTATTGGCTATTAGCGTATAATCGTGGATTTCACAAAGCGTCAGTTTTAGCCTTTATAATGTATAATCTTCTATAGACATTACCTTTACATTCACATTTATTTTTTCTTAGCAGAGGATTTTGTTCAAAGCGACATATGTGAGGCAACCAGCACATTACAAAGGTATGTGCTGATGGGGAGGCGGCCAGTCATAAGTGCAGGCAGCTGACATTTTCCCCTTTTCTGTCGCCGAGTACAGATGTGTAGTGACTGGCTTTGCCTGCAGTCCACGGCCAGGTGCCATCACTGCATGCGGCCCTTCAGCTGCCAGGTGATAAGGAGAGAGAGCAACATGTCCTTAACCATTTCAGGGCAGAAGATAGGGGCGCCTCCCGGTTCTGCAGGACGCTGCCTTTTCACCTTTTCATGCAGTTATCAGCAGCTCACACTACCTGCAGCCCCCCCCTCCCCCCCCGCCACTTACGCTCGCCATCCCTGTGCGTCCTGGAAAACCCATCTCCGGGGAGTGTGCTGTCGCCGTGGCAAAGTCGTGCGGGGGCGGTCACTCTCGCCGCTCTCGGCTAATGACCAGCTTGTCTCCAGCGAATTGGATCACGTCTAATGAAAAGCACCAACCCCCCCCCCCCCGGGCAGTTGCCCCATTTCTCCCAACACGGGTGCGACTCACGCGGTAACAAAAGGTGACCCTGAGGGTGCCCGCGACCCGCTACGGTTGCCACGGCGCGCCGTCGCATCGCGGGGGAATGATGCAAGAATGGGAAAGAAACATGCCTTATTTGGTATCCTTTCCGAAGCCTGCAGAATTCCTGCCGTACGGGAACGCCACCACTCATTCAAATCGCTTTTCTGTAACTACCCTTAAGGGATGGACTGTGCCCACCTTCGGTTTACCCCCCCCTCCCCCCACGTTCCCCCATAAATTCTGCTCATTATTTCATTTGGAAGAAAAAAATAAACACGCAAGAGCCCGACAGCCACAGCGCCCCTCCTCATTCGGGATCCTTCCGGAATGATGCATGCTAAGCTAAAGGTACTTATCCATCGACGGAGCCCGATTTGCATAACCTCGCATTATTACCGGCACTTTCTGATGTGCCCGGGAGCTGTGAGGACGCCCCGCAGCCCTGCACCGGTGACGCACAGGCAGCCAGCATGCTCCTTGTCCAGGCACGGCCTTGGGTTCGAATTATAATCGGATTCCGGGAGACACCGGCAGCATGTCGGGCAGGGCGACGCCGTATTGAGCCCGACGGAGGGCTGGCGAAGAGCAAGGATGCAGCATCGCCGCGTGATGCGCAATTACGTCCGATTCATCCCGTGATGGATGAGACGGGCACCGTCTAATCATCCTCCCTGCCTATCTTTCCAAGGCCGGTGCGTCTCCTTCTGGAGCCAGAATAGCGGCATCCGCCTCAGCTACCCGGAATGCCGCCGCCTTCCGCATGCTGCTGCTTTTTCCCGTGTAAATGAAACCTTTCTCCGCCTGCCCCCCGCCCGCCCCCTTCCCATCAAAACAGCGTGTAATTACGCTGAAAGGGAGCGTGCGGGGTGGAAAACAAAGTTGATATTTGTTTCTATCTTTGCAGTCCCAGCTGCACCGCTGATGTTTAATGCAATTTTAGGGGGGTTTTTTCCCCCAACACTGCGGGAAAAGTGTGAGGCGTGATATTAGCGAAGGCCGCAGGACGGCAGTGCACTTGACGTCTTGAAATTAGCTGAAAGGGTTCAAGGTGCACATTTGAAGCGGCTAATCCGGATTCGTGGAGGGCTTGAAAATGACACGTTTTATGCACTTCACTGGTTGACCAGATGTTTTTTTTTTCTTTTTTTTTGTGAGCCATGTGGATAAATTATGAGAGCTAATAGGTTTAGCTAATGCGTGTTGGCTGAAGCCATACAGCCATACGGTATCCTACCAGCTCTTTCAGTATGTGAGACACTGATGACTTTTATTGAGAAACGTTCAAAGCTGTTCATGGAATGCTTTGTGTATTATGTTTGTTTTTATTTAAATGGTGAGTTTATAAAAGGGACAGGCCCAGTGTACAAAAGGCACAGTGTACTAGTGGGTTGCCCAGTAGCCAGTGGGTTTGAGACCTTGGTTCTGTGTGTGAGTCAGTGGGGTTGCCCCATGCGTGGCTGACTCACACTGTCAGAAAACATTGTACAGCCCTAGTAAAGTTTTGTTTCCCAAGGAACAAACGATAATAATGTACCCCAATGTACAAAAATGTATCTCAGAGTCTACTTCTGTACCTTAAAAGGTACATTTACCTACATTTAGGGTGCAGTTGGCAGACCTTTGAGGGTACAGCCCCAGTGACAAGTAATTGTACCCTTTTAGGTACAAATCGTAGCCTGTGATAGGTGATACCCCACAGCCCTCTTTTGGACAAATGCTGAGATGAAATGGGTATGATACATTTTTGAGATTTCATCATTGAGATAATGGTGATTTTTAATATTTGTAGACCAACTTGTTATAATCAGCATTGGATACTATCAATCTTTAATCTCACTTCATTTCATGAGCTGTACAGTCCTGTGCTATACCAAGTACCATGAAGGCATAAATGAAACAAAAAATAGTAACAGTAGCACATTTTAACCAACAGAACACACCTAATTGTCAAACAGACTCAAGGTTTTATTGTTGTGAAACTTAATATAACATACATACTCACAGTGCCCATACACACTCACAGTGCCCATACACACTCACAGCAGCCTTACATACTCACAGTGCCCATACACACTCACAGCAGCCTTACATACTCACAGTGCCCATACATACTCACAGTGCCCATACATACTCACAGTAGCCTTACATACTCAGTGCCCGTAAATACTCACAGCGGCCATACATACTCACAGCAACCTTACATACTCACAGCGCCTGTACATACTCACGGCAGCCTTACATACTCACAGCAGCCTTACATACTCACAGCGCCCGTATATGCCCACAGCTGCCTTACATACTCACAGCAGCCTTACATACTCACAGCAGCCTCACATACTCACAGCAGCCTTACATACTCACAGCGCCTGTACATACTCACGGCA
Source organism: Mormyrops boulengeri (assembly GCA_026781065.1). NCBI lineage: Eukaryota > Metazoa > Chordata > Actinopteri > Osteoglossiformes > Mormyridae > Mormyrops > Mormyrops boulengeri. Next base: position 2,571,663 of record JAODLD010000045.1, on the reverse strand, counting down.
GCCTTACATACCCACAGCGCCTGTATATGCCCACAGCTGCCTTACATACTCACAGCAGCCTTACATACTCACAGCAGCCTCACATACTCACAGCACCTGTACATACTCACGGCAGCCTTACATACTCACGGCGCCTGTACATACTCACAGCAGCCTTACATACTCACAGCAGCCTCACATACTCACAGCGCTCGTATATGCTCACAGCGCTCGTACACACTCACTTTGCCAGATTACCCACCCCACCGCCCATAAGCCCATTGGACCACTGACTGGCTAGCAGGTTCTGGAATACCATCTGCAGGAGGAGCACTGATGATGGTGCAGATGATTGGAGGAGCCAGGGATCAGGAACCAGGACGACGAGACTGCAATGAAAACCAAACAGACAGATTACAAAACAGGACTGCAAACACAACACTGAGACTATGCAATGCGAGACGGGACTAAGAGACAAGACCAAACAAACAGACTGCTAAACCAAGATATAAACTTGTAACACGAGACTCCAACAAACAAGACCAGAGCACAAATTCTCATGCTCCGGGAACAACTGAGCCCTGATCGTAGCTCAGCATATATCGAGCGTGTGGGACTTCCTGTTTCTGTCCCAGCAGGCGCGGACATACACATCCACCCTATTAGTGTAGGCGGGGGGGGGTTAGGACAATTCCAAGGGCCCCGGAGTGACAGGGGGTATAAAAAGTTTGGAAAATAACTGGATGGGTCTGGGCTGGGGGGCCCAAAATGATATACTTTGATGGAGCACACGCCCCTGCCAGCACATCCCATAACTAGGTAAAAATATGAAGGTGAAGGAGTTATTGGATAGGATAATTAGTCTTTTAAACTGTTGTTAAGCTGTTGCTAAGCTGTTGTAAAAAAAAAAAAAGAAAAAACGGTGTGCAAAGCTTCAAAAAGTAGATGAACGGGTCCCGGAGCCTAATCTAGCGGGATCCTTTATACTAATTTGTGATGATAATTGTTAATTTATTTTTATGTAGCATCCTTCCCAACACACAAAGCACTCCAGCTTCCAGACAATGCTAATGTGTTTCTGCAGGGCTGTCCTGGGATGCGGCTCGGCGCAGACTGGCTGAGGAATCCTGTACGCCGCTTTTGATTAATTGTAAAGGGGCTACTGGAAACCTCTGCTCTCAAATCTCCATTAAGTGATTCACGCTAATACTTTGAAATATTTATAGGCAACATGTTTGCTGCAGCAGTACCAATAGGCTGGAATATTTCACATTGAGCGTAACATTTTTATCACTATTCTCTCAATCCATGTCATTTCACTGCAATTCGTTTTAAATTGGGATTACTGTATGAACCGACAGTCAGAAATGCAGGTTTCCCCCGGCTACTGATTATCCAAAAGTAAAGATAGAAATACTAAATAATAATACTGGGGAAAATCCTGTCTTTATGGTGCGAGCCTTTCCTGGCCTTGTGTAGAACGTGAAGAAAAACAAACCCTCAAGTGAACAGCCCTCGTTCATCTTCCTCCAGCATCTCCTGTAAGTCAGCTTTCCTAAGGATTCTCAAAGCTGCTCTAGAAGATTTCCTCTGGAAAACTTTGGCGATTACCTCGTGTGGCTTCATCTTCCAGTTCAGAGATGCTGTTTCAATCACCTGGGAAGAAAATTGTATTATTTACTCTGCAATTGCCAGGCTTGGACCACATCTGGCGAAATGACACCCCCAGACTGAACATTTATACCCCCCTTGCCCGTGTCCCCCTCCTTTGAAAAAGAACCCCCCCCCCCTTACTTTGAGACTTCAGCTCTCAACACCAAATCGTAAGTTCTCACTAAAGAACTCATCGTCTCCATAAACTGCCTGTTATTTCTGAGGCTCCTTCTGGGTGGGGGGGCACCGGCAGGTGTCCTGATGTGGGACTCTTCTGCATCTATATGGTGATTTACATCAAGATCCTTGCAGCTAACCCTCAAAAAACAGAAAAAGGGCGGCAAGTCTAATCTTTCAAGAGCAGATCGCCAGACAGAACTGTTACGTTTCTTCATTTTTTATCGTTCCAAGTTCCCATTACAGAGAGTTACCACAAGACAAATGGGCGGAAGGAAAATATGATCTTTTAATGTACCTCAAGGTGACTGAGGATCAGCGATGAAGGGAGATTCAGAGAACGGCTGCGGTGAGCGACACCAGCTGCGTTTCTGGCCAGACAATAAATCTGAGGACTAATGGAGAAAGAGAATAGACCTAGTAAGTTAGCTGTGTCTGAGCCACCAGGAAGGACAAATTCATGTTTGCAGAGCCTTACGGGATTCCAAGGTCTCCAGCAGGTCTCCGGTATCATCACATCCTCATTGGTCATGTGCCGTATTCAGCCACAGGCAGGAGGCACACACATATTTAAGCTACCTGCTCAAAGTCAATGAAGTAATGATTAAAAAAAGTAAAGGACCATTCTAAACTGTCCATGCTTGTTGCTTTAAGGTCTGCTGGTATTTTTACTCTTATATTTTTTATGAAAGAAATATGTTTTTGTCTAGAGGCTAAGGGCGTTTTGTTTAGACCTAAGGTTAATCTTTGATTACATTATGGGGAAATAAATTCATTCATTCTGTTTGTATTCAGCATAAAGACATTCAGTGCATCACAAGCATTTAGGTTGCGAAATCAATTTTATTAAGTTCTGATTCAAATTCATCAGCCACTTATCACATGTAAAAGTACAGTGAGAACGGACAGTGAGCCTCAGCGGAATCGTTCATTGCATCGGGGGACCCGAAAGGATGGGCTTCCGATTGCAGCTGTCATATTCCTGCACCACACATATGCAAACAATGTCTGCATTTTGACAGTGATGCCCTTCACTCAAAAGCACTTGAAAAGACATGAATAAGAATATATATTCCAAATGAGGGTAAAAATCTGCCTTATAAGGCCCTAGAAAATCGATTTCTATACCTGTGTTCATTCTCTATAAATAATATCTTAAAAGCAATAAAACTATAATCACAGGATAAAAGTATATAATTTCACATAATACTTATTGTTAAGTACATTTTGTTATATTTTCTTACAACTGCCCTTTCAATTTCATTAAAATACACTACACTATTTAATGACGGCTTTGATTGATTACGTTCTAAGTTAGTAATATATTTGCTGAGAAATGCCTTATAACTGTTCTCAGTTGTGCTGCCCTGACATGAACTAACCAACCGCGAGCTCACAGGTCGAGGCTGTTGTGTAGCGCCGACTCCTGACCTCGATTGATCGCTTGTAAGTGTAGGACATTCTATATGTCCACTCCAATTCTAGGCTCAAGTGTCCACTTCAGTTCCAGGCTGTAATTTCTCTGTGATATTTTGAGACGAAAGGGGTGTCCCCTCCCCACCCCACCCCACCCCACCCCACGTCCCCGGCGGCTGGCGATCCTCTCTTGTTCCGCAGTGCCGGAAGCCGGGGACCAGCGTCGGCTTCCATGTATTTGCATAAGCAAACGGAGCCGCTATCATTGCCGCGGCGCACGGAAATGCATGCGGACAGACCCGGCAGATCGCAGCAAAGCCGATAAGCCCGTTCGCCCTGACTGATATGGCTTTTTAATAATCAATAATTAAAATTTAGGAGACGGATTTAAATCGCATCGGATGCCGGGTCCAAACTCGATATGCTGTATCAAAACAAAAACTGTGTACAAAGGGGCAGAATCAATTGACTGGCGGAGAATATAGGAGGTAATCTAATATTCGGAGGTACTGCCGCTCGCCTGGCACTGCGCCTTTCTTTTGTAATTTGCGGAACACGGAGGGTTGCTGCGACCATTTTCAAATATCAGATATTTCAGGCAAATATCAAACGCCGCCGCCACACGGCATCGCTAATTCCTCCTTTATGATCCGCCGTCCTATCGCCTTATTTGCGTCCCGGGGTAATAATTAGTCACACTTGCCCTTTAGAGAAGTGCCTTTCTGAGAGAAACCCTCTCAGGTTGTGTCAAATCACCGCGACGGCTGGTTTGAAGTCTAAGTGTTAAGATTCAAATTTAGATCTAAAATCAAGTCGCTGTATGTTTACAATCTAATGGAAGCTGCCGTATCTTTTTTTTTGTTCGTTATTTTCAACTCTATTTACAAACCCCTACGGGTGACGTAATAGGTATTCCAGATTAGATATGGGTGTAAATATGAAATGAATAATTATCGATATATCAGAAATCCATCCTAGCAATGACTGGAGACCAGCACTTGTGGAAAAGTCCATGGAAACAGGACAGCAATTAAGTCATAATAAGGGTCAGAAAGCGGGTAATTGCGTCACCTGCCCACCTGCTCTTACTGGGCAGACGGGAACGGCTGTGACAATGATAAGCTGCCATTTTACCCAGTCTGTGTCCTTTAATTATAAGCAGCCCGCCACGTGACAGCCGTCACTGCTGTTGCCTGCCTCTGTACCGTGTACACCTGTACACAGCCTGCGCGTTCCGCTCTCACTTTCGGAGGCGGGTTCTCATCATGCCAGCATCCTCCCCGGGCACTCAAGTTCACCAGCCTTATTGGCATTCCGGCCTTTAACCCAGCACCGGAATTAACGTGCGACACCCGAATTGCAAATTAGGGTAATGAAGTATTAGACTGAGCGACCCAAGTGGAGCGTTGGGGCAATTAAGCAAATCAAGTATTGTGGGATACGTGTGAGAATGTTTGGATTGCACTCCCCTCGCAGGTCTGTCAGGCACGGGACTGCAGGGGTGCGGAAGACTGTGGGCTTAAACGAGAGAAAAACAACAGGATAAAGGGGGCAAAGGTGCATGTGACAGCCAGCAGGAACGCCCTGCCGCTGCGGGGGTGTCTGGGGGGGTGTTTAATCCGCTGCTGCCTCCTCTACAGACAGCCGCTTAGGAGCAGCGAGGCACAAAGAGCATTTAGCAACATGGCTGCCGCAGTCGCTTGGCTCGCCCCGGGGCGCCCCCCGCCCCGCCCGCGCGCGCCCCCGCCCCGGGGGGGGGGGGGGGGGGGGGGGGGGGGC
>JAODLD010000045.1:2544870-2566649 GCA_026781065.1 Mormyrops boulengeri | reverse complement strand
CCCGAGCCCCCCCCCCCCACACACACACACACACACACACATTGTGTCGATGGCATGCTTGCGGGAATCAGACGTTCCCAGAAGGTGGCGCTCCGAGCTGCACCATTTGTGGTTAGAAAACACGGGCGCTCTGCTGAGGTACGATACACCGTGGTGCCCCCCAATCTCGGGCGACCGTTTGGTGTAACAAACAAAATAAAACAAAAGAGGGACAGTGGCGTACAGGCCTGGGGAGGCCGCCAGAGGCCCCCTCGTTAAACACGGACGGGATCGCAGGTATTTCGGCGGGCGCGGCCCGCCCTCCGCCGTTCCCCCGAAGAATACACCGCCGGTGCCATCATCCTTTCAAGTCCCCAGCACGAACGCGGCGCCTGGACTCGCCGGCACCAGAGACCCTGCCTCTGCTGCCAGTGTCTTTGTGCGCGGGTAATGAGAGGCGCTCCTGCCCTGTGAAACTCAAGATGTAACAAACAAAGTGACTGTGTGTCTTCCTCTGCTGGCCCGCGGAGAAAATAAAGGGGGCGGATTAACTTTTAAAAGCTTTAAAAGGCCGCCATCCCCTGGACCGTTTGATCTAATCCGCCGTTTGAGTTTCCTCCCTTTGTAAAGGGTTTCGCCGTCCCGAAGTGGACCCTTTCACCGAAAATGGGGCACGCTGAAACGTCCCCTCACCCTGTCGTCTTCTCCCTCCCGCTCTCATCCTTTCTCTCTCTCCCTTTCTTTCTCTCTGGGGTCTGAGCTTGCGTGCCATAATGACAAGGCAGGCCGGTCGAAGAATGGCAATAACCGTGTGAAAAAAACCCAAAGTACCCCATTATGGTGATCAGGGGAGTGGGTTTGATTGAGGAGGGTAATTTGATTAAAGGGTTTGCAATAAGGCGCCATGAATTCCCCCCCCCTTTGAAAATAGAGCTCCTGTAGCAAAGAATGCGACAGTGATAGAACTGGGAAACAATTCTTATTCCTACAATGCCGAAGCACAATCCCAGTGCACTGTAGACATCCAGCACACACACAGCTCTGGTTTACATTCCCACCAGGATCCAGCTGTTTGACCTTAGAATGGGGACACTTGCTAATGTCAAAACAGCTGAATATGAGTGAAATTGCTACTAAATCTGGATTAAACTGAAGATCAGGCTATAATGCATAGTGGTTTCATCATCTTCAGAGCGGCTACAATTAAGATATATTTTCCTGTTTCTATTGGCTACAGAGACTTTGGTATTCTCGGTGCCTTAATCTCAGTATGACAATCCGGTTGTTTCAATAAGACCACTTTATCAGAAAAGTCTCGGAGTTTCCTCATTTTAAGCGCATAATTCCGTCTTTTTAGGCAGGCTGACCAGCCGAAATGGAATAAACGCCTGCGATTCCCTGCAATCTGTGTTTACTTTACTGGAATTTTGTGGTATTAAATTGTGTTCCCCAACATAAACATTCAGTTTGCTTTTTGCTTGTTGAACCTTAGTGGGTGGAAACATCAAGTCAGTTTATTATAAATGTATTGATTACATTGAAGATTATGACAGAACTAATATCCCTTCAGTTTTATTAGCATTTTGACACTGTCTTCAATACATATAGCAAGGTAGAGACGATAGGGATGGAGGGCAGCTACAACAAGCACAAAGTTACACAGGAAGGAGGTAGAGAGACACGTATGACAGTGATGGAGATGTCCAATACACATAAACAGTGTTTTTTACATCCACGCCGGTGTCAAAAATCCTCCGACTGGCTGGGCTATCAGGGATGTGTCACTTGTGGTACAGGACGCTGACACTATAGAATCAGAATCTTTTTTTTTCACCATGTACAAAAATTACAAGGGACTTGTTTCGCCGGTGGCACAGATTTGCAATTTAAACATACCGCCAAGGCAAAAATACGCAAAACAATAAACAGAATAAGGATAAAAAGAGGTAGAGCATAAAAAGTATGTGCTATAAATAAAGAAATAAACACGTAGGCATGTAAATTAGGGTGAGACGACGTGATGCAGGGTAAAAGCAGTTTGGGGGGCGTACAAACAAGCTTAGCGGAGTATAGACGACAGCGGCTGACTATGTGTTGAACCGCCCCACAGGGGGCAGTGTGCTGCTCATGGGGCCTGGTTTAGGAGGGCAGCAGCCTACGGGAAGGAGCCCTTCCCCCAGGCAAGTCGTCCTTAACCTGAAGGAGAAGCTCTTTCAGTGGAATCAGACCGAGTCCCGGCGATTTAATCAAAGCGATCAGGAGTGGCCTTCACAGGACATTGCTGGCGGTGGGGTGCTGCAGGGTGGGCTTCTCCCAACGCCTGGCATTTTAAACGAGCCACAGAGGCTCGTGGTGGGTACCCGCGCCGCCAGCCACTTGTCACTTTACACTCGCGTGGCGTCCAGGAAATTGCAAGACGCTGATTTACATAGAGTCCATTTCCAAGTCTGCGTTCCTGAAATAATTAGACAGCGTGCTTCATGCACTCACCCAAGGCAGGGGGCTCATGCAACAGCTTTAGCTGGATGACAGGAAGGGTATTAAATACACTCAAGAAGGGCCTGTCAGGGTTTACTGCCCCCCCCCCCGGAGAAAACAAGCAGAGCCGGTTAGAGGCGAATAGGGGCAGTGCCGTGTTCGGACCCTCACTCGCAAATCATGACTGACTGCCCCTTGATTGGCCGTGACACTGCATCCCCCCCAAGCCCCCCGGCCTGCCTGCCAAATCCGGCATGACGGACAGCTCCCCCTACGTGGGGCTCGCGGTACATCAGGGCGCATGGGCCCGTGCGTCGGCCGGATCAACTCTCCCTGGGTGCCATTAATTGACAGGCAGAAACAATGTGACATCCTGTGATATTAGCTATCAGCACCTCCCTCATTAGACATCCGAATCCCAGCGGCATTGCCACAGCAGTAACACCATAGGTTCATACCTGATGTTAATTAATTAACGAGTCCCTCACTCTTTCCCGCCGGGTAGATTTCAGCGCAGTTCCTGCCCTTGGGGGAAGGCTGCGTGTGAGGAGAACGGATACCAGCGCGTTGCCGGCTCACGGCACCATCCCTTGCCCATCTGACACGGTCACGTGACCGCGCCTTCACCACGGAGCAAGTCGATATCCGCGGCACTTAATCGCGATTCATTAAGTACATGCCCCGGCGTTCAGACATGCAACGGAACTTGGGCCTTGGTGAGGACATGTTGATTTTTTTGTAACGTCTTTAAACGGGGTGATAGCGTACAAGGGGGGTGGCTTCTATCAGAGATAATTGACGTTGATCTTATTTGAGCAGTGCGATGTCAGTGATTGCTGACGGAGGGCCATGTTGCGGTGGCAGACAGTGTAGCTAATCGGGGTGTGTGTGTCTGTGTGTACGTGTGTGTGTGTGCCTGTGTGTGTTTGTGTATCAATGAGAGGAAGCACGAGGCCTGGGAGACGCAGGGTCCGGGGCCCCTCTTCTTTCAAATTAGATTCATTGCTCTAACCTAATGCGAAAACAACTTTTTGAGTAAATTACTTTGTCCTTATTCTCAAGACAATAGAGGATCGGCTTGCCTATAAGCAGTGAGCAAACGGCATTCTGTAAATCAATTAGTTTCCAACCAGGTTCACTAATGTGATTGAACCTGTACATAATGAAACATTGAAGCTAATTGAATTTTTAATGATGAATGAATAAAACAGAAAGTGGAGCTTATTCCTTTATATAACACGCCCCTTTGAGACATGCGCTGTTCATACTGCACATACTTAAATATAAGCAATGATTCTGTGTGTCAAAAACAAAAACTGCTAAACACGTTGACCATTACAAATGCAAAACCCTCTCGGCCTGACCCTGAGTCGGGCCCTTTAAGCACACATGCTGATGATCAACGGCTTATATCAGATCAGGCTCAACATTAGCACAGTGTTTTCAATGAGATTTAGAATTTCCCCATTGAAATTTCCAAGATTTCTAATTTTGATGAAAAAGCAGCCAAACATCAAACACTTTGATCATTTCTTGTATACGCTAAAGGGAACCAAACAAAAGGCCCAAAGATGGTTCATGACAACCGGGGAAAACTCTGGAAGCACTTCATTACCTCACAGCACGCAAAACAGCCCTGCAGATTCATATCCACTGCAGTTGAAAGGCCACATCATGTGACACGTTTCCGTGGACCCCGTGCCTCAGACACTGTCACGGAAACTGTGCTCAATTGATTTGGCCCTTGCCACCGACGAGGGGGTCTCTTCCGTGTTTTGACAGGGAGCTGTAATTCCATCCTAGGCGTATTGACTTTCTCGCGAAACCCATGAGAGCAGGTCCTGACAGCTCTTCCTAAAACAGCTGATGTATTGCTTTTGCATGGGGAGAAATTGCTGTGGACCGGTCATATGGAGAATAATGCATCGCGGGGAAGTTAGAGAAGAAGCGATGGTGAACTTGGCCGGAGATGCGTGCACGGGCGTTCCAGGCACGACCTCTGCCTGACAGTTTTGCTGATTTGCCCGGCACTTACAACCAGCGTGTATAAATGAATCTCAATTTCCTTTAATAATTTTCCATGTCACTATTAATTTGTTCTGTTGCAGACTTCTGTGTCCTCAAGCCCCTGATGGGTCTTCAATCCGGTACATTAACAGCAAAACAAGATAAACAAACCAACAAATAAATAAGTGGGAGCCAAGTGTTTTACCCAAGATGCATATTTAGGAATACTTAACAAGATAAAAATGCATGTATATATCCTAGATATGTTTGTCCAGATTCTGAAACACTTATGTGCATATATATCATATAGTGTCATTTTTACTCATAATTTCCTGTTCTGAATTATAAGTAATAAAAACCTTAGAAATTAGGACACATTTATCATCCCACCAGGACCGTTGGAGAGAGAATAGGGCAATTATGCCTGGACATATATATATATTTATATATATTTTTTGACTCCCGCGTTTTCTTTGCCAAAAGCACAAGATCATCGTGGTGTTTGGGCTTCACCTCATCAAAAAGTTGCCACTCGAATGCTCCTGATTCAATCACACAGCCCATTGCATGGACAGGGCCTTTCCTGCACGCTGAGATAAGCCCTACGTCGACAGGCCAGAATTGGAAAGCGCGGTTGTAGATTTAGACCCCCCGGCCCAGAGGACCACCGCCACTGTCGGATGTCGCGGCCAGATCCATCGAAACGTGTCCCAGCTGCCTAATCGTGAGACCATCAGGATGATAATTGCGCTCACAGCTGCCTTGTCTCTCTTTTCCTGACGTAAACAGACAAGATGACTGTTGACTTTATCGTGTGCTTGTCAATTATCAGCATCGAATCCTGTTCATCCGGCTGCATCGGGCGTTTTTAAAACAGTTCACACTCAAACATGCTCCTACTGTGATGTGCACATCAGCATATTACCCATCTGCTTATTCGGGTAACTGGGGGACTCACCCAGAAAACAGAGCATGTTGTAAACCGTGAATGACCTGCCAGCGAATCATCACACTATATCGGGATGTGTTGAGGCCACCGGTACCCAGGAGACCCAGACAAAACCCGCACAGACCTGGCCAGGAGCATGCAGGCCTCGCGCACGCACATCCGGGGGGCAAAATCTGAACCCTGACATCCCAGAGCCACAAAGCACTGGCGCCACCAGCAGGTGCGTCAGGTATGACAGCCATGGTCATCATCCACCTCTTCTTCTTCTATGCATGTTTATCCGAAGAAAGAAATCTAGGCTGTGATCTGTGACCCCAGCAAAACGCCATTCCCGTTCCGTTCCCCTGCTTTGCGCCTGTGTTCCTGCGAGCGGCGCTGCACATGACAGCCACTGGCTATGTGAGGTCATCTGACAGCTGGGCCACCATCGGGGAGAGAGGGGGCAAGAGCTTTAGTTGAGATATGATGGTGTTTGTCTGTCGAGCTGCAGGTTCTCATTACGGACACCGTCTTTCACTGCCTCCTCACACCTGAGCTGTCGGAGTTCATCAGCCCAGCTAAAGTAAAACAGCTGTCATTGAGCTAAACTGTAGCCACAGCAGTGCAGATAAGCATATATCCTGCTCTAGGCCCGCCAAGATAGGCCTCAGCCACCGTTATCAGCCACTGAACTGAGCAGGCTTCGGCCAGCAGCACAATAAACAGAGCCTGTGATTATCATGCGACAGCAGTAGGAGCAAGCCGGAATGACGGATCCTTTGGGAAAACAATATGAAGTGCACTCTGACCTCATTTTTTTTCCCGGCAAAAAAACAGGAAAGACCATCTGCCATGAGGAAGCATTCTACACAAGTCAATGTCATAGGCGTCGTTTTGTGCCTCCCGTGTGGCTGGAATTTTATAACAAAAATAAAAACAATATCCAAGCATCAAAGAGCAGCTGATGGGTTTTCAAAGGCCTCTGGCAGATTCTTCCCCAGGAAGAAACCAGTGTTATTATCGTGAGGCGTTTTATGTTGCGGTGGAGTGTGCTGGCCCGGTCGGCAGCATACTGCGGAGTTGTGGGTTCGCATGAGTTTCCTGGAGGTGCTCCAGGTTCTGCACACGCTCTGTTGGACTGGTGTCTCTGCATTACCATGTAATGTGCCCTGTGTTGAACTAATATCCACTTCAGCGCATCTGGTGCTCCCTGAACCCCAGCCTTGAACCCATTGTGTTTCATACAGCAAGACAACAAATAAACAAAAATATATATACAACACAGTGTTTGCAATATCCATCCATCCACTTTCCAGCCATTTATCCAAGTCAGGATCAGGAAAGCGACCTGCAGCCTTTCCCTTAAAAGTCCGGCACTATCTGTTCTAATTGCGCGTACTGTACACCGTTATTATCCTTATCTTTAAATGTTTATTCATTTTTTGCAGTATTACGATATTCTTTTTTTCAGGATATTACATTTATGTAATGTGTGCTCTTTTAATTTGCTTGCACGACATTTACTTGTATACAAATACTTTGTATATTTGTCTGCGTGCGACGTTCCTGCTGCTGCATGCATCCGAATTTCCTCCTGAAGTACATTTTAACCTGATCCCAGGCGGTATAAGGGTGCATCCTGGATCAACTGTATATAGACAATCTATTAAAACATACTGATTCATACACAAACAAGTGTATGAATGCATTTTAATAGTGCACACTTAACAATGTAATCTCCAGAAACACAGTGTGTCATGCACAGTTAAACTATCGTCTGTAAAACAGTGAACTGTTTTTAATTAGTTGACTGAATCAGAACATTCCACGTGCCTGTCGAGATGTGAGTCAGGGTGATGTTTCCTTGCCTAGGGATGCTGCTCACATCTCGCTCACATCACTTCCTGCTCCACCTGGCCCTGATGTGCCATTTTTTTCACACCCCCACAAGCCGCCGTGGATGCTCACACCAGGGCCTGTGCTCACTGTCTCTATGTGAGGGCGGGGGGGGGGGCGCCCCCCCCGCCCCCCCCCCCGGGGGGGGGGGGGGGGGGGGGGGGGGGGGGGGGGGCGGGGGGGGGGGGCGGGGCGGGGGGGGGGGGGGGGCGGCGGCCCCCCCCCCCGCGCCCCACAGTGTGTACGGGCTTTGCTGGGACGCCGCTGCTGATCTCGGTGGCCCTGCAGGAAGGAGGTGCCAGAGGGCGGCCATAATCCCCAGAATCCCCTGCTGCCCGTGTGCCCGACCCCGTGACCCTGAGAGAAAATTACATCGGCAGTCTGCAAAGACTTCTCCAGGTATAACCAACTTGGCAGAAAAAGTGTTCTAAGACTCTCACTACTTGCCAAGCTCTCCTTTTATCTCCTTCAGAAGAAAATCTGGCTGACGGTGAGTGGAATTGTCACAAATAACAACATGCGCTTGATCCTGGCCTGATTTCTCTGGAGAGGGAGACATGTCAAACCCTGGGCTACTCTGCAAAGTGACACCCCGCGCCGGGGAGATGGAGACTGGGGGGGTGAGCATGTAGCTCTCCTGCCCCCTTTGTCGGACTCTGAAATTTGCGTTTCTGTGCGGTCTGACATCACACCGATTCATGGTCTTCACGGACACGGCTTTAACCGTGTGCCGGATGAACTGCCTTTACCCAAAAACAGTATCAAAGAAGAACGCGATGCAATGGCTGTCACTCTGAACCTGAGACTTCTGCAAGAATTTTGAAAATGAGGTCACACGGTCATGCCTGTCTCAGTAAACCGTTACTTATTTTTGTTTATGACAGTCACTTAAACCTTTTTTCTGCATATTTTGCTCCAAACGCCACTTTTCCATTTGAATGGATTTTACTGCTTTGACTTATGTAGCATAGTTTATGGCAGTCACACAAAAAACGTAATCTTATGCACGTCTTTTATGACATAACTATAGCAACCTCCTTGTACAAAATAATCCCTTTAAGGCTGACGAGTTCAAATGGACCACACAATTCCAATGTGCGTCAACTTGCATGCCACAGTATACAGTGAATAATTTGCTTTAGACGTGGTATACACAGCCTCCGTAACCTTAGAGACAAACATTTTGACCCCTTGGCTTAAAATGAAATGGGTATTTATCACGAGACTCCCATGGGAAGCTTTAAGGGAACTAATCCATCGCACTGGACACTGTCCATGTGACATAAATCACTTTAAATATGATTGATTCCCTTTGAAACTAGATACAGGCTGTCTGGCATAAGTGCAGGAAATGTTGGAAAATTATAGGCAAAGGCTTCACAAAGACAGACGGGAAAGTAGATTTTAAACAGGAATGTTTCCAGAACATTCCTGATGATAGGGACACACTGGTCTTATGCTTTTTGTACAAGATATTTGTAAAAGACTAACAGTTACCAAAGTGCTTTCCTATTAGCCATTATTACTAAAATGAACACAAGATGTAAAATGTGGCTACATTACATTTGCTTGCATGCCCTTGTGGACAGTGGTGAATCATTGTTCCTCCATCAGCTGCATTTGCAAGCCGTTGGAGGTCTTGTATGGACATCTCCTGTCATTTTTCTCTAGCAGGAAGTATCACTTAGAAGTTGTGTTATAATAACGGCAGATTTTAAAAAATAAAAAAATTTTAATCACATGTACTCTTAGCAATTTATTCAACTATGTCTAGGACAGGCAGAGAACAATGCAGGATGAAATGACAAAAAAAAATCCTAAAAGTGGTCTTTTAATAAATGTTAATAAATGAGACTCTTGCATATATCAGTGTTCCAAGACATAATGCGCATTTCTCGTTAGCTCTGAGCAGCTATGTGGCATTTTAAAAGGAAAATGATGGTGTTAAATCGCTTCTAGCGACACTTAATTTGTTAAAGCTATAGATGTATTCTTTCCCCTTGTCACATGCTGACATTTATGGTGCTAAGAAAATGTTAAATTGTCTTTAATTTAGAATGTCCTGAGCTCAAACTTATCCAGAAATGAGTTGGGGCTCAGCGCAGCCTGGGTACTCCAAAGCCACGCCACGGCTGGTAAGCAATTAGCCACGCGTTCGCCACCCCAAACGTTCCAGGGAGATTAGAGTGTCTCGCGAATGCCATGACATCATCACGGCACAAAATAAAAAGGTCACCCCCCCATCCCTTTCGTTTTCATTCGGTCTAAGTCCGCAGGCACCTGACAATGGACCCTCTCGCTGGTATCTATTCCAGCCGCGTGAAGCTCTTTAGGGGTACAGCGTCCCTGCATCCAGGGCAAAGATATCCGGCAAAGGCCATTTGCAGGCGATCCTTCCAGCGGCAGCGGGCCCTGCACGGAGGGCCAGAGCCTGCGTCTGCGAAGAGGAGCGACCGGCTCGGCCTGCAGCAGATCCCCCTGCGAGGGAAACGCGCCCGCAAGCGTGGTCCCACCACCGCCGTGCTTTTAGTCTAGTCTTACCAAAGGCTTTTATTATGAAAGGCAAAGTTACCCTGATCCTCCTGGGCCAGAAGCACCTCACCGGTAAACCATTAACCCTGTTGATGAAAAATCACAGAAAGTCACACATGCCTCCGCTTCGGAGGGATGCTCCCCTGTCTGGTCACAGCCTCGAAACTGTAAGCGGTGGGCTGCATACTTCTGCTAATGAGCCTGCTGGCTTATTTTTCAGCTGATTTATTTTGTGTGTCAAGCGCATTTACGTAAATGAATGGAGCATTTAGATAAAGTTAAAATAATTTAACAAAATGACTGCACAGCAGTCCCGAGTGGCTGTGCTGTTTATTTGTCCTGTAACAGCGCTGGGATTCGCCCCACTTAATACAAAATGGCCCCTTTGAACATTTCCTGTGAGTATTTGTTCCTTGCTTCTCCAAGGAGACGATATTAAATTTATCCAGGTATATAAGGTAGATTTTCATAATGACAAGCACTCCTGACTACGGAGAGCTGTAAAACAAAGACAAATGTTCATCGGCTTCCGAAACGCTAGCAATTAATCATAGACATTAATAGACATAATGGACTATTTCCAGTATATGAGATTCATGACACTGACGTCTTTAAAAACGAAAGTGTTATATATGCAGAAATAAATGTTAATTTGAACCCTCATAAGATTGGCGCAAATGTTGACTGCATCCTGCATATATTAAAAGACCTTAGGCATGTTTTTACGAATAAAAAACAGAGAGATACAAGGTGATGGCCAGTCAGAATGGCTGTTGTTGGAAGAGCATCAGCATCCCCATGTGGAAAGAGAGAGTATTACACATTCAGCTATATGTATACCTACATGTTAATAAAGTTTTTTTTACTTTTTACTGATTTGTTATTTACCTTAGAAATTTTGAACTGAAGAAGTGTGTGTGATCAGTACTCTAATGAACCGGCAGCATTCTTTAGCTAACACCAGCCGAACAAAAGCCATTGCAGGCCAACAAAGGGGGAAAAATCTACACTATTATTTATTAAATTTTAGACATAACCATAGCAACTCACAGTGTCTAAAATCACACTAGACTATAACATTGAAATGTACGTAATTGGAAGTGGTGATATTACTTCTGAATAATAATATCAATAATGCTACTGTCTTTCAGTATAGGAGCTACCTATTTATGTGTGTGTGCGTGTGCATGCGTGTGTGTGTGTGTGTGTGTGTGTGTGTGTGTGTGTATAAATTCCTGGCACAATTTGTTTTATCTACAAATGTTTCTGTGTGTGTGTGCATATATTACACACTCGCGCGCACACACACACACACACAAACATTTGTAGATAAAACAAATTGTGCCAAGAATTTATTGACTGTAGTGTACATAGTGTATATATTATAACTGTCCTATTGAAAAAAAAATAGAAATTCTATATTTTTTGGTAATATAAAGCAATACATGTTTACAAAGGCCCAGTGCTCACAGTGGTGTCAATAGTCACTGTGCTGAATGCAGGGGAAATCATAATGAGACAATCAGCTCAGTGATTAAAATAATAATTGCAAAGGGATTTGGAATGTGCACACACACAATCTATTTTATTACCAGGAGTAATTCTAATCTCATTAGGAAAATCTGTGATGGCGATTTATAAAGGAGAGTGATCACAAAGCTGTATCCATAAATCTAAACAGGGAATTGAGCATTATAGTAGTTAGTTATTGTTTTATGCAGTGTAATTTAAGTTTGTTTTGTGCAAGTGCTAATATTACTTTGCATGGCTGTTGGAAGCAGATTGTAGTTAGCGGTGTTCTGCTTCCGTTAATATTGTTTCCAGCATTAGTCATGTGCAAACAGAATGCGACAAAAATGAACATTTACAATTTTGGAAGCGTGTGATAGATTATAACCAAAATTTGCAAATCATGCAAACATATGATTTTCACTTTACTTATAAAGTGTAAAACGAAACCAAACGAATGAACTGCTTCCTCTGAAAGGTGCCAGTGTTAACTGGGAGTCTGCCGTGATTATTGAGTACAGCGGGTGCACAATTGCAGCTACACAGCGTGCTGGATCGAGTCCTCAGCACTAAAATCACAAATACCCATAGTAGCCAGGGCCTGTCACCACATCAGACACTTGCTAGGAAACCATGTTGTGTTTTCTGGGCATTGTGACTATTTATTTAGCTGGCTAGTGTTCCAACTAACAGTTGTATTACCCTTAAATATCGGACACACTTGTAGGTAGATCTTTAATAAAAGAAGCTTTTTGGAGTCCATTAGACTGGCCGTGGAAATGTGTAAATGTCACCATAACATACAGTCGGGTCATTTAAGCCTAATTCTGGCAGTCTTTTAGAGCCATGTTATTAGCTTTATGTCATATTGGGTAGAGACCTAAGAGCCATGGTACGTTCTTAATACTAAAGATACTACTGTTACGGTTCAGATTTATATTTACAGGGGTCCTGTATTTGAGAAAAAAAAAGCATTGAAATTTTATCAGTGAAGCAAAGGTTGTTTGTATAAAGGTGGCAGTGAAATAGGGAGGCAGCATGGTCGGTCAATGGGTAGTGCTGTATCCTTACTTAGGGTTGGGCGTACAATTCCGGCCCTGGCTCTGGGCGAGTGCTGTTTGCAAGTTCTCCCCATGTTTGAACAGGATTATTTGGATATTCTGGTTTCCTCTCATGGTCCAAAAACATGTGGTTAGGTCAACTGGTATCTCCGAGTTGCCTGCGGTATGTGATTGTGCGTGCGTATGTGCCCTGTGGTGAACTGGCAGCCCATCCAGAGTGTGCTCCAGCTTTGTGCACAGTCCTTCTTCCGGTAG
Source organism: Mormyrops boulengeri (assembly GCA_026781065.1). NCBI lineage: Eukaryota > Metazoa > Chordata > Actinopteri > Osteoglossiformes > Mormyridae > Mormyrops > Mormyrops boulengeri. Next base: position 2,554,004 of record JAODLD010000045.1, on the reverse strand, counting down.
ACTCCGGACAGAATAAACTCCATACTGAATAAACAATGTGGAAGAAGCAGGGGATAAAAAACACGTTTAAGGAATAATCATGCAGAAGAAAGAAAAAAAAACGTATCATAATCCATAGCGTGGTGGTTCTAGAAGTTCTGACCTTTGAGTCATGGTTGTTGCCCACAGCATGACAGAACAAGTCTCTCCACTGGACGCCTTTCATTTCTCATTTATTTCCTATTTATGTGGTCTGGATTTGCCTGTTGACTAACAATTGGTATAATAAAAGAGTACTGGCCAGTATTTCTGTAGGAACAGTACATAACTCTCACATCATGTACTAACATCAGCAGTAACCTTACATTTTTTTCCACAGGAGGTCTGTCTCTGGAAATGTCAGCATTACAACAAAACTCTTTCAGTCAGTACAGTGCTGAAGACACTGCAAACCCATAGACATGAGACTGAACTCTTTTTTTCCCCTGCACCAATACTTGACAACTTCTTGAAAAGACAAGAGGTGGAGTACATGCACTCTCAGCAGATCTGTGATCTGTCATCAGAGTCAGCCCAGAGTACTCTACACGCCTGACGCTGACAAACATCGGAAAGAGAGATTCGTTACACTTCTGGTGGAAGCAATCATTTTATGGTTTACAAGGTTTCAACAAAGTTGATTTGCAGGGTCCTGCTGTGGTTCAAATTAACATCAACAGCTCAATAGACCGCTGCACCTTTTTGATCAAACACTGTATGATGCAGCCGTTCAGCTTGTCTAGTCCTTCGGATGGACACACTGTCCAGCCGCATCACTACACATCATCCGCGTCTGATCCACACGGCTTACTGCCTCTCGATTTCTGAAAGATATTGACGTTCGTCACAGGCTACCTTGGAAAACGCACACCTTCAAAATAATGCACATCTATGTACGATGCATATTAGATTTCATATATGGCGCATTGTAAATTAGTCTTGATTAGTGAATTGGTTGACTGTCAGAACGTGCTACGGTTACGGGCAACCAAGCTCGCGCACTAAACATATAACACTACAATTTCATACAGTGACTGTGCCTAATTCTACTTGATTTTTCCCAATGAAGGCGTCATACGTGTATCTAAAAATATTTTGGATTATTACAGTTGTGTTAATAACTTCATAACTAAATAATATAAGAAAATTCACACAAAATCAGATTATGAGAAAACCCAATGAAGTGAGAAGGTTGAGGGTAAACGAGGTAAGCAAGAATTAAGTAACAACAACAATACTACTACTAAAAATAATAATAATTATTATTATTATAATCATCATCAAGCTATGATCCTCCTTACTCCCTAAAATGTGTTAATATAATGTAAGACGTTACGCAGGTACATTGCCAAGTAAAGAGTACTTTCAACTTTTTTTCAATAAGAACTGTTCAGATGGTGAATCAGCTGCCAGCAAAGCTGGCTGTTCTTTGGGTAAATTTAGCAAAGGCTGTCAACATGTTCAGAAATATTATGTATTGTTCTGTTATGAAAGAACCAATTTGGGGAAGAGTGTGACTTTACAGAACTGGAAATGTTTGGGAAAACAGTTACAATAAAAATAACAAAACCGTATACATCATGTTGTATTTTTAATATTTCAGATGAATTACATTTAAAGCTGAGGCAGAGTTTAAAACATGTTATTTTAAATTTGGTCCTAGGATGAGGCACACTGACATCGCCGGCCAAATGGCGCCTCCACCGGCGAACTTGTCCGTGCAGCCGGGCCAGAAAAAAGACCGAGGGGGCCGAAATCGCAGCGACACGCACTTCCTGGAGCTTCTGCAGTGACTGCGGGGGGGGGCAGAAAGTGTCGGCGGCGGCGTCGCTCCTCAAAGTTAAAGCGCCCCGGCAAATGGGTGCAAACTCGCGGCGTCGCGAGACCAGCTCGTGCGTCGGCGCGGCTGCGGGGGGCCGCTGATGATCGAGATAGTGCGCCGATGCGGGGAGCGCGGACCGAGGCCAGGGCTGCTACTCCATCCCCAGGCTGTCACCAGGCCGTCGAGCGGCCTAAACGTATCCGATAACCCTTCGCCCGGCAGACGTCTAGATTAACCAGCTAGTCAAACCGAGGTCGAGACGGCACTAGTCGCATTCGGCCTCTGGTTAGGTTAACCTGACTACACTAGTTTCCTAACCGTGGTGTTCCGTGCCGCTAAGGCGCTTAGCTGCCTGGCTAAGTTTCCACAGTCCTCCGGGGGAGCGCCGTCTCACGGCCGGTGTATTTCTGCTCGCTTCGCCCGTCTTCCGGATGTTTGATTAGCGTGTTTCTCTGTAAAAGTCGGCTTTAATGAGTAGCGATGTCCCTCCCGTCTGCCGAAATGCTGGAGACGCCGCCCGGTTACCCTTTCGAGGAGATAGACTATTCGGACATTGAAGTCGAGGAGGTAAGTAGCTAGTTAGCTAGCCACATCGTCGGCTGCAGCGAGGCACGGGCCGCTTCGCTTGTCTAAATCCAGTATTTTCATTATAACACCCCGGCTGACTTCCATCTCTTCAGAGAGGCACATTGTTTATGGTGTGCGTGTATCGCTGGCGAGCGACTGGCTGACTATTGGAGTGTTGCAACGCGACGCATCGGGGTGTCATGGTGCCTAAATGCAGATACCCGCATATAAATGCACATAAATGTGGCTGGTGCTGCTCTGCGGGGTCGCGAAGCCGGCTGGCGTCCGCCGTTCCCGCTGGATCGCCTCCCGCACCGCTGATCTGCGGGGGAACGCGGCCGGCGGATTCCTGCGCGCTGCTCCTTTTTCCACTTCGCACACCAGCTAAACATAGTTACTTAAAAACCTTAGCTGTAAACTGGCTAAACAGAGTTAGTTAGCTTTAAACCTCTCGGAACGTCTCACTTTGTGTGAATCCCCTGTCTGTATAGGTGGGTACTAAGGTACACCAAAGTGACTGAACGAAATGGACTAAGTTTTAATGCACATTAAAGATTTACCTGTCAAGCAAAATCTGTAACTCTGTATATATTTATAATTAAAAATCTGTGATCACGATGCCATAAAAAGCATGCTGGACACCTAATGAAACACAGACAATAGGAGTAGGCTATAGTGAGTAGTATCTAAATATAATGTTGGTGAACATACTCACAGTGATGGTACTTGAAGTACCGTCAGAGTCCCGGCTTGCCACCTCCCATGGGTCCATCTCTGGCAGGAATGTGCAGCTGGATCATTCCCTGAGCCTGGTGCCCCGGGCTGGCGGAGGGGACCACCGGGCTGTGTGTGTGCTGGGCGGTGCAAACCGTGACACGGGGCTCTTCGGGGTTATGTGTCGTACCTCGACTGATTTCTGAACTGCCTTCATATATATATCTCGACTTCCAGTCGCTACCGGCAGGTGAAATTTGAAAATTGGACTAGGTTAGACTTAATGATTCTGAATATTTTATTTTAATACCAAATAAAGACATCTAAGGTATGTTTTTAATGGTTTTTGAGACATGGCTATTGGGATAACCCCTGACCCGATGAGTGGGAAGCTCATTTTCATTTCCAAGGGGTGGATTGTGGAATTTCGCTGCGAATCTCCTGAAAAACTTTAATGGTTTTTTTTTGTAGGTTTCTCTGGGCAAATTGAGTGAAATTGAACAATATTTGTAGTCGAGCTGTCAATTTCTGTGTAGATTTGAATGAACAACAAGGCATATGTTGGCAAAAACAGTAAGAATCCTTTATTTCTGTGAATGAAAATTATTTAAATGTATGATTTCCTGACAAAGAAGTTGAATCTGGAGCATTTTGGGCCAGTTACTGCACTTTCCTCCAGTGCATTTACCTGCCAGTACTTTTAGCTGTTTGTATGAAATTGTATCACATACAGTGATAGAATGTGAAATGCTATTACAGATCAGCTAAATCATGTAAATGCTGCAGATCTCTGGGATGTAAAGTCTTCCTCTTCTGATCATCTGTTATTGTGGCCTGCCAGTCTTATTTGAAAGCACAAACAACATGCTTTAACATGGGTCGTGTGGTGATCTTTTGTTCTCAGGTTGTGGGGAGGGGTGCCTTCGGAGTCGTCTGCAAGGCCAAGTGGAAAGGCAAAGATGTGGCCATCAAAACTATCGAGAGTGAATCTGAGAGGAAGGCCTTCATAGTGGAGGTAGTGTCAATCTGAGCATTTCCCCCCCCCCTCCAGTGATGGGGGAGCTTGACTATCTGCCCCAGTTGAAGGGTGGGCTGGGGCCGTCGAGCCACGCCCTCAGATAGAAGTTAAAGTCGCCCCCCCGTCCGTTTCTAATGGTGACAGATCGACACTAATTTCCGCCGGTCCACATTAACGGCGGCATGGAGCTTTTATTAAGCTGAGACCCGCGCGCGCTCAGCTAGCCGCGCCATTAACCGTCACCTGGGAGCCAGTGCACCGGCAGTGAGACGGGGGAGGGGCGACGGCTGCTTCTTATTTAGTCCCGGTGATGGGCAAGGGGAGCCATTTCCAAGCCGGTTATTAAAAGTAGGGGGAAGAGTGCAAAATGACTTTCAATTAATTTTGTTTATTAAATTAGCTACTCGGCCGAGCTGCGAGATCTCCTCCCCGTCGGTTGACGATCACGAAATGTGGCTCTTTCTCGCCCCCAGCTCCGGCAGCTCTCGCGCGTCAGTCACCCCAACATCGTGAAGCTGTATGGCTCTTGCAGTAGCCCAGTAAGTCCACACCTGGCCCTCCTTCACAGAAAGAACAGAGTTGCACTTACTGTACGCCTCAATGTTGCGATGATGATGGCGGTACCATCCCATCATATTCTCTCTTCCATAGGTCTGCCTAGTGATGGAATATGCAGAAGGTGGCTCTTTATACAATGGTGAGTCTTCTGGTCAGCTTCGCCTTCAGGCTATGGAACTGAGGGTTAGTCAGTGTGGTTACCACTTTTTTTTTTTTAATGGTTATCCATTACTGTCCAGTCTCATCATTAAAAAGCGCTGCCGGGTGATTGAGTCTGCTCAGCTTGCATATCCGCATTCTTAATGGAGCTTTTTAATAGGAGTGCACTTGGCTGGGAATCTTTCTTGTCTTTAAGTGAGTTCCATTGGTGGGTCTATATCTGTGTGTGCTGTTCCGTTGCTGTAATCGGGTAATATTTGTAAACTGCACCTCGGTGCTCTAATCTTTTGAGGATCGCCATTCCCTTCTCATCTGAGCCCTGGTTTAATGTAGCTATGCTCCTTCAGGCTCTCACCGATAATTTCAGCATTAGTCTGAGCTTTTAGTCTCATTTACAGTGTTTCCCATTGTGGAATAGTCATGCTTTTTTTCAGGTAATGTCGATTGCTCAGTTTTATCTGGTCTGTGATGAGGGAGAGTTTGGTTTGGCCTGTGGTTTGTGTGTGTGTGTGTGTGGCCTCCTCACCAGCAGCCTCCTTTCCCCCCACAGTGTTGCATGGTGCGGAGCCCCTTCCCTGTTACACGGCCTCCCACGCGATGAGCTGGTGTTTTCAGTGCTCTCAAGGCGTCTCCTATCTCCACGGCATGAAACCAAAGGCGCTCATTCACAGGGACCTCAAACCACCCAAGTATGTCCTCTTCTTTCTCTGTGCTCCCTCTGACACTCCACCGCGATATATGCCAAAGCGTGTCTTTTCTCCATTTATTTTTTAATGGGCCCATTGAGGTGCCTCGTTGTAGGCACCGCTTGTCATTTTAAGAGATTCCCTGTTATAACCATTGTGGTTTTCACAGTGTTTGTGTCCGTCTCTCCCTCTGGTGCCGTTATGGTTCGGTGGACTGTGGTGTTTAAAACGAGCGGTGTGTGGCGGCTGTGCTCCCCATTTATGAGGTGGCCTGGAGGTCGAAAGAGCCGCTGAGTTTCTTTATTGGCCCTTTGAAGGCAGAGAGCCCCTGGCTTGGTACTGCGGAAGCTGCCGGCTGCTCCTGTTCCTGAATAGCATCCTGCAGCACTGGGGAGATGCTGGCCAGAGGCTCCCTCCAGTGTCGCAGTGTGCCTAGCCCGTGGCTGTGGTGTTTTTTCAGTGATGTGTGAATTATATGCGGCGTCCAGGTGCGGCATTGTGGGTAGACTGATGTGACAAGGTGGCTGCACAGTTTTTAGAAGTACTGCAGTGCATTTGTTGTGTGTCATATCCCCGTCTGTGTGAACACGCTTGAAAATCCCGCTGCAGATATTAGACTGGCAGGAGCCCCCGTGTCTCTGGGCAGCTGTGTCACCCTCCCCATCTCTCGCAGCTTGCTGCTCGTGGCCGGAGGGACGGTCCTGAAGATCTGTGACTTCGGGACAGCCTGTGACATCCAGACGCATATGACCAACAACAAAGGCAGTGCGGCGTGGATGGCCCCCGAGGTCTTTGAAGGTGAGCCCCGGCCCTCGGTCCCTTTCTGGGCATCTCGGGATCCCGACCGCGCAGTCGGAGCGAGCTGGGATATCGGGCATCATAATGACGCTCTTCAGGTCTTCAGCACTTGCTGGGAGGATGTTATGGACTAACACACACACACAAAGTCTGTTTGCGCAACATGACCGGCTTTTAATCTTTATTCGCATGAATACCCCACTAATGCATCCCTAATTGATTTATATTACCTGCGCTAAGAATAGCTAAATCTTGCACCATGTTGTATGACACTATAAATCACACTGATGGGATTAAAGGAAGTTCCCTGTATCGTTTAAAGACGAGGTCCGTGGCCGTCAGCTCCGAGAGCCGCCTCGCTTTGCTGGGGTCAGAGTGGTGCTTATGAGGTGCTGGTTAGTCATACCATCTGAGATGGGAATAGCACAGCTCGTGTGCAATTAAGCCAGTCATAGGTGTCCTGAAAATGAACTTCTTAAGCTCATTTACATCACTGTGAAATATTTCTATTATCAGTAGGCTAAGACATAATAACTTTAAAATGAGCAGACATTGAACGCTTTGGCTCCGGTGTAATAAGTGCAGTGATTAACTTTCCTGGGAGCTGTCTTTGGTGGTGAGGAAGAGCCTAATATCTTCACCCTGCGCACTGGTGAGGTGCTGGACCCGGGGGAAAAGCAGTGAGCTCATGCCACTGGCTCGTGTTTCTCCACAGGCAGCAATTACAGCGAGAAGTGCGACGTGTTCAGCTGGGGTATCATCCTCTGGGAGGTGATCACGCGCAGGAAGCCGTTTGATGAGATCGGCGGCCCCGCCTTCCGCATCATGTGGGCCGTGCACAACGGTGAGACCCTCTCCCTCGCCTTAGGACCCCCCCACAGCTTCAGTTAGCTTAGTGGCGGGAAGCCCACACCTCCAGAACACACCAGTGCGTATCACCTGCCTTTCTGCTTTCCTGCTGGTACTCCTCACACTTAGCCTCCATTTACCAACCTGTAGTCCTTTCCTTGGTGGTACTGTTGACTCATGAAGAATATTGGCTTCTAATCAGATGGTTTTTCTTTTGGCTCCCAGTTCATTCTTACCTTTGACGTGAGTTTTTACCCTGAGAGTAAAAATCCCTTTGTGTGAAAGCGTGAGCGGCCGAATGTTGGATCTGACTCTTGCAGATCAGCAGGATGGTAACCATGTCGTCTCGACCGCCTTGTCCTTCCTCAGGCACCCGGCCCCCCCTGATTAAAAACCTGCCAAAACCAATTGAAAGCTTGATGACTCGTTGTTGGTCCAAGGACCCCTCCCAGCGCCCATCCATGGAGGAGATTGTGAAAATAATGACCCACCTTATGCAGGTAATATTAACCCCCCAGCGCTCTAACTGGCCAGGGAGACCCAGTATCTAAATTGATGGGCGTTTTTTTTCCCTCCCTATTTGGGAGTTTTTGATTTGATTCTTTTCTTTCTTTGTCTTCCATTTTCCCTCTTTATGTATTATTATGTCTTAATGAAATTATAATGTATCACAACCCATGTAAAAGCGCCTTGGGGCGACTCTGTTGTGAAAGGCACTATATAAAAATGAATTGAGTTGAAATGAAGTGAAATAGTTGGGATGTTCTTCTAAAGACATCTCTGCCTTTTCCAGTTCTTCCCAGGATATGAGGAGCCCTTGCAGTACCCCTATCAGTACTCAGAAGAAGGTCAGAGTAACTCTGTCACCAGCACCGGTATATCCTCTCAGGCAGAAGTCTGACCCACAACGACATAGTCTCAATCCTTGTCATTTTGTTTTATTAAAACTTTAATTCGCTTAATATTTCTTGGTTTTCTTTTTATCTTAAATTGACACGCTTGAATCCATCCACTTGTGAATCCCCAGTTTAACGATACGCTAAGATTCTCATTCTCACGGTTCCTCAGAACGTACCGGGGAGGGTTGACCGGCTCTCTCTCTCTGTAGTGTCTTTCACCAACACCAGCAACAGGAGTGATGCCAACATGGAGCACGGCGACTCGCAGGGCAGCAACGACACCATCAAGAACATGGAGCCAAAGTTTCCTACTCAGTTCAAGCCAAAGGTTGGTTTTATCTGCTCCTCAGATTAAGGTGTTCCGAGTTTAAGTAGACCTTAATATGGTAGACTGAGTTTTATCTCGCGAAAGAATTACGTTAATGGCAGGTGCTACCATCGCTTACTGCTGTCTGTAAACAGTGTTATTTGCGTTTCACACTTCATAGTCAAATAGTCCCCTGATAAATTACATGCGCACTGTTGGTGTTTCGTCGCCCTTTGGGGTATTGCACGGTAGGCCGCTCGTTCTTCCAGTTGTTGTGGATGCTTGCGATAGGAGATGACAGGATTCCTGGTGTCTTCTCAGGGGGACGGTGTATGGGCAAACCACCCACTGTCCAGCGGGGGCAGTATGGAGAGCCTGTCAGGGCGGCCTCAGTGCCTGGTGCCATCAAATAGCAAGAGGATGAGCACGGACCTCTCAGAGCTAGAACCCCGGATGCCATTTGGACCTGCAGGTAAGGTGTGAATGTCGGTGGCATGGAGAAGGGCAAAGTGGGAAGAAACACACAGCTTTGAGGGTGATCGGTCATCAGACTCCAAACCGGGGGTTCAAAGATGAGCTAATGCAGAGCACCGTGGCGGCGTCGCTGCGTGAGGGAGAATTGGGCAGGAGGGGGCTCTGGGTGCGGTACGGGCGTAGCTGCGTGGGGGGGACTCGGGCAGGAGGGGGCTCTGGGTGCGGTACGGGCGTATCTGCGTGAGGGAGACTGGGGCAGGCGGGG
>JAODLD010000045.1:2529119-2543930 GCA_026781065.1 Mormyrops boulengeri | reverse complement strand
CCCCCCCCCCCCCCGCCCGCCCCCGCCCGGCCCCCCCCCCCCCCCCCGGGGTCTCCCCGCGCCGCGCCCCCCGCGCCCCGGCGCGGCGCCGCCGCGCGCGGGCGACCCGGGCAGGCGGGGGCTCTGGGTGCGGTACAGGCGTAACTGCGTGAGGGAGACTCGGGCAGGAGGGGGCTCTGGGTGCGGTACGGGCCTAGCTGCGTGTGGGAGACTCTGAGAGAGGAGCTGGTTCTAGGTGTGGTACGGGCGTAGCTGAGACCCTGGGTGGTGCAGGAGGTAATCAAGTTAAGGAAAGACGTGGACTCGGCAGTTAAGGTCTCACAGAGCCACGTATCACGTGCTGGAAATGGTCTCCGCTGTGCTGACGGTCGGCTGCCTTTCCCAGCCTCGTTTCACCTGCTTTCATCACTCCGAAAAGGTGCCCTGCTCGAAATAAGTAGCGTCTATGTGTGGCAGTGCCGCGGTGCCAGCCTAGCTAAATGAAACGGGAGCGGGATGACCTATATGTGCCCCCCACTCCTCCATCTGCCATCATGAAGATAATAGGTGTGTGCCCCCCCACATCAAGCCGTAAGGTGCGCTTTATTTTTGTGCCGCTCTCCATCACCATTCGCAGCTGTAATTGTCTGGAGGCATGTGAATTTATACATTTAAAAAGTAGCTCATGGCCAGACCAGCCATTTATGATTTTTCTTTTATTGTGCTGTTTGTGTGAGGGCTTTTTTTATTATTTAAATACTTAAGTGGGGTATTACTTTCTGCAGTTTGTGGAGTTTGTAACACCACAACTAATAATCTCAATTACAAATAATTGCATTTGTATAGCTGATGATATGCTGGATAATTATGCCCCCTCTTGTTGTGGGGGTGGAGGTTTGTCCTTAAAGAATAGAAGTTTTAAATGGGGAAAATATACCAAATAAGGGGATAACGTGATTGGGTATGTCTCCGGGAAGGGCACTTAAGCTGCCTTGGGATCACACAGAGCCAGACTGTGAGTATCTCAGCGGGATAACCCATAATTTGAGAACTTGTCTTCATAACTGTGGCATGTAATAGAGCTGACTTTACCTGCAACACACTGAAAAACCCCTTTTGACTCTACAAAAAGACATTACTTGCATCACTGAAAACAAGACTAAACGTTTCTGCTTCCACGAAATACAAATATCATTGTCATTTAGCTACATTTGTCGCCATTTAAAGTTGATTTGCATGGTATCTCCGTCGCATTAGAGGCTGAAATCTGCTCGTTTTTCGTAATTAACGCAAGTTCTGCTTCTCACACACACGTCACCTTTCTTTTAAACCTACTACACAGACATGCAGACATTGTCTAATTTTGCATGCTTTATGTGCATTTTTATTCTTATTACTTTTCTCTGTTGCATGACCATATGAGGTAAACACCATGTGACCGGGCTCCCGCTTCCTGTTTACATGCGTCATGCCTGGGGATGCGTAGTTTGGCTGCATCTAACACGCCGGCTTGCAGATCCCCGTGGGGCCGCGTGCACCATCGCCCCGCTGTGCTCCCCCTTGTGCCGCGCATGTGTGTACGCAGCTGTGTGTGTGTGTGTTTTTGCAGCACGTCCCCCGTACAAACGAGGCCACCGTAAAACCGCTTCCTTTGGCACCATTCTGGATGTCCCCGAGATCGTCGTCACAGGTACCACTGCTGACAGTCGGGCTCCATGGCGCCTCCCGCTGGCTGCACTGTCGCACGCTGCCTTTGTGTGTCGCTCCAGGTCGTTGCTTATCCAGGTGTCTGCCTGTAGGGGGTGCCGTGAATTCTCCCAGGACTCCCCTTACCTTCGGGGACATGGTTATTTATCATTTCAGGTTCTTTTTCAGCGGACGAGGGGCACTTTCCCTAGTTCTGCTCTAGTTAGCGGTACACCTGGAGTAATGCACCTGGCCTGGCTATCTGCTTTCTGTGTCGCCTCCCTTTAATCGACGTGCTCCATCAATCATCTGGCATGGCTTTGAGGTCCATCCAGTGGACGGCTCCTTCCTGGGGAACCTCACACGCCGGGTCGCCTCTCAAATTCCGCAAGGCATGGCTAATGTTTTTAACCCAGGAATTCCCAAAAGCCTGGACAAATTTCCTTCTCATTTCAGACTCTCGGCTGAGATTAACAGCCTTTCCGGGTTGGGGTGAAGGTTATCGGGCGGGAGGGGTCAGAGAGGGGATGACACCTTACTTAGGTGATGGAATGAATCTGTTAACATTGTTATTAATCAGCTTTGATTTTAATCTCTGCAGTAACACTGATCCTAAATCAATCTCAAAGTAATTTCTAAAATAATTCTGTGGTGTTCTAATTCTTGGTGAAAAGAAGCATAAATCCTGATAGAATCAAGTGCGTGCGTGTGCGTGCGTGTGCAAGTGCGTGCGTGCGTGTGTGTGTGCGGGTTTGATGGTTAAGGAGCTTGCGAGTGGCCCTGTTGTCCGCCCCTTGGCTGCCTGAATGTGTGTAGAATGTGGCCCCAGGTAAACGCATCAGCCAGCATATGTGAGTGTAGGGATTGCTCTGTATGCACCTGGGCTTATTTCCGCATTGGTTCACTGTCAGTAGGTGGCAGTGTTTCGGCGTTTCTCATTTGCAGAAGTTTTGTAGTTTCATTTTTCATTTTAGAAGTTACAACATTTTCTTTTATTTATGCTCATTCAGCTACGTTATCCTTGAGGAGTTGTGCACTGTTCTGTGTGTTTTTGTATCTGATATATGAATACAGATTTGCATGTAGTGTTATGTTAATAAAGCACCTGAAAGTGATCATTTTATTATCAGTTTTGAGAACCTGCTGTTTGTCTGTGAGTGTTTCATGTCACGCTGCAGTGGGTGATGCTTGTCATTTGCTGATGTGGATGGAGATGGCATCAGCACCCCCTTCTGGCAGTCTCCAGCAAGTGGCTCACACTGTAGGGCCATGATCCGCAGTGGGGCGTTACTTGTGTCAGGGGTATGTCAGCGGTAGAGGCGAGTTTCTGAGCTAGATTGAATTTCCTGTTTTGTGCAGAAGACACAGATCGGCTTGGTGTTTGGCTGCAGATTTACTTTGACACTCGGCGTGGGGCAGAGATCTCCTGGTGGTCGGCCTGAGTGTGTGTGTGTGTGTGTGTGTGTGTGTGTGTGTGTGTGTGTGTGTGTGTGGGGAGTCTGGCTTGCCATGCAGTGAGGGTCAGCCCTAGCCAGCGCACCAGCAAGCCGATAGTTAAATTAGTGCAGCTGTCTCTGTGCATCTCTCCAGACCCTCATCCTGCTGCAGTCTTGCCCGAGGAGCAGCACACGTGTGTCACCATGTCGCTGTTCCCTGTCTCCCTCTCACACGCAGCCAGCTGCGAGTCGCAGAGACGGCGCTCCGTGCAGGACCTGCCGGCCATCGGAACGGAGTCCAGCCAGGTACAGCGCTGTGGGTCGGGTCGCCTGCAGCTGCCGCGATCACACTCTGTGTGCATGTGTGCGCGTGACTCCGCCTTAACCTACAGCAGGACCACGACTGACCAGCTACTCTCATGGAGCTCAGACAGTAAACCATGGGTTGTTCTTTCACAAAGACCGGGTCTCATTGCTGACTCCCTTGTACGTAATGCAGTCTGTAGAAACTTTATGGACTTGTTTTGTTTGCTCCTTGCCTTGTGGTCCTCAGCGCAGCTGTGTAACCTGCTTCTGAAGTGTTTGTCAGTCACACTGAGTCTCCGACATGCCATGACTTCTGTCAGACACTTTTCCATGAGGAGGAACATGTGCTTCAGGACCTTTTTGAGTTTTTTTTTTCATCCCTTTTTTGCTCATGTTACATCGCTAGTTGTGGGAATCTAATATAGGAGCGGAATCATAACTGCACGGGCCCTTGAAATGACTGGCATTCCTGAGAGCCTCCGTAAGCCCAAGGTCTTGGGGTGTGCCTGGACCCCCCAGCCCCAGCATGCAGTGCAGCTCACACCGAATGTGGGAGAGGCGGATGCTGCCGGCGGCCTGCTGGGATTTTAGCAGACAGTTGCTGATTTTTCATGCTTATAGTCAGGGGGAGGCGGATGTCCTTTTTCAGCAGTGTAGGTGTGTCAGCGGCCAACATTTCTTCATTATGGGGCTTAGGTAACATTTTGGCTCCGACACTTTTCATGTGCAAATTAGCTTTCATGTAGAAACCTGACCCGCCAGCTGAACGTCCTGTTTTGAATACCTTTTGGCAAAACGTCTACTGCTGTGCCTCTGGATTATTACGCTTGTGTTTTCCCCTACATACCGTGGAGATGAGTATCAGGTCCTCGCTCACAGGTTTTCTTGCATAGTCACTGCTCCTTTTGTTTGGGTTCTTGCATGTTGTCCATAGACTCACTCCACCAGCTGTTCCATGCCTGGAATTGCATCTGTGTCTGTGGTGATTGGCTGCCATGTGACACCCCAAGATGCTGATTGGCTGTTGATTTTGGGCCCTTGCAGGGCAGTAGGAGTAGCAGCAGGTCCTCGAGCCCCAGTGTGAGGATGATTACGTCGGACAAGACCGGCCGAGGCTTTGGCTTCTCCCCCGATGACCCCACAGGTATGGCCGCCTGATTTCATACGCCCAGGTCTTACATCCCTGTCACTTGTGTGCTAGTAATGCTCAAGCAGGAAGCTAAGGCTTTGCTCAGGAAGAAGGCTAGGCTTGATGCCATCTGTTTGTAGAAGTCTGTTTCCTGGTCTGAAGATTATGGTCATTAATCCATCGCCTGCGGTGATGTAATCACACCAGCTGCTGAGTGATAAAGTATATGTAGCGTTTGACCCTGGTTGTAGACGTTGTCTGAGCTTCAACGATGATTCAAGGCACACTCATGATGTTCTAAAGAGTTCATTTGGGGTTTAAAGACCTGTCATGTCTGTCGACATCTTCTGGAAGTCAGTCTGGACCAGACTGTCTCAAGGAAAATGATTTCTTTGTCTGTGCCCTCCTCAGACACCAACGGCTCGGACAACTCCATCCCCATGGCGTACCTGACGCTGGACCACCAGCTGCAGGTAGGCACGGCCGCCGGGGGCGTCCACCTAGTCATTCCTCAAGGACTCCGGGTGTTTGAGAAGCACAAGGGGAAGCTGTCTGAATGTGACCCCACGTCTCATGTTTAGTCTCCTTTTGAAGGCAGATGTCTCCATAATAACCTAGCGCTCCAGCTTAATGTCAGATAAAATGAAAATGCTTAATTAAATTAAGCCTGGATTTCTGCATTTAGAGAAAATGATTCCATCTAAAAGCAGAATGCCAATATCTTTGAGGGTATATTTATACTGAGATTTAGTCTGTGATTTTTGCTGTTTATTTATAAGCCGTGCCCTAACTGCTGTTATAAATACTGTGGCCATGCAGCCTCAACAGGCCTTAAGCGGCTGAATCAATTATTGGCCAAATGCTCGCTTATTTTCAGCCCCTTGCTCCATGCCCTAACTCCAAAGAGTCCATGGCGGTGTTTGAACAGCACTGCAAAATGGCTCAGGAATATCTGAAGGTCCAGACAGAAATCGCCCTGCTAATCCAGAGAAAGTAAGTGGCTACTGGTCTGTCCCATCCATCCATCCACCATCCATCCTTCAGAACCCCTCTATCCAGACAGGGTGCACTGCAGTGTTTTTCGCCCACCGTAAATCATTAGACTAGCTTCCTTTGGGTGAGACACCAGCATTTGTCTCCTAATTTTCAAGGCCGCTAGTCCTAAGATGACCTGACTAAATATCAATGTTCATATGGCACAGAAAGTACCACATACAGATTTTAAATGGAGGGCTCGGAGTCCCCAAAGAGTCTCTCTGCCATACATTTACTGAGCATAGGCACAAAACGTAACACACACGGCGCTCCCCGAGGAGTGTAGTAGCAGAGTATGCTGGCACAACTGTGTGTGTTCTGCTCAAGCACTCATCATGTATTTTTAGCGGATGAGGAGAGTGCCGTCTGCTCGCCACTTGGGGAGAATCTGCTCTTTCATAAGAGCTTTTCAGTTTACGCTGTTCACAGGCTTTTCCCAGGGACAACTTGTCTTGTCACAGGATTTAATTTTGATAGCTTATTTTTTGCCTATAGTTTCTCATACTGTTAGAGATTTGTTGGAGTTTCCCGTAATTAAAGGACCACCTTGCCTTTGTGGCTTACCTAGCTGACGTATAGGGTTATATCTGCATTTTGCTTTCGCTTTCGTTCTATCTCCGCTTGTTTCCCGAACATCCAGGAGTCCTTCTGTACTCACACGCACTGACATACTCCTGAAATTCATGTAAATGTCTGTGTATACGTACTGGATCCTACATTAGAGTAGTAATGCTTCACTTAGTGCCTTCGGTGGACATTTTCAAAGAATGTACTCCAGATGTATTATATTGATGCATCATCACACGCTTAATATTCCGACCGTAATCTCCACCTACGCTCGTTCTTGCTTCTGACATGGTAGTAAAGCTGCACAGTTTGCGCATGTGACTTTTGAGTAAATGTAAAACGTGTGAAATATCGCAGAGACATAACTAAACCCAGAAATAGACTGGGCTTCGCAAGAAGGCAGACGCCTGCGTGACAGGTGGTTTCGCTTCAGGGCTGATGCTTAGCTGTGAGCGGCTCAGGAATGGCACAGCACCGCGCCGCCTGATGAGGCCCCGTCTATTCCTGGGTTTTTGGCATTACCTTATTCATTCATTTATTCCTCCCACGCAAATTTAGGAAGGAGCTCATCGCCGAGCTCGACCAGGACGAGAAAGATCAGCAGAACACCTCCCGCCTGGTCCAAGAGCACAAAAAGCTTCTCGAGGAGAACAAGAGCCTGTCCACCTACTACCAGAAGTGCAAGAAGCAGCTGGAGCTGATCCGAGCTCAGCAGCAGAAGAGGCAGGGCACCTCCTGATGGCCCACATCCATACCACCACCTCCCATGCCGCAGAGACTCGCGCGCCCCCTCCCCACCCCTACATCTCATACTCGGGACCTTCTTGTAGGGTTTAGCAGTAGTGTGGTCTAAAAGTCAGCACCCCCCCCCCACAGCTCTCTGTCCCTCAGCACCCCGCACCACCTCCTGTCCCATGATCAGTGGCCATGATCTGGCTGTCTCGCCAGTCCCGGAGTCCCGGAGAGACCCGGGACGCGCCGTGTGCCGGAATGCAGTGCCGGGTTGCCCCGGGGTGGCCTGATGCGGGGAGGCGGTAAAGCCGTTACAGATTTGGGACACCTCCACAAAAAAAGAATCCCCCCCCATTTTTTTGTCAGTTTTTGCTGTCTAGTTACTGTTAAGACCAAACCTGCGTACTCTATCCAAAACAGGTGGTGTAGTAAATGTTCCAGACTGAAGGTAACTGAGGGCCCAGGTCTGCGATGTGGAGCCTCCAGACCATCAGCGACCAGGTCGCTGAGGGGGAGAGCAAAGTTGGCTGCAGGGTACCGCGCATTGTGAGATGAACCAGACTATCTGAGCCCCCAAGTGGATTATGCAACGCTGATTTGATGACTCTACCGATTTGACTTCTTACTTTATTTAGGAGAGAGAGATGTGTGTCGGCAGGGTCCTTCGTCCTGCCCCCTGTTTGATGTGAGCATGACCTGCCAAGTGATACCTGAACACCTAATATTTCATTTAGATTTTAAGGGTTTTTTGCCTTTTTTGTATCTATTTTAAAAATGCTGTGTACGCTGATCGTATGCATCACCGCGAAGAAAACAAACGCAAAACTCCAACTTCTTGAATGAGAATGCAATATTTCTGTTTTTATTATATTAAACTAACAAACTGTCACGGGCATAATGTACTTCGGGTCCTTGGCTGAACCTACTAAAAGAAAAGGTATGCATTTCTTGTTCAGTGTCTTTTTCATG
The DNA here is from genome assembly GCA_026781065.1 of Mormyrops boulengeri. NCBI lineage: Eukaryota > Metazoa > Chordata > Actinopteri > Osteoglossiformes > Mormyridae > Mormyrops > Mormyrops boulengeri. The sequence goes on along the minus strand of JAODLD010000045.1, from coordinate 2,536,091 downwards.
AGTTCAGTATTCATATTCTAGTTTTGTTTTGTCTTTTAAGTTGAGGATTTGATTATACCTTAAGGCCCATGAATGTGGGGGCGGCCATCTTTGTCTGCAATTGGGCCTTCTTGGTTTTTGTGTAATTGAAACGCAGCCTCAGTTTGATTTCACCCTCTGCCTTAGAACACGACTGCTTGTATTTAAACGATTTTGCCGTATTTCAAACTTGATCGGTTGCGCCTCCAGTAACACGATGAAGCGTCTGACGAAAATGTGACTTGGTGCGAGTTTGTAACTACAGGCGTCCGTATAAGAAGAAAGCGCAGTGCGCGGACAGTGCTCAGCTTTACCGCTATATAACTTGGCAAATGCGCCGCAGGTGAATGCGTCTCCAGTGCAGCCATCGGGCCAGCAGTGAGTTCCATGCAGCCCGCTCCGGTTCGGCCATTTCATTCTGTGCTGAGAGCCTGACGGACGTTCCGCACAGTTTTGCACAATCAAGTCATTTTGCTGAATAGCCTTACCAGCAATGGTAACATTAACGTACAAAACGTCCTCATGGTAACGTATCACTTAGGTATATGTAATATACGTAGATATTTAAAATATGCTACTCACTTATGGTATGTGGTGAGGTTTCCCCAATTTTTAAGGTTTTTGCATTAACATTATCGACCTGTTTACTATGTAATGTATATAAATATGTCTGATTTCTTAAGCTATGGGAATGGGAGTTAACCAGTGAAGAAAGCATAATAAAATAAACTCTGCAAAGGCTCCGATGTCTTCTGTTTGCTCAAACGCCTTGACCACTCGGTCAGACCTGAAGCTGCAATAACTTTGAAAGTCACTGACAAAAACGCTTAGGCTTAAATGGTCCTGTTTATTCCTTCTGCTGCTCTGAATCTATCCTAGAGCACTGTGTTGTGACATCAAGTTTGTTTTCCTTCTGACTTCTGCATTTTGTGGACGTGACTCAGGTTTGACCTCAGGTCAAGGGGGAACCAACGTGATAAAGAAAAACTGCCATCTAGAAACCATTAAAATTCTTTCAATATCGCGATCTGACGTTAGTGTATATATTTTTTTACATTTTAAATGTCAGGCGATGTTATATAAAGCCTCGGATATGACAGCTTCCCGCTTTTTATTACTGTTATGTATTTGTTTCGTTTCGTCTTTACGATGCAACGCGACCAGCCTCCAATAGGTGGCGACACGCGACCGTTCCGCTTCGCGGCCGAAAGCGCGAGAAGCCGCGAGGTGCAGCTTTCTCACACAAAGAAGGTGCCGCGTGCGAGTCCTGTGCCTTTCGCAATGCAGCCGTGCGTGCATGTATAGATGCCATGTATGTTATATTTCAGGCTGCAATTCTCACGTACCTAGAGCGTACCGTAAGAATGTTTTAAAATGCTGAGCTGTTTTGGACCTGCTTAATGTTTCGAGAATTGAACTTAAGCTTGATAACTGCTCATAAAATTGAGGGTGAATGCATCAGCATTTAACAGCACACAGTACATTAATCTTCAATTTTATGTTGATCATCGGAATCGAGGAAAAAAAGTCAAGAAATCAATTCGTGTTTCTTTGTCCTCCGCTTATGGTCTAACTGAACATTTAGGCAGAACCTTATTTTATTCAGGAATGGACGTGTTTTCGTTACCAGCCGATGCACCCCATAAACAAAAGGCTTATTTATCCATAAATAACAATGCACTGGTGGGCATGGTGCTGATACATACTTTGATTACAGGCAGTGCTCTTTGTCAGGTGCGTGCATTGGCGTCTATTATGAGCTTGTGTTCACAGCGCTGTGATACCAAACTGAACTTGTTCTGTATCCTCACTAAAAGCCGCACTGCTTTGTACAGAAATGTGCAAGCGGGTAACGAGGTCATAGCGACTGCATGCCTCGACCTCATCTGTCGAGGTATAGATGTGAATATCAAACCTGTCGTCTTCTCTCAAGAGTCATTTTTTTAATAAGGCGGCACGTAGTGACCGTACAGCTAATATTTCCAGTGCTGGAATCCCAAAAATTTCAACTGTTTCGTATGGTGAGGATTAAAAAAAAAAAAACGAAATAATTATAAATTCAGCGAACATTTTAAGTTTGAAAGCTAAGCTAGGATTGGCAATATGACATTAGTGTATTAGTAGTGTGTACTTTTATAACAGGTCCTAGTATATTGATCATCTCTTCGTCTAATTTCAAAACGTTTTTTGCAATATTTTCATTATATTAAGCAAATTCTTGCTCAGCTATAAATTTCAGAAGTTACACTTCCTTGTAATGTATTTTTGGTTGGGAATCGTGTGTCTTTTGTTAGAAAAAGAATTGTTCAAATGTACATCAAAAAACCTGGGTCTTATAGTATCCATGGAAACCCCGACATAATAGACTAGAAACAGGAGAGCCGTTTCCTTTTTAATAATGGACATAATTTGGGTCACAATATTTGTGTGGTGGTCTATAAATTGCACTGTGTGCCAGATACTTATCCCATTAATCTGTGCGAATCCCGGACTGTCTTGAAAAATGACTGTAGGCTATAATTTAAAGGGTTTGGTGAGATCGGACTCTTCCTAGGAGAATCGCGGAAGCTGAGACAAAGACACAGTATTTCCAGCAGCCCGCTTCCCTTGTTAGTTTTCAGGCAGTTACATCATATTTCTTTACACATAGTTCCTTGCTTCTCAAAACGAGATGCTGGTATGTGATGCTGAAGCTGGTAATGGCTATTCCTCTGGCATTCTTGTCACCTAATGCCTGAATTCGCATCTAATTCTCCCCCTTGAATTGTTCCGTCCGAATAACGTTCAGTGCATGTGTCAAGTACATCAGCGTTGACTCCCTTTTTCTCCTTCCAGACCTTGATTTATTGTTTCTCGATCCCCCCCCCCCCCAAATGTCAGGAAGAGTGCTAAAGGAAAGCGGGTAAATGTACAGCTGCTGCGGGGGGGGCGCTCGCGTGCACACGGGTCCCGTCAGCACCCCCAGCTGAGCCGCGCCCGTGCTGCAAAGTCTGGGTGTATTTCTGTTCATCCTCCAGCTGCCTATACGATTTCGTCAACGCCCGTCCGTTCCTCAAAGAGCGTGCAGGTTCCTGCGTTCCGTTCAGAGCCACACGGAGGAACTGCAGCCAAACACGAGTGGCTGCCGGCCGTCACCAGCGCTCGCCGCCTGAGTGTTGACGCCGTTCGGCACAGCAGAAAATGCGAGAGGTGCAGGGTGTGAGCGCGCCTCATCTGTGGTGTGACCGTCGATGTTTCAACTGAATTTTCCGCTTAGATTCAAATCAAGGACTTGCTGATGTGTGCGAGTTCATTGGTTTCTTCCGCAACGCATCTGTGGACCCCTCCCATCACACTTAAATGTTCTCAAATTAGTACGACTCAGGCATGAAAGCATTCAATTAAAACGGCATTATTATGCTGCCGTTCATGCTGCTGCTATGCCGGTCGCATTGAACATCGCGTGATGCTAGTAGAGTGTGTCTGGCAGATTGATGTCTGAACAATGCAGGCTTTGGCTTTGAGACTTTCCACAAAAGCGGGCCACCCTCGATTGCTGCTGATCGTTGAGTTTCCTCGTAGTTAACATCAGTTTCCATATGATGGAGGGGGGAAAAAACAAAGTCATGTGAGAAGTAACAATTAAGCAGAGTCCGGATTTCCGTGAAACCACAACAGAACAACAGCAATTGTTTGTCACGTTACAATCACGATAAATTAATTTGAGAGAAAAACCTCACGTTATTTACTGTGTCAAAGTAAAAGTTAAGTGCTCTGCCAACACCAGGTGCTTATTTTTGTCATGAAACAAATTCCTTCTCCAGAACAATCCGTCATTATAGAAAACCCCTCTGTCATGGACATAGGGAGGTTCTCGTGTGTCAGAGAGTAACTTGCATGTGGGGAAACGAGAAGAAGCCAAGCAGCATCAACCCAGCCCTCTTCGGGTCACAGTGGGGGTCGGTGGGGAGTCTGCAGGCAAGCTAACACGGCCCCCTGCCTCCGCCGTCCCACACACCGAACGTCTCCCCGTGGGGTCAGGAGACGTCATTGGAGATTGCCGGGTGACACAGGCCCAACCCACATTACAGGGGGGGTGGGACCGCTACACCACAGCCACATCAGCTGTGACAGTTGCAGTTCCAGGAAGCTCTCGATGTCAGCCTCCCCCCCCCCCCCTTCACCCTACCCCGACCTATATGGCCATGAACTCTCATCTGCACGCTGAGAGCCGGCTCCCGCCGGTATCCCTAAGGTGACGGCCCCGCGGCGCCTCATCTGGCGGCACGTGGGCTAAAGGCAACTGCTGAAGTGTCTTTGCGGTGACGGGGGCCTTCGGCGAGGCGGAAGTGAGGCAGACAGAGCGCTGAGAGCACAAATCTGATGACTCATCGCGACACCATCAGTTTGGTCTTTCTGCTCAGATTGCTGCTGTACGGATTTTCGATGACGCCATGCAGTCCCCGTCTGCGCGTCCTATTCCAGTGACCGGGTTAAAGCCAGACTGCATGGATAAATAGGGATGGGGGGGGGGGGTCATGGGCCCCTCTGCCCACTGTTGCGGTGTGCACCACCTTGTGAATCCCTCCCATTACAGAAGCCTCCTCTTCAGTCTGATTGTCACTCCTGATATGATAGGAAAGTGCAGATACAGCCTGCGGAAAAGTTCGATGACGCATGCGGTGGAGTTAAAGCACGAGCCTTCCGCTGAGATTATCCGCTTCACTGCACTAACTAGCATTCCTCTCGTTTGCTAATCCGAACTATGGCTGCTAAACCAGGAGTGGTCCCAGTATCGTTAACACTTACCCTTCCCATCATGTGGGTTTGTTAAGGCAGCGTTTCTCAGCCCAGTGCTTAGGGTCCTCAAGACCGTATTTTTGTTCTGTCCCTGCTCCCAGTCAATCAAGACCCCCGAATACCTGGTAAAGATGTGTCTTGATTGGCTGGGACCTGGGAAGTAGCAAAAATGTGGGCTGTCTAGAGCTGGAAGTCCCTAAGGATTGGGTTGAGAAACATTGGGTTAAAGTGGTCACCTGGCTCCTGAGATTAATCTTAGTTTGGGGTATGGATTCTCCCCAATTGTGAGCTTATTCACAGCCACAAGTGAAGGCAGACAGGAGACTTGCATAACAAATGTGTCCCAAGAATTTGCCAAGGGAACTGACAGTGAGGTCCATCCATGTTCTATACCTGCTGGAGAGCTGATAGCCAGAGGCTGTAGCAGAAGCTGCAGGCACAGGACAGGGAATTACCCAGGATGGAGCTCCAACCCATCACAGGGCACGCTCACACACACACACATACATACAGAATTGACACCTACAGGCAATCTGACAACTCTAAGTTACCTTAGCATGTTTTTTGACTGAGGGGGCAAACCTGAGAAAATCTCATGACGACACGGGAAGAACACGCAAACTCCACACGTGGAACCAGGCTGGTGACTCAGTCCCTAATCCCAGAGGTGCAAGGCAACAGTCCTGACTATTGCACCATGTACCCCCCCCCCGCCGTGTGGGGAGATATTCTCCTTTAAAGTTCTGTCGCCTGGTAGTCCACAGGAGGTGAGGGATTCCGTACACATGGCGATACGCAGAAAGTTTGGGTTCGACCTCTAGCTGCACAAGGGTGTTGCCCCCTGCCAGCTGGCTACGGCCTTGTGTCTGTGCTCGTGCCTGGCTGCGCAGAGCTCTACCTGTCTGGGATGAAATGTGAGAGGAGCTCACTTTGCTGGGGCAGCCCCTGGGGCATCGTTAGCAGCACAGCCGTTGACGTCATCGTGCTTCTCTGCTCCTGTCGGCTGCCTTCCATCAGGAGCCTCATCATTTCGGGGCAGACGCCCGGACCTGCTCAGCTTCTTCGCCGGGGAGCATCTAGGACGCCTTTTCATTTTTTTTTGGCACGGGGTCCTATCGCCACGACCGCAAACCCCAGTGATTCACATCGGAATGAGTCATTCTCGAATGCAATGCCTTGACCAGCTTCTGCTTTCGGTTAATACCTCGGTTGTTTTGGTTTTACATAAAACACTCTGGAAATGACTCACTTACTCTGCAAAAAAGTGGGATTTGAGAATCGTACCCATCTAGTGTGTTACTATATTGATTTATATCCCTTTAATGCGGTTCCAAGGGTGTGCACAAATGGTTTTTCCTGAATTTAAGTGAAATGAACATTTCAGTTCAGCTCGGTCTGGAAAAAAACAACAATTTAATAATTAACATTTGTTAATTATTGGGGAATATTAGCATCGACCCCCTCCATTTACCACATATAAACTGACTTTTCCCAGATGTCACTGCTGCACATAACCTTTCCTTAGAAGTATATTCCTGCAGGGGAAGTCCAGAGAGAACCGCTGCTGTTAAATGTAAAGATACTTTAATTATACTGCAGGAGGAAAATGCTGATACGCAGACCTTAATTTCCTTTGTACATTAATCTTTGCTTATAGCATTGAGGACGAATACTCCAATTAGTGAAGCTAAGTTTCTAAGGCCTGTAAATAGTTCTTACAGTTGAACAACACAGACACCAGGCTTATTGTGAGGCTGCCTGGTAAAGGTCATATGCTGTCTTTAGGTGATCACTTTATGCCTGCAGTGAACAAGCCTCTCGCATTTGGTTTGCTTTGTTTTCAGTCGGACTCCTTTGCATATAGCTGGTGATCTTCCTCAGGGTGGCTCTGCCCTCCCCCGGGAACGCAGCCGTGCCTGTCGTTGGGAGTGAGTCTGACCAGCAGGTGGAGTGCCTGGGCAGACCTCGGCACTGATGGTGCCAGAACATCCAAGCAGCCTGACAGCTACCTCAACAGCTGCACAACAGCCCACTTCCAGGAAAACGTTCTGGAGCAGGGTGTACTCCAGCTTTGTACCATGTGATGGACCGGCAGCCCGTCCAGTGTGTACCCCAGCTTTGTACCATGTGATGGGCCGGCAGCCCGTCCGGGGTGTACCCCAGCCCCGTACCCTG
>JAODLD010000045.1:2505135-2520300 GCA_026781065.1 Mormyrops boulengeri | reverse complement strand
ACCCCACCCCCATCCCTGTGAGACGGACGCTGTCACATTCTGATGTTTCTGAAAGTTGGAAACTTTCACAAATTCTGGCCTATATTGAATATTTGGTGGGTTTTTTTGAGAGCTCTCAGTGGCCTTCTGGGCTGCTGCTTGCTGTCGCCGTCATGGTGGATTTTAAATGGCCGCCCAGGAGTCAGAGCTCATGTGGGGGCTCCAGCTGGGGGCCGATAGAGGGTTAGAGGCCAGTGTCAGGTCACCGCAGAGGCGGCGTGAGGGAGGACGCGGCTGGCGAGGATGAATCATGAGCAAAAACTGTCCTCAGTCTAAATATAACCTGCACGCTTTGTGGCTTATCGAAGCAGAAATGACCGAGTGTGGAAAATCTGAAATGATCTTGTTGTTGTTGTGGTTTCTCTAATTTGTTTAGCCTTTTTTCACGTGTTTTGCCCAACCAAAAAAAAAATAAAAAAACAACCTTTGCTGGAAAACATGATGCCTGGGGACCAACGGGACTGTGCCTGAAGAGAATAGTGTGAAGGAAAAAATGTGTTAACGTATAAATCAGAGGTGGCCGGAGCGAGGAGGAGGCTACGGCATACTTCTTCCAGCTTGGGGGGGTGTAGTATCGTGGCCCTCCAGAGCACCGTCACCTCCCCCCCCCCCAGGTGAACACTCATCAGCGACGGGCTCGGCGTCCGCGCCGCTCTCCGTGTTCCCGCACCACATCGGGCCGCGCTGAGGGGTGGAATGCAAATCCTGAATAGCCGTCCACTTTGGCGAGCGGTTTCGTCATCAGATTCCTGAGAGCGCTGCCAAAAACAACATGTCTGGGGGAAAAAAATGAGGGGGGGGGAGGGAAATCTGGATCTCTTTCCTGTGTGCTTTGCGGCTCTTACAGAATGGCGAGTGTTTTGTAGTCGTCGCCTGTAATTTGCAGCGACGTTGGTGAGAAGCCTGAATGAATGCTGTCCTAGGCGGAGCAAGGATCTGCGGCTTCCTGCCAAGACCGTCCCCCCCCCTTTTCAGGGGTGTTTTGGAGGGCAGTGAAGCAGCAGCCTGCCTTGCTTTGCTGTCATTGTCCTAATGTCACATCACGTTACTTTGCCTTTGTGATTGTTTCACTATATATAAATTACAGTATTAATAAATTGAAAACAAAATATGTAGTGAAGTTAATATGACAAAGGAGGCTACGGTCACCATAAGATGTTACGTGCTGCGTCTTAACTGGATAATTAGGGCTGCAGATTTCGTTCTGTCTTATTAGCATGACGGTGAACACGTTCAGAGTGCATTTCCGTCATCACTTAATTTTCTCGTCGTACCGTGGGTCCACCGGGGCTGAGCAAATGGCTGCCTATCCTCTGATGATCAGATCGGGAATCACTGATAGGATCTTTGCAGCTTCTGGCTTGGAGACGTATCCGATGGAACTGCACCCTGTCTACAGAGGTCCAGGGAAACCTCTGGAATTGGTTTGTGGTTATGCTTGTTAATCCGTTCATTGACGGTCATGATTCAAGACGAATTTGAGGACTCAAACTGTTGGGTGATTTTTACTGCTGTGTTTCTTTAGCATAAAGCCCAAAAATGAAGTGATTACTTAGCTGGTGTGGTGACTTTTCACCTGCTACTGTGGGTACAAGTCAGAGGTAGTGTTTTCTTCCGAAGAGACTCAAGGAACTGAGTCTCTGTCACGGTGTTTCTGTGAAAGCTGTGAGTCCACTGTGATATAGAGAAGGGGAGCGCCCCACAGCAAACTTTGGTCTAACTTCCTGGGTTCGCCAAGGGTAACATCAGCTTCGGACGGCTGCGAATTCCCTGCAGACTGATTTGCTCGTGCATAGTGCTTCACACATGCTTGCAGAAAGCAGAATGGTCCCACTGAGATTGTGAAACATGTTATCGTGACGGTTCAGAAATATGGATGCATGCTGATGAAACGCCCTTTGTGTACATGGACTGAAAGTAATTAAAAGTGATCACTTTGTAGTTTATTAGAGGAAATGATTAACGTTCTTGTATTTATAGTAGGTCTTTTGCCTGCAGTATCATGCTGTTTGGGTGCAGATTTATGACACGATTTGTCATGACGTCATGGAAAGTACCCTTACAAATTCAAGTTATGGTGTATTTCATAAAAAAAATTATGAAAATATTTTAGTTATTAAAACTTGATTTTAATTTTAATGAAAACATTTTATTTAGGCTACTTAAGCTTTATTTTTATTTGAATGAATGAAAAGTTAGTTTTCATTTTAATAGTAAAATTAGGTTTTAGTTATATTAATACAGTGTTGTCGTGATGGTGATGAAAATATATGCTATGAACTTTTTCATTTAATATCTTTCTCCCTCATTTCTGGTATCATTCTCATATCTTGATGTCAGATAAGATCATTTCTCTACAGTGATAAAATATGTTCCGCGTCTCTGTGCGTCAAAGCCGCAGTGCTTATGTACGCTATATAACCGCGATTGATTCTGTAATGTCAGTTAATAAACGTGGAGCCGCGTGGCCGCTGAGTCGCCGGCGGGACCGCGAGGCGTTTGACTCGCGTGCAGCTGCGGGGTGTTTGCGCGCGCTGCCGGGAGCGGCGTGTACAGGTGGCTCGTGCGAGGCGGCGGGGGCGCGGGCGGGGGCGGGGGCGGTGGGGGGGCTGCTGTGCCCACTTCCCGCTTTCTCTGTCGTCATGTACTGTAACCCGCTAGCCCGTTACCAGACGACGAAATCAACAGGAATCGCTTGCGGCGCGTCGCGAGAGCCGAACCCCGGCTAAGTCTCCACTCACCGCTGCGGTTCCTTCTGCTTGATTCTTTCTTTCTTTCTTTTTTCCTTTTTCATTTTCTCTGCTTCATTAACGGCACATCGACACAACATCATGTGCGCTTCGCACCACAGCAAACCCTGCCTGGTTTTAAGATCGCTTGACGCTCCGTAACAGGTGTCATTTTAGCACAACAAGTAATATATTATGTGGAATAGATGTTTTAGATGTTTCCCAAGTTAGTCCTTAGAGATTAAAGGAGGTCAGGTGCAGTAGAACACGAAAGTTGAGTTTTTTTAGAAACGATTGTTGTCCACATTTTGACATTGAATGAATAAGCGCCATGCATGATCACAGACAGCTGTATTTCTGTGTGTGTGTGGGGGGGGGTGCTCTTGACCCCCTGTGGTCAGGTTCTTAACCCCGACCAGTGAGCACAGTTAGAGGACAGAGGCGTGGTGAGGAGCAGAGATCCGGAAGGTGGCCCTGGAATTAGGTGTGTCTTCTGCCAGAAGTGCTGACAGGTGTCATCTGCACCATGTCTGTCACCTTCATCCACCGAGAGCACGCCTGTGTGGCATGTTTAATGCCGGCACTGGCTTCACCGTATCCAGGAAATTCCATGACTTGCACATTTGATTCAGCAATACCAAATAATCACATTTAAATATAGCCAGTTTGTGGGCTGGATAAAGAAGAAATGAACAGTTGTTTTTTCCTACTTACTGAAAGAAACTGATGCTTTAAAACCGCCACAGGTCTTATTATAAAGCTGCAGAAACCGTGAGAATCACCTTGAGAAAAAAAATGTCTATATATTTTATGTTTTGCTTAAAGTTTTTTTTTCTTTCGTGGGGAGGTTTGAGCAGAAATGTGTCCTGTTCACACTCAGATTTCATTTTAAAAAGATTCTGAAAGGTATAACCGTGACCCCATACCCGACACTTTCATTCAGACGCCTGCTAACGGTGCCTTGCGATTGTCATTGTGATCATTGTTTTTCAGTAGCCTACAGATCCGTAACGAGGGGAGCTTTTCCTTGCAAAGGGAAACTGCTTTCTCTCACAATTTCAGGTCCTCTTTTTTAGTCATCAGAGTTCCATTTTGTGGTTTTATGCTGCAGTTGTTGATCTGCACTGTAATCCTTTTTTTTTTCTTGACAAACTACTATTAGTTGGAAACACAATGCTGGAAATATGTGTGACAATATGAGAGAGAGAATAAGTAAGTATAAAATGTTGAAATTTTAACTGATAAACTAAATCAAACTGTTTTGTCCTTTCACTCACTACTTTATCATATTTCCATATTTAATAATGTACTGAATATTTGATGTTAGTTTGTGAATTGTTTAATTGCTCTTCCGGAAAAGTGTTTCAATATCAGGATAGTTCAGTTTTTGTAGACGAAAGTCTTGTGATTCCACAATACATTCAGACCTTTAAAAGTAAATCTGACACTGAAGAGCCTTCTGTCATTTTTGCCATAAAAAATAGTCATAAATCATAGAATGAGAGGACTTCTTGACCGAGTGAAGGTCAGAAATATGTCTTGAAATGCTGCAAATCCTTTGGCCTTATCTAGTATGGCTGCAGAACCTGGACCGTTTCGTCCAAAGACAAGGGGATGGTTGGCGGCCGTGTGGTCCTCAGCAAGCCTCTGATGCTGGAGGCTTTTATCTGCTCGTTTGAATGGTTCTTATCGGCCCGATACTGCAGAGTGAACAGGAGCTTGGTGGCGGGTCATATTCGCAGGGTCGACCCTCCACGGGCACTCGGGCTCCGCTGCGTGAAACGATAAGAGCAGATGGCCGTAAATACGCGCCGTTTCCATGCAGTCGCGAGCCTTTCTGCCAGACAATGCCGGGCATATCTCAGATCTCGAAAAAGTAGGTTAAAGCAGAGTAACGCGCTGCTTCGTGCAGTCAGACAGAGCGGCCGTGAATCCATCGGTGCCGTTCCCGAATCTCTCGCTCGCTTTGATGCCTTAATGGATCCGTGGTGAACGGCGTCGCGGTGCCAGCTGAGAAAAGTCGATTTGTTGTTAAGCGGAAGAGAGGCGTTGATTTATTCCGCAGGACTGGATGTTTACAGGCCGCATTGGCTGGTGTTCGCCTGCGATGATGCAATGTTGCCGGACTGGATGGGAGCTGTTTGACTCTTCTCTTCCCAGCAAACGCAGCAGGAGTGTGAGCGAGGCTTTGTATGAAATCGGGCATTAATAGCACGTTAAATGTTCTTAAATTAACGATGTGATTGTGTGATGTTATTTGATATAATTCCTTCAAATAAAGGAGTTGTTTGCCAAATGAGATGTAGAGCGCTTTTCCTAAATCCTCTTTAATTCTGCAATGGAGATAAATTGTATATCCAAGAAACAAAAACTACTGGAAGTCAGTTTTGTGGAGACGTGTGATTTTTGCTCAGACTGCAGATTTTGCTTTATGCGCAACTAAAATATCTCAGCACAAGTAGCCGCCATTTCTTTCGTCTGGCATGATGTCAAATGTCAGACGCAGGCTACAGCTGTGAAACATGTCAGTTGTAAAAATGCAACGGCGTAGTAAACTCGTGTAGCTGAGGCGGTACATACTCTCCGGAAGGTTTGCAATTATCAATTATACAAGCTCTCTGATTATATGTCCTCTGATTTTTTTACTGTAAAGTTATTAATGAAGCAGTTTTCGTTGTAAAGCATTATACATGCTCTGGCTGGATTCACTGCCTGCCCTCCATAATAGTGACAATAGTAGTAATATTTTTCTTACAATAAATTGCATGCTGAATAAGCTTCCATACTGCAGAGCAGAGATGTTCACTGACTGTACATATCACTGCTTTTATGCATGAAGTAACTTACATACAGTGTGTAAGTGTGATACAGAAGTTACAGATAAGAAAGAATGATATAAGAAAAGCAAGTGATGGTATAGATAGAAGTTTGTTCCTTCTGTAAGTCAGTAATTAGCCTGGAGGAATGCCGTCAATGTGGGTCCAAGCAATAACTCGACAGCTAATAACAGTAATAATATATGAATTATGTGGAAATGTGTGTTTTTGATTTTGTAAATCACGAGCTACTTATGTAATTTCATTTCATTTCATTTTCAATTACATAGGATAATGTAATTTCATATCGAACCCTGGTTAGCGTGCTGTAGTGCTGATTTATCACGCTGGGGTACAGACGGCAGCAGTTTGCTGTTCAGTATGAGTCTGGCTAGAGGTGCCCCCCCCCCCCCCTTAAGTTAGACCAGGGGATCTCAGACTTTTTGGATCAAAAGTCTGTTGCAAACCGTTTTTCAAACTCAGAGGTCCAGAACAATTTTCAAAACCAAAACACCATATAAACATCAATACATGGCAATAAAGAGAACTTCGCAGAGTAACGTTCGCTGACCGTTTTGACTCTGTCATTGGAGGGGGGGTGTTATGACCAGTTATGAGTATGCGAAGTTTGGTGGTTCTGCATTGTATTTTTGTATATCAAACCATGTTAAATCATATAGATTCATAATGTGTCTTATTGGCTGGGCCCGGATTAACTTGTGGTTCGGTCCACATTGGGGCCGCGGTTTACACGCAGTGAGTAAACACTGACAGAGCCCAAATGGACACTCTTTCCCTCTTGGGGCCTTCACACAGCGATGCCCAGTACATTTTAAAGCCTGATGGATGAGCAAGAGTGTTTTGATCGGGGAGAGCCAAGGAGTGGGAGGGGTGTTTGTGTCCTCATGCCATCATATTTCACTTCTGGCTGTATTTGTGGCCCTGACACAGAGTGCACAGGTTCTGCTCCATGAGAGAACTGAATGATATTGAATCAAATATATGTCTGCGTGTTTTTTCTAGAGCTTGAACAGTTAGGGATTGTCTAAGCATTTAAACTGTGTTTTAAAGGGCAGATCGGCCTCGATCATGACGAGCTGAAGTTCTGTTTTGAAACGTAATTGAAATGATTATTTAAAGTTTATCATTTAAAGTTAATTGGAAATACTTTGGCGGCTGATGTTTGAGGCGAGTGTAGGCGGGACTGTGCTGTGGGGGGGCACATGGGAGAGAAACCACAATGAGAGTGGGGGAGCGTTTAGCTGGGGGCTGCCTGCGCTTCGCGTGTTGATGCTGTGCAAGGTCCTTCCTGTGCGCCTCCACTCCGCCGGTGCGACACGCTGAGCACCACAGCCCGCGTGACACCACCGCCACCCAGACACTCCCAACGCCCTCGCCGCCTGCAGCCCGGTGAGTGTCCGCCGCCCCCCCAGCACACCTGGGGGTTTCACTCCTGCGTTTCTTTTTGTTTTGTTTTTCTACACGTTTCATTCAGAGGTGTGGCATCTGTATGAGCTGTTTCTAAAGTGATAAACGAAAACAAAACCTCGAGTGTGGTATTTTTAACGTCCCTGAGTGATGGGGGTATCATTTATAGTTAGAGACTTTAGACTCATCGCATGCTGTCTGGAATAGACGGTGGCTGTGTGCGGGCTGTCAGTGCAGACACTGTGCGGACGCTGTCAGGCAGTCAGAGTTTGGGGTCTCTGGTCGGCGGGCTGGGCGGCGTTTCCGTTTTCGCCGTTCTGGTCCTCACGCGAGCCCACTGAAAATATGCTGCAGGTTATAAATAACTGGTTTTGCCCAGTCGGTCCATTAATTACTTTTGACCCAGTTGTGGAGCTTTTAGTGCTGCCGGTGATCTGAGCCATACATCATTAACCAGCTGGGGACAGCTGGTAAGAAAGCGGGTCAGTCTTCTAACTGGTCTGGCCCACAATTCCCACGTTTTGGAGCCAGACAGATACGCAGGACGAGTAGGCGAGCGGCACACGGGGCGGAACCGGAGGGACCCACCGGCACCGTGCCAGGCAGGACTGCATACTGAAGTATCGCTTTGACAGAGGTATGCGTGTGTCTGTCAGTCCGTAGCAGAGCGTCAACGCTTTCAGTCACATTCTTGACAGACGGATGACTCTGGGAAGGAGGCCATTTCTCTGCTCATCAGATGCTGAAATCATTAAATCCATCTTGAAGTTCGGCTTTCTGTTGTTTTTCTGATCTGTAGTTGGGGGGGACAGTATATTCGTCATGCACAGGCGCACAATTTAAAAAAAAAAAAAAAACATTTTTTAGTTGAAAACTTAACCGTTATAAACAAACTGCCAGAGGAAACAATGCTTCCTTTTCTGACTTCCTCTGCAGGTGCCTAAATATTCAATATAAAAATTAATTTATTCTGTCTTTCAAATGCAAATACATCTTGTTAGACACTGATGTATTAAATCCTGCTATACAAATCATTCTTAATGTATTAGTGCTCGGAGGAAATGCGGGGATATCATTACTCTGACAGAAAAGGTGCTCAAAGAAATTTGCATGTTTTTAATCATTATTTAAAATTTTTACAAGAATTATTTTACTTTTTAGGTCTGAGTCCATTATAGTTTGGTAGTCATGTATTTGTTTGGGTGTAGTAAGATACTGCTGATTATAGGTGTGTAGCTTGTTTTTCAGTCTAGAGTACTTCCAAACGTGTGCTCCGGTAAGACCATGTTAAGACTGATCACTCGATTCACGCCACTGTGACCAGTGACTCGCGCTGCTGACGGCTAAACGGGCCCCAGCACGATGAGCATTTAGCCTGAGGTGTAGATATGGACAGTAACATGTGAAGGTTCAAGATTCTGAAAAAACTTTATTGTCTCTGACAAAGTGACAGAAATTACTCGCACATTTAGACACATTTCATATATAACGCTTATAAAGTCATAAAAACAACGGAGAGAACATCGCAAGACTAGTAAGAAAACGTATTTTGAAGGGTTTGTGATGCTATTGGCAGAGGGAATAAATGACTTTTGGAATGTAATCTCCCTGGCCAGAGGAACTCTGTTACTTTGTCCTGATGGTAGTGAAGGGGGTGAAATGAGTCCTGTGTTTGCCGCTAGGCGTTGCCATGTGACACCTCTCTGACGAGGCCACCTTTGCCCCGCGAGACCACAAATCTGACATCTGCAGTGGGGACCCACTCCCTCGCCCCCTCAACCCCTGCCATCACTCGGGTGAACGCCCCCTGTTTTGGCGGCGCAGCATGTGACCCAGGGCTGTGGGCGTCCCAGCGAAAGTGGTACCGCGCGTCATGGTGACGTGTCTGTCTGTGATGAACGGCGGCATTATGCCGGCCGCCCTGGCGCCGTGCTGCACACACTCGCTCTCACCAGTGGGTGATGCTCTACCCAAGAAACATCTGGAGGCTCCGTTAGTGCGACGGAGAGAAAGGTTCTATCTATTTGGCAGAGCCTTGCTGTTCAGTAGAACCGCGCATACGGGTGACTGTCCAATCACCTATGAGTGCCATTCCACAATCTAAAGAAAAATATTACAATTTAGGATTGAGGGTTTTTTTTAGTTTTGAATCTTCTGAGAAAAGAAACTTAGCTTTGAAACAAATTTCTGATACGAAATGAGTGTAAACCTTCCCTGAGACTGATATGTTTCCAGTGCATGGAGATGAAACAGTCCTGAGCGAAACGGGATCCGGCTCGTGTTCAGGGATTCTTGGTTTGTGGGTGAGACTTAAAAGTTATTTTGATCACACCCTCAGTGGGAATCACAAGTCAGATCCACAGGTTTGGCCCTTTGGCTAATTCCTCAAAGATGGGTTTCTTTGTAGGTCTATCCTGGTCGACCCCGGTCTGTCTTTAAAAACACTGACTGATGTGTAGAAAACCAGGTGCAGTCATTTTTTATAGTCATTGACTTTTAATGATGTCTTAAAGCAGAATTTTCCACACATAAATTTCTCAAAAAACATGAAGGAATCCGTAGCATTTAAGGAGATCGAAGCCAGCATTCCCCTTATCAGCAGTGCGGTCCTCACAGGCCATTTCAAATAATCATAAAATTAACGATTCTTTCAAGCGACGCTAGTGGGATTTTTATTGTGTTTGTTTGCAGCTCAGGAAGTCGCAGTCAGCAGGCGAGGCGAGGAGGTGCCAGACGAAAGCGCTGCTTTTGCTCTCTCCTGGGCACCTTCCAGACGAACCCACGTAGCTCATTTACCATCATGATGCCCCGTTCATGTTGTTCATGTTCATCTGCATTCATGCTACCTGCCGTAACATACCGTGTTCTCTTCTGGTTTTATAGAAAGTCAGACATTCTTGTTTAGTTTTTTTCTACTGAAACATGCTTCTGATGTTTAAAGTGCTGAGCCTTTGACGCAGGAATTGCGTTATTTTAAGCACATCTGCGTCCTGCTTTCAAAGTGTCTTGAAGTTTGAAGTGTCGTCCTGCTATTTTGAGCATGTGGCATCGAATTGTTTAGGGTTCAATTCACGGTGAGAGAAACCCACAAGTCTGGAGCATGGAAAAATGGGGTGTACCAAGCAGAGGGGTGGCCCCGGAAAAGTGGGATGTACCAAACAGAGAGGTGGTCCTGGAAAAGCTGGGAGCACCAAGTTGGAGGGTGGCCTGTGTGAAAACACACTGCAAGGAAAAGTGGGATGTGAGGCATGGCCCCAGAGAAGCAGGATGTACCAAGCAGAGGGGTGGTCCATTTTAAGGCCTGCTGCGTGAAAAAGCGGGGTGTACCAAGTAGAGGGGTGGTCCATTTTAAAGCCTGCTGCGTGAAAAAGTGGGGTGTACCAAGTAGAGGGGTGGCCTGTTTGAAAGCCCACTATGTGGAAAAGTGTGGTGTACCAAGCAAAGGGGTGGCCCATTCGTCTGTGATTACTGTTAGGGGGTCTGGGCCTGCTTGACGCTGAAGCCTTTCTCCGAGGTATCACCTGGCAGTCCATGGCAGCTTGTGATGGAGCAGCAGTGGGACTGGGGGCGGGGCCATCAGTTGGCGATTAAGGGCTGACCTGCCGGCCGGGGCTAGCAAGGGCTCGCGTGTAGCCACCACCATGGCACTAGGGGCTGAGCTCCCGCCGTACTTACGAGACCAGATAGGGAGCAGATGGCAGACTGGGACACCCGTGCAGACCTCTGAGGAACCACACATATGGCGAACGGCTAAGGAGTGTTTTAAAGGCGGCCTTGGCCAAGCCGCCGCCTTACAGTATGCCGAGCGCTGCCAGGACCGCTGTGTGCCCCGCCAGGCTGAACCCTCGGCGCTCACTGACTGGGGTTTAGGTTCCCGTGCCGTGGGCGCTGCCAGGACAGCTGTGTGCCCCGCCAGGCTGAACCCTTGCTGCTTACTAACTGGGGTTTAGGTGCCCGTGCCGTGGGCGCTATCAGGACCGCCATGTGCCCCGCCAGGCTGAGCCCTCGGCGCTCACTGACTGGGGTTTAGGTGCCCGTGCCGTGGGCGCTGTCAGGACCGCTGTGTGCCCCGCCAGGCTGAACCCTCGGCGCTCACTGACTGGGGTTTACATGCCCGTGCCTTGGGCGCTGACACCTACTGCTGCCCTGTCCAGGGGCTGTGGCTTTCCCCCGTCCTCGGCTGAGCTGGCCTTCGTTAAGTGCCTCTCTTCCCCCCCCCCCCCCGTGATCCCACACCATGTCGCTTGCAGGCCCCTTCCTCTCCACAAAGTAAAAGCGCATCTTCTCGGTAGCAGAGCACCCGCTTCATTCATCTGCCGCTCACAGCACTTACAGCCATTTATTTTTAGCGTAATCTGAGAGGCCCCGCCCCCCACGTCCCTATTGGAAGAGCCTCCGACTTATGGCTTCCCGGGTGGCAGGGGGTGTGGATGGGGAGGCGGGGTTTATTGGGTCATGTGCTTAATATGGGGGGATGGTGGTGCCAGATGGCAGAGCATGGGCACTGTGTGTCTGTGTGAGTGTGTCTGCGTGTGTGAGGTTTGTATATTTGACATTCTGGGGACTAAATGTCCCCTCAATGTGACAATGTGATAAAAGCCTGTTATATTGACACTATGAGGACCATTGTCTTGGTCCCCACGTGGGGAAACTCAGTTTTATAAAAATCTGTGACTGCATTCAAAAAGCTAAAAATGTCTAAATGTTCTGCTTCCAGAAGACAGTTCTGGTGTTGTGAAGGTTCCTGTTGTTGGGCTTATGGTTTATGCCCACAGAAGTGAACGGGGAGTCCCAACAAAGATATGAATACAAACGTGTGTGTGTGTGTGAGCGAGATAGAGAGAGTGTGTGTCTGTGAGGGTGTGACAGTGTCTGAGAGGGTGTGAGTGAATGTGGAAGGAGCTGGTGTCAGGGTGCTTGCTCACCAAACAGAGCAGTGCTCCCAGCCTAGCTGTGTATAAGGTGACATCTCTCAAATGGTCTGGGGCTGGATATATGCTCAAGTTTATTTTAGCACCTTGCTGGCAGGACTAGGAAGGCAGGATGTGCAGGGAGATCCTTAATGGTCACCAGTGAACAGCAGGACGGCCCCGAAGCCTATGGCGGCCCGGCTGAGCGGAAGCGAGCGCCCGCGTTCAGTTATGCTCCTTCCACTCTGCTTTTTACACTTTGTCCGCGCTAAAGGGTTAGCCACCCTCCCCACTAGCATAGCAGGCCTGAGTTTTCAGCATGTTTATCTAAGCATTTGGTCATTCAGGCTCATAATTTCCAGTTTCCACATCATTGGTGCTTTTCCCACTTAGTAAGTCTTAAAAAGAAGATTTCAGGCCTGTTCCTTGCGTGTCCTGCCAGGATCGGAGCTGAACACCTTTGGCTTAGTCTCAAAACTCGAGGAAGTTCTGGTTTAACTGCCCCATGGTCGGCGTCCAAAGTGGTGCTCTTGCTGCTCCTGCTTTATGATGTAACGCTGACCTCACATGTCTGTTGGACATGATCACTACACATGATGTAACCCAATAGACCCTGTATGTTGAAACACAGATGACCTCAGAACGGCTGTAAAATACAGTATATTATACATTCAAGACCGTCCTTTCCTGCCTCATATAATTGCTAAAGCTGACATTCACATCCTTGCCCAGCCTAGATCTGTTTTCCAGAAGTGATCACATTGTTCTTGCCGTTTTTCTACGTAGTTCAGGTTTCTTGTGGTCACTTATCTTTTTTCCATCTGAAACGGTTGGATATACAGAGATGTTCAGGGATTGGGAAAGCACTCTTTCTGCAGGGCTGAGGGATGTGTAAACCATACGGCTGCACAGCTGGACAGCTCACACTGCTTTGTCTAATGATCTTTCTTGATAGAATTTGGTTTCCAGGGGGAATTTCGGCTGTCTCACCAGGTTGTTCTCCAGCCACATTTCACACCATATGCACCTAAACCCCTGAGACCTGCACTCTGGGTGGCGGCCCTGAGGAGACCATGTGTGGTGGCATAGCCATGTTTGAGGCTCTGAAGTCTCGTTTTAGTAGCTGATGTCATATTTGAGGAGCTGAAGCTGTGTCTGAGGCGCTGAAGCTGTGTTTGAGGAGCCGAAGTTGCGTTTGAGGAGCCGAAGTCATGTTTGAGGAGCTGAAGTTGTGTTTGATGCGCTGAAGCTGTGTTTGATGTGCTGAAGTCGCATTTGAGGAGTTGAAGTCACGTTTGAGGAGCTGAAGTCCTGTTTAAGGTGCTGAAGTCACATCTGAGGTGCTGAAGTCATGTTTGAGGTGCTGAAGTCACATTTGTGGAGCAGCAGCTGTGTTTGAGGTGCTGAAGTTGTGATGAAGCACTGAAGCTTTGTTTGAGGTGCTGAAACTGAAGCCATGTTTTAGGTGCTGAAGTCACATCTGAGGTGCTGAAGTGGTATTCACTGCGAGTCCAAACCTCAGCCTGAAAGCCAGGCCCACATCTGATGTTCGCTCAGTCCCATAGCTCATTCCAGAAAAGCATGAGTTCTCCCTGCAGAAATCAGAAAGGCGTAGATCTCCTTCGAAAGCCATAGACCATCTCTGCACCCTGGAAGCCGTTGGATGGCGTATGGCTGGGGTGATGGTATAGCTGGCTGCCGATAGCAGGAGCCACGCTATGCTGTTTCGCAGTATGTACTTGTGCCTGTTACCATGGTGCCACAGTAGCTACAGTGTTCAGTCAAACAGCCTGAAGAATATCATGACAAAGGCTGCTTCAATATGAACCTAGACCCTATTACACCTGTTGCTTTAGTTAGGCTCTCCTTTTTATTGTCACAGTTTTTTGGTGTTCCATGTGACTTGGAGCTGCTTTGTATTTGGAAGATCATGTTGGAGACATTAAAGCTCCAAGATCTGCTGAATTTCTGCTTCTGGTGGTGCTTCTGCCAAAGGATCATTTAGTCCATCCACTGTCCACCCACCGCAGAGTACAAACCAGGGTAAATACCCTGAGGTTATGGGTCGGAAAGAGTGGAGTGCTGCTCGTATGTGAGCTTGTGTCAAACAGTGTGCCTCTCACAAAGACGGCTTTCTCGTCATGATGGCGTATCGTAGAGGCTCACCGATTGCTGAGATGTTGGGTGTTTGAGAATACAACAGCAATATTCGGGAGCTGCAGCTTTCAGTGGCTGCCATTCTGAGTGCGAGAAAGAACCATCATCTGCAAAACGGCGGCAACCTTTAGCGGGACTCTCCGCCCACACCGTCGCAGAGAAGGCGCTCAGCTCTCTGTCCTCGTAACCCTTTCTCTGCAGGTTAAGCTCTCTTGGTTCTCTAGTATAAGGTAAGCACGGGGAAATGATTGCTGACTACCGGCTCAGTATGGAGACACGCAATGAGACTATCAATCAAGGAGAAATTTCTCCTTTTATGAGAAAATGTTTAAATCATTATTTTAAAATTTTATTTTTAGTCATCAAAGTCCTTAACTACATTTTTTTGCTGGAATGAAATGTAAAAAAATATATATTTTTGGGTGGTCTAGCGCAAACTGAAAGTAAAATAAAATTAAACAGTGGAACCTTCACTAGTCGTGTATCTTTCATTAACAGGAGGCTTTCTGAAGGAGTGCTGAGCAGGGTATGTGATGTGAAAATAAGGTGAATTACCCCAGGAGAGCAGTAATCACTAATCAGAGTATCACTGAAAGGAAGCCTCCCGTTTGTTACCTGGTGTGTCGCTCACAGGAAGCCTCCCGTTTGTTACCTGGTGTGTCGCTCACAGGAAGCCTCCCGTTTGTTACCTGGTGTATCGCTCACTGGAAGCCTCCCGCTTGTTACCTGGTGTGTCGCTCACAGGAAGCCTCCCGCTTGTTACCTGGTGTGTCGCTCACAGGAAGCCTCCCGCTTGTTACCTGGTGTGTCGCTCACTGGAAGCCTTCCGCTTGTTACCTGGTGTGTCGCTCACAGGAAGCCTCCCGCTTGTTACCTGGTGTGTCGCTCACTGGAAGCCTCCCGCTTGTTACCTGGTGTGTCGCTCACAGGAAGCCTCCCGCTTGTTACCTGGTGTATCGCTCACTGGAAGCCTCCCGCTTGTTACCCGATGTGTTGCTCACTGGAAGCTTCCCTCTTATTACCCGGTGTGTTGCTTACAGGAACCCTCCCTCTTATTACCCGGTGTGTTGCTTACAGGAACCCTCC
>JAODLD010000045.1:2493964-2505035 GCA_026781065.1 Mormyrops boulengeri | reverse complement strand
TCCCTCTTATTACCCGGTGTGTTGCTTACAGGAACCCTCCCTCTTATTACCCGGTGTGTTGCTTACAGGAACCCTCCCTCTTATTACCCGGTGTGTTGCTTACAGGAACCCTCCTGCTTGTCACCCGATGTGTTGCTTACAGGAACCCTCCCTCTTATTACCCGGTGTGTTGCTTACAGGAACCCTCTCTCTTATTACCCGGTGTGTTGCTTACAGGAACCCTCGCTCTTATTACCCGGTGTGTTGCTTACAGGAACCCTCCCTCTTATTACCCGGTGTGTTGCTTACAGGAACCCTCCTGCTTGTTAC
Organism: Mormyrops boulengeri; assembly: GCA_026781065.1. Classification (NCBI taxonomy): domain Eukaryota; kingdom Metazoa; phylum Chordata; class Actinopteri; order Osteoglossiformes; family Mormyridae; genus Mormyrops; species Mormyrops boulengeri. The sequence continues at coordinate 2,504,726 of JAODLD010000045.1, read as the reverse complement.
CTGGTGTATGTTCAGTAAGGTAATTGCCTTTTGATTGTATATTTTTTATCACATTGGTAGTCAAGGAAGGCAAACAATCTCAGCCCACATCAGCTGGTCCTGATTAAAATCCTGCTGCTTGCCAGTGGTCCCTGTGTTCTCTGTGCCTGTCTCAAAAATTTCATTATATCAGTCTCTGTTGGCTTCAGCTGCAGATCCTGCCTTGTGGTGGGAGGGGCTTTTGTCACTATGACAACCTCACATCTCAGAAATAGTCTTCCGGTGATACTAGTACTACCAGAAGATTTGTGAATGGAGTGCTATAGCCTTATCATTACCCCTTATCAGTACCTACATGTTCTCCTCACATATGCCTGACTGCCAAATAAATGGATAAAAATAGTAGTAGTTAATGATAGTTTTTTCATCTTTCTTGTTACACTAGCAAGTAATTCTTCGAACTGAAAACAGAAGAAAGCAAGAGTATGAATTCAACGCAGAGAAGCCGCTGTTGTGTATTTTACATCTCTAGTAATTGAAAAAAGCTGAAATATATATAGTTGGCAAATGGCTGTTGGACTTTTAAGCTAGAAATGGAAAATATTTTTGGAATTCTCTACCATGTATTCTTGTTGGAAGTTGAAAAGTTGGAAAGTGGGGGAACACGACAGAATTCTGGAATGAAAACTCAGAATTTCGCTTCATATGAGCGGCGCACTGAAGAAAAGAGGGTCCAGAATGGTCAGAACACTGTCTGTAGTATCCCTTACGTCGTCTTGGTGACCTCTTACCTTTTTATTTATTGGGCAATCGTGTTGAAATCTAGAGTTTGATTTTCCCAGTGTCTTCCTGTCGCTGACTGGGGGGGCTGCCCTGGGCGGGGGGGGGGGGGCTGCCTTATTATGTAAGTAGAACCTGTTGTTGTTTTTGTCCAATTTTGAATCGGCGCCTTGGATTTTAGGTCACTGGATCTCCTTGGATACAGTTATGTGCCGTGTCAGGAATCCTTCGACTTTAGATAGCACCCCGAATACATTACCATCGCTAATGGCCAGATTCGCATCAGCTCTGACCTGTGGCTTTCAAGTAACTTTGCTTCTGGATTGTGGCTGATGATATTAATCGCAAGACTCTGATAGCTGGGAGAAACAGGTAGAAGTCTGAAAGCTGGACATTTATATGGCTTATATGTTAGTTTCTGTTTCGTTAACCGCAAAATGCCATTTGGTGTGTGTTGTTGAATGATGTAATGAGCCCCTGGTAATGCAGAAGCAATACAGAAGTATATTGATTTTTACAGACAGCAGTAGGGAAGCAGTTTTTGCATTCAGCCATATTTTCCTGTTCTGGCAAATGTTTTTGGTTTTAAACTTTTTCTTTTTTTTTTTCTTTTGCATTGTGTGGGCATGATTGTCAAGCAGTCCTCTGGAAAATGTCATTCAGGGCTTGACAGCTGTTTTCCGCTGAGTGGTGAGGCTGTCCTGTTTTACACGGAGAGCCCACGTACACCAGGTCAGAACCCCGAGTTTGCTGCTGCCAGCAGATTTTTCTCTTTTACAGCGATGGACTTGGTGTGATTGTGATTGCACTGGAGAGCGTGACGCAGCTGTTCTGCATTAGTGCGTTATTTCGCTTTTCCGTGAGTGCGTAAAGGTCCAGGACGGACACGGCGCTGATCCTAGTTCACGGCAGAAACGTGGCTCATTCAAGCTCGCCGATCAGCAGCTGGGAAAGACAGCCATGTGGTCATGTGACTGAGATGAGCAGCAGCCCCGCCTACTGGGCCTGACCTTGGAGCACCGTTTCCCCCAGGGGAATCCTGTAATGACCTGGCCTCCGCTGTCGAGGTCCTCGCCTCAGCACCCTTGCAGCCTGGAACTGGCCCTCTTCCTCTTCATCTTCTGTAATCCAAGCACCAACCAGTAAACCTGGTGATCCCCGTGAGCGTATGGAGAGAGGCGCCTTGCGTGTGCCCCCGCTCTCCGGAAGATCCGCTCACCCATTTGGCATGGGTGAGCGGCTAATGCCTGGGCAGGTGGCCCCAGGGCCTGATTCTGCCCTGGATGGGGGCTGCGTGAAGCAGCGTCTCGTCTCATGCAGGCAGACGTACTCACCTCCAGCTTTACTGTCAGCACCAGCACCGGTGCCATCTGTACTAATGGCTGCAGCCTGCATGCCCCAAACAGCCCCCCCCCCCACCCAGTGGGGAACGGGGGTACTGCGGTGAGCAGCCGGGGCAGAGGTAGCTGCGTCCCGGCATGTGGAAGCCCATATGGAAACACGGAGCCCTGCAGCAGCCAGGAGTCCCCCCCCCCCCCCAGGCGTACGGAGGATGAGGTGGAGTCTTGGAATGCACCCCAAGCCAGCACTTATTTACTGGCTGAACTCACTGAACCTATCCGGGACTGAGTCAGCGGCTTCATACCAGCCCTCACCAAGTGTGACGCTGGAGTCTCTCTCTCTCTCTCGCTCCCTCCCTCGCTCTCTCTTGTACTCTCGCTCTTTCTCCACCGCACACTCTGTCTGAGGCCATGGCCCCTGCCGTCCCCTAGTCTGACATTAACCCCCCCCCTCCCCAGTTGGGCGTTCCAGGCGGGCCCCGGCACCCCTGATGCATGCCAGTCCCAGCGAGCAGGTGGGCGGGCCTCCTTGCACATGGAAAAAGAGGCGCGCTGGTTTCCGCCATCGACTCGCCCACTGCTGCTGTTTGTGCTCCGTGTCGTACGCGCCCACACGCCCATCTTGGCGGCGGGTGGCGAGCACGTTTGACAAATAAAGCGTAAATAAACAAGCCAATCTCCAATTTGTTCTGTGTCACACATTTTCTCTTCCATCTCTTCAGATTATTAGTGCTGATTTATTTAAAAAGAAAAACAAGCGAAAAGACAAAAATCGCACACTGATTCGTTTTGGGAAGTCAGGGTGGGATCAGATACGGAGAATCACTGGGAGCTTAAATGCCATTTCGTCTTCACTTGATGGCCCTGGATGTCAGCATATTGCTTTGTGAACGAGTTTGTTATGTGCGGGACCTTGTTAATTTTGAGGTACTTCCACACTGCAGACATTTTGCATGCTAACCATATAGCTGATCCATCTTCACGTGGTATCGGACATCGGCACCGACTCATTGTCTTGATTATGAGTGCAACAGTACTAGTAATGGTATCGATGCACCCCTTGGTTCCGAGAGCTGCAGCCTTGGACGGCAGACTCTGCTTTGGGCCCCGGGGCCTATTGTGGGGTCCAGGCTGCTTTGCCTCGTTACCTTAGCAGAGTCAGAGTGAGGCACCAGAGGCTCGATGGGGCTACCTTTGTGTTTTATAAACACAATACATATAAACACAGCTTTCTGGTTCCCTAGCAGTTTTGGCCATACCTTAAATAAACAGAAATTGGCCTTGATGCTTTTAATGGTTTTGTGTATTGTCTGTGTGTTATATAGATATACATGCTTACATATAGTATTATGCGAAAGTCTTAGGCAGTTAAAGAAAATGTTTAAGACTTTTTGGGTAGCAAGTGTCTATTTGCTGAGGAAGAAAACACAATTTAAGATCGGAACATATGCGAATTATAAAAATGAGGAATTCTGTTCTCTAAAAATAACACCCCATCCACTAAATGTATTTGTTAAATTTCACAACCAGTTCAATCAACTACCTGACTCGCCAACTCAATGAGGTATCAGTTATCCAAACAAGGTAGGTAATGTTTTAGTCAATAAATACATGGATGTTTTGGACAGTTACAGCAAATATTGGGGTGACTTTAGGTTTTGAAGTGGCTAAGCTGTCACACTTTGACATACATAATATAGTTTTACACCAAAATGAAAATCATTTAAACATTTTCTTTCACTCCCTAAGACTTTTGCACAGTGCTGTACATGTGTAGATACATATTTGCGGTGGACGGCTGTCGAGGCTTTCACTGAATCCTCTCTGTTCCGCTGCGGTATGTTTCATTGCCGAATGCATATGGCAGAGTGAATACCATGTGAGGTTGCCGGGAGCGACCATCTCGGAGTCGATTATCCGTTATTATGCAGAGCTGCGATAGCGCGATCGTCCATAGAAACCTGTGCGGCTGCGTGGTAAGCAGTTGGTCCTCAGGCTCTGCGCTAACTTGGCACCAGGAAGCAGTGGAGCATGCAGGGAGAGGCGTGTTATGCGATTGGAGGGCGGCCGAGGCCAGCTTCGTTGCCGCGACGTGCCGCCTGGGGCTAATCTCTGCTTCCTTTCAATTCCCAGTCAGCCTCCGGTACTATGCTGATTGTCTGGAATTTGTTTAGGAACGTGGGATTGAGCGAGGCGGGCAGAACTTGTGGCACGCCAGAGGTGCCCGGGCTGAATATGTGACTGATGCAATGTTCCAGAACGTCAGGCCCTTAACCAGGTGACAAGTAGCTGTATTTTTTTTTCCTTTTTAACATTTTAAGAGGCAAAGATGGATTGCAAGCCAGCCTGTGTGCGGCGTGAGGCTTTTAGGTTAATGGCTGGAACTGGTGTGCAAAGCATTTCCAGTGGTGGCAAAGCCGTTGAACGCAGAGTTCCTGTTTGACACGTGTTTCCAGCATCGCTGGGAGCAGGCAGCAGGTTTTCGGTGTCTCTGCCTGCCCCCCACCCCCCCTTATGAGAGATACAGATGTGATGATGTTTCTCACACTTTAGTTACACGAGTGATACTGGTGAAAATGAGGCCAGGCCATTTCACACGGCCGTCACTGACTGAGTCGAGCCATTCAGTGGGATCCGCATTGTAAGAGGTGGCTGTTAATCGTACCAGCTACAACTAAAATGCTGAAGTTCCTGGATGAGTTTCTTACCAGCGAGTGCCAGTAAATGTCCCAGCATGTAAGGGAAGTATGAGGAAAATGCACGTCTTTGCTAGTGAGCGACAAATGATGCATGAAGAGTATCTGGGAACGCGTTCGTCTCAGGGTGCGCAAGAGGACCACGTGGTTTTCCTGTGTGTGCCTGCGTGCGTGTGTGTGTGTGTGCTTTTGCGTCAGCCGGCCTAACCCCGTAATGTTCGTCGGTAAAGCCATCGACCTCATGCAGCGAAAGCGGGGTGGCACAAAGCCCCCAAGAAGTACTTTATTAATGCAGCGATGGTGGCTTGCGTTACATGCACCACATATTTGCACAGAACAAGCATTATTGCATCAAAGTACATCACTGGTCTAAGTATGCAAGATGGTGTAAAATGTAGCCCTGATGCCATGCACACTGCATACAGCGCATGCTTTGCAGAGCTGCAGTAGCAGTGAATATTCCATATTTCAACATGTGGCCCTCCTGGGTTTTTATGTAAAAGGTGCATATTTATCTGAGCCAGCAGGAGGCCCCCATCAGCCTGCCGCTATCCAGGCGTGTGCCTCACGTGTCCGGCGAGGGCCGTTCTTATCCTGACTAGGCCCTGGCGCGCACACTCACACCGCGAGACGCTTGCCCGGTATTTTTAGCCACGGCAAGAGGCTGACTGGCCAACCGCCCACAGACCGGTCTGTGTGCAGACAGCACCTGGCTGTGAACAAGAGCCTGGGATGTGAGGGGGGCAGGCAAGGAGCGGGGGCACGGGGGGACCACAGGGCCGGGCGTGGGGGGGCCACGTGTGAAGACAGGTCTCCAAGCACCCAGCTCGTCTGCATCTCCACCATTGAGTCTCCCGCAGCTCCTGTGTCTCCCAGCACCGAGTTTTGAGCCTCCACCCCCCTGTCTGTCCTCTTTGGTTGGATGGATGATGCAACACGTTGCAGTTCTCTGAAAGCTGCAGGCCCCGTCTCATCGATGCAGAGCCCTGTGCTCTCTTTTCGCTCTCTCTCTCTCTCTCTCTCTCTCTCTCTCTCTCTCCCTCTCTCTCTCTCTCTCTCTGTCCCCCCGCCTTTGCTCTCCCCCCTCCCTCCCTCTCTTTCTTTGTCTCTTTCTTTCCCTCGCATGCCCTTTCTCCTCCGCATGCTGCCTTCACACCGAAAGGTTGTGACCTCACTCTGGCCATAGCCAGGGGGGAGAAGGGGGGGTTGTTTCCCATGCACCGCCTGCTGAACGTGTCATGCGCTGCACGGCAAGGATGCAGCAAGCTTATGCGACGACATGCTCCCTGGCAAACGTGAATAGAGGCGAGGCGCCTGTCTGTCATGTTTGGCTCACAGCTTCCCAGCCCGCCGCTCTGAAGTTAGCGACGCCGCTGACGATTTTCCTTAATGGAAACACTGAGACTCACTGACAGCCCACGTTTCCACCTCATTTTGTCAAGCTAATAAAATGTTACAGTGTGATTCAGATTTTCCACATATAAAGGAAAAATGAGCTTTATCATTTTTTCATGACTAATTTATTCACAAAATGGTATGACACCATCTTAAATAGTTTTAATGCGTCCATAGCGCGCTGGCTGTCAGTGACAATGGAAAATCATCTGGCTGTTTAATAAGGGTGGTTTATGTCACGGAGGGGAGCCTTTTCTCTGTTCTGCATTTTAAAAAGGAATCGAGTGCATGTTTCACAGCATCCTGGGTCACTTCATAATTTTTCGTGGAAATTGAAAGCGCCTGGCAGTTGTTTTAGTGCAGAGCAGCTCACAGCTTAGTGTCAGCTCAGCAGGGCGCTGTGACGCTCACCCAGCCTCCGAACAGGCCAAGGGCAAAGCAGCCCGACCGGCGAGCCCACCTGCCCAGAATCGCCCAGATACGTGTTACCATGGAAACAGGAGTGCCCGGGCTGTCTCAGCAGGGTGGTGCGGTCGTCAATGAATAGGCATGTCTCTGGCATGAATGTGCACATGGTGGTTGCTCCCATGGCATGTGCAAGTGGACAACGGAAGAAGAAAGCTCTGATGCGTGTCAGTGGCACCACATGGATGTGAACGAGGGCGTGGCCCAGCGGCAGGGGCGAGCCCAACACCGGGCTGCAGGCGCCCGGCACGCGGCACCCGGGATGACGCAGGCGCCAGGGGCATGACATCAGGTGGAGAGATGCAGAGCCTCCATTGTGTCGAGCCCCCGGCAGCCTGAGGGACTGGGAGGCATTGGTGGCCCCACCTTGCCTTTTCCGCTGTGCATTGTGGGATGGCAAGCAAACACTGAGCTCATCCTCCCGGGGCTGGGAAAGTATAGGAGCAGCACACAGATGACACAAGATTTATGACGGCACATGGCGAGAGTTCTCTTCGAAGGCTGGACGCCACTTTCCGCGCAGTTATCGATTTCTGAAAGGCTTGAGTACCAGTCTGTGAAATGAACCTGCAGAGGATCAGAGAACATGGGCAGCTTAGACGCTCCCCGGAGCCGCCCGTTTGCTGGGGTCTGAAGGGCATGCTCACCTCGCGTATATAATTACTGCACGTTCACAGAAACATGCGGGGCTGCTCTATCAAACCCATCAGCGCCCTGTAGGCCAGCATCACCGCACGGTGATGCTGGCCAGAATTAAACAATAAACTTCCAGTTCGCAGGCCAGCATCAATTACTTCCAGATGAGTAAATTATTCATTTAATGATGATTATCACTCCCTGATATTGGGGACGGTTTGGCTGGAAGGCTATAAATCTCAATCTGGCAGAACACGCAGCAAAACTGTCTGACTGTGAAAATGAACTCGGTATAAGGAGCAGGCAACGTGATTGGCTGGGCCGATTTCTGGGCGGTTTGTCGCATCATCAGCTATGGGTAGACGTGAGTGCGTCTTTCCACAGCCAGCTGTAAAAGAAGACAAAGGAGCCAATCAGCTGGCACTTGTGCACACGGCTGACGGAATCGGCCGGAACAAAGGCTCCTTATGCTGTTTTATCTATTCATTTATTTATCTTGTTTTGTTCGCTTTGTCCCTGTCATCGGTGAGCAGCATGGGCGCTGCAGGCTAATAGCTACACTATTGTTGTTGTCCCGATACTGTCGGAGGACTTTAGACTTCAGAGAAGTGCGCTGTGGGATAATAAAGGAGGGGGTCTCAGTTGGCCATGATTGTTCGTGTTCACTCGTTCCACCTGTTCCACTTTGCTGGTGTGCCTTTAGATCCTGGGCCCTGCCTTTGTTTCGAGGGTAAACCCAGAAGGTCTGTGCTAGGAGGTGTTACACTGTGCAGGTCTTTGGGGCCATGTGCGATTTAATGTGCTTTTTAGTGAAGGAACTTTCATTTGCTTGTTTGTTTGTTTTGTTTGTTTGTTTTGTTTGTTTATTATTTAGGCTCGCTTCCGCAGCTGTACAGCCGTGGCCAAAAGTTTTGAGAATGACCCAACGATTGCTTTTCACAAAGTGCTGCTTCACTGTTTGTAGATCTTTTTGTCAGATGTTTCCGTGGTATACTGAAGTGTAATTACAATCATTTCATAAGTGTCAAAGGCTTTTATTGACAATAACATTAAAATTTGCAGTGTTGGCCTTTTTTTTCAAGACCTGTACAATTTGACCTGACATGCTATCAATCAACTTCTGGGCCAGATCCTGACTAATGACAGCCCATTCTTGCATAATCAATGCTTGGAGTTTGTCAGAATTTGTGGGTTCCTGTTTGTCCACCCGCTTCTTGCGGATTGACCACAAGTTCTGAATGGGATTAAGGTCTGGGGAGTTTCCTGGACATGGATCCAAAATGTCGATATTTTGTTCCCCCAAGCCACTTAGTTACCACTTTTGCCTTATGGCATGGTGCTCCATCATGCTGGGAAAGGCATTGTTCATCACCAAACTGTTCTTGGATGATTGGGAGAAGTTGCTCGCGGAGGATGTTGCGGTACCATTATTTATTCATGGCTGTGATCTTAGGTAAAACAGTGAGTGAGCCCACTCCCTTGGCTGAGAAGCAACCCCACACATGAATGGTCTCAGAATGCATGTTGGCATGACACAGGACTGATGGTAGCGCTCACCTTTTTTTCTCAGGACAATCTTTTTTCCGGATGCCCCAAACAGTTGGAAAGGGGATTCATCAGAGAAAATGACGTTACCCCAGTCCTCAGCAGGCCAATCCCTGTACCTTTTGCAGAATATCAGTTTGTCCCTGATGTTTTTCTTGGAGAGAAGTAGCATCTTTGCTGTCCTTCTTGACGCTAATCCATCCTCCAAACGTCTTCGCCTCACTCTGCATGCAGATGCTCTCACACCTGCCTGCTGCCATTCCTGAGCAAGCTCTGCACTGGTTGTGCCCCAACCCTGCAGCTAAATCAACTTTAGGAGACGGTCCTGGCGCTTGCTGGACTTTCTTGGGTGCCCTGAATCCATCTTCACAACAATTGAACCTCTCTCCTTGAAGTTCTCGATGATCCGATAAATGGTTTAGATTTAGGTGCAATCTTACTAGCAGCAATATCTTGCCTGTGAAGCTATTTTTGTGCAAAGCAATGATGACTGCATGTGTTTCCGTGCAGGTAACCATGGTTAACAGAGGAAGAACAATTATTTAAAGCCCCACCCCCTTTTAAAGCATCCAGTCTGCTATTCTAACTCAATCAGCCTGACAGAGTGATCTCCAGCCTTATCCACATCAACACTCTCACCAGTGTTAACGAGAGAATCAATGAAATGATGTTAGCAGGTCCTTTTGTGGCAGGGCTGAAATGCAGTGGAAATGGGTTTTTTGGGATTAAGTTCATTTTCAATCATAAACAGGGACTTTGCAATTATTTGCAATTCATCTGATCACTCTTCACAGCATTCCAGTGTATATGCAAATTGTTGTCATAGAAACTGAGGCAGCAGACTTTGTGAAAATTAATATTTGTGTCATTTTCAAAACTTTTTAGCCATGGCTGTATGTTTCGTGGAATCCATTTGTGGTAAGCGACCCATAGCGAGGATAAACGGCGTGTCTCCCGCTGGTGGTCCCTGCTTCAGCCATGCGGCGGCCCAGCACATTTCCGGAAGATCTCATATTGTGTATTTTTAAAACCTGCAAAAAGGGATTCATTTGCCATGCCTTGATGGCCCTGTGTGTGATAACCTGAACTGTAAAACTTATTTTTAGATAAGGTCATTGGCACATCTGATGAGGATAACAATTCACTAAACAAATCAGAGATCCTGTTAAAAACAAAAAACAAAAAAGCAAATACATCTGCCACATGATAGGTCGGCTTGAGGCTGGCTGTGTACGGACACAGGTACAGAAAACGGGAGCCTTTGCTTTAACATGCTTATGTATCTGTCTGCCAAACGAAGCTCCTCAGCTCACTGCACACGTCACGCAAGTTCATTCTAAAAAGTGCCAAGTTTCCTGCTAGCAGAGATGCCCCTTCCTCCTTGGTGGCAGTATGGAGTCTAAGCTGCACGCGGAGTCTAAGCTGCCTCAGCGTTTGGGTCAGCGTTTCCTCAGTGCACAGATATACTGAGTTTCATTCAACTAAAGTGGGGGGACACAAGAGTTTTGGCCTAAGGTCTGGTGGCATCGCTTTTAATCCTGTTAAAGAAGCAAAGAAGTGCGAAAATATCCTGCACAGAAAATGGCTTTTTTTGCACATTCGTCTCTCCAGTGAGCAGACAGAGTGTAGAGTAACACACTGGCTTCCCATTCCCTCCCTTTTGTGGTGCTGGAGAAGCCTCCTGGGGGGGGGGGGGCAGGGGGCGACAGGGTGTCTGGAGACTGGACCATCTAAGAGCACTCCTTACAGGCCATGGATCCACTTCACTGGCGTTGACTGCGGATGCTAATTGCACCGCCTTTGATGTAATGTGCCCATGTACAACCAGACCCCCCCCCCCCCCCCCCCCCCCCCCGCGCACGCAGAAAAGAAAAAAGACACAGACACCAAAGAAAAAGTAGGAGAGGACCAAGAGCAACAGAGACC
>JAODLD010000045.1:2474939-2493864 GCA_026781065.1 Mormyrops boulengeri | reverse complement strand
ATTAAACTCATTCACTATATCAATTTCATTTTCAATTTTAAGGCCCTTACTATCCTGCAAATTAGTGATTTCAGCTTCTAGAGTTCTTTTGGACCGTGTCTCGGGGTAACTAGCATGCTGGGGTAACCGACATGTGGGGGGCAACTAGTGTGTCGGGGGTAACCGGCGTGTCGGGGAAATCAGCATTTCAGGGTAACCAGCAAGCTGGGGTAACTGGCGTGTCAGGGTAACCGGCGTGTCGGGGGTAACCAGCATTTCAGGGTAACTGGCGTGTCGGGGTTAACCAGCGTGCTGGGGTAACTGGCATGTCAGGGTAACTAGCATGTCAGGATAGCTGGCATGCTGGGGTAACCGACATGTCGGGGAACTGGTGTGTTGGGGGTAACCGTTGTGCTGGGGTAACCGTTGTGCTGGGGTAACTGACAGGTCAGGGTAACCAACAAGCTGGGGTAACTGGCGTGCTGGGGTAACTGACATGTCAAGCAACTGGTGTGTTGGGGGTGACCGGCGTGCTGGGGTAACTGACCTGCCAGGGTAAATGGTGTGCTGGAGTATCTAAGAGCAGCCGGCACCACGCACTCCCTACGGGCCATGGATCCACTTCACTGGGGTTGACTGTGGATGCTAATTGCACAGCCTTTGATGTAATGTGCCCATGTACAACCAGACATCCCCCCCCCCCCCCCAGCACGTAGCTTTCCTCTGCAGACCCAATTAATTTCTTGGACGGGACCGAACTGCATTCAGGGAGCAAGACGCAGTGAGCCTGGGAGACTGTGTGTTGGGGTAACTAGCATGCTGGGGTAACCGACATGTGAGGGGCAACTGGTGTGTCGGGGGTAACCGGCGTGTCAGGGTAACCAACATTTCAGGGTAACCGGCAAGCTGGGGTAACCGGCGTGTCAGGGGTAACCGGCGTGTAGGGGGTAACCAGCATGCTGTGGTAACTGGCATGTCAGGGGGTAACCGGCAAGCTGGGGTAATTAGCATGTCAGGGTAACTGGCGTGCTGGGGTAACCAACATGTCGGGCAACTGGTGTGTTGGGGGTAACTGGCGTACTGGGGTAACTGACAGATCAGGGTAACCAACAAGCTGGGGTAACTGGCGTGTCGGGGGTAACCGGCGTGCTGTGGTAAATGGCATGTCGGGGTAACTGACCTGCAAGGGTAAATGGTGTACTGGGGTAACTGGCATGTCAGGGTAACTAGCATACTGGGGTAACTGGCAAATCGGGGCAACGCTGTGACGTGTGGTTCTGAGCTGCGTGGGGGAACCCTGGCACGGGGTGCTGTGTGTGACAGGGGCCCAACATGCGTGTGGTAAGTGAGGGGGTGCGGAAGGAGCATGTGCCTCTGGGGGGTCAGTATGCTGCTCCAATGGGAGGAAGGCAAGGCAGCATGTGGGGGTTGCGGAGGGGAAATAAATGTATGCGTATGTGTATGTGTGTGTATACTTGTGCATGTGTGTCTGTGCTGTGCATGTATGTTTTGTGTGTGTTTTGTGCATGTGCATCTGCACTATGCATGTGTGTGTGTGAATGTGTGTATGTATGTAAAGCTTTACTGTACTGCAGTGTTCTGTGAAACAAAGGCATTTGCTAGTAGTAGTAGGAGTAATTTGTGTGTCCTGGCGAGGAATGCGATATTGGCCCTGTGGGATACGACGCCTAAGTCATCACTGGCTGCGGCCGACTGGCTCTGACTCATGCAGGGACGCTCAGCGCAGCCCAGCTGGGGTGCAGAGCCCCCCGAGCCTGGCCCAGCCCATGTGCGGACGCTCGCGGCGTGGCACGGCGCTCCGGCTGTGGGCGGCGCCTCTGCGTCAGCCTGTTAGCATTTGGATGCTCCTTTCGCAGAGCAGTAGCCTTGCTCAGGAGGAGGGGGAATTCCGGGTGGGTTCCCGCGGCGCTCGAGGAGGGAGCTCCGAGCTTGGGGCTAGTATAATGCCTCAGCAGATGCAAGCTGTTAGCTGGCAGTTGTCGTAATTCCCCAGACTAAGGAGACATTTACACAACTGGACCCCCATCTGCAGGGGGTCTGTCCTTAGCAAGGCTGCAGCAGCAGGGGATTCTGGGATTTGTGTCCAAACCAGCCTCTTTGTAGGGGGTTAGGAGGTTTGAGCCTGGCTTTGGAAGCAAGGTAGACATGAAGTCCCCAGGAGCCTGGAATAACGGGAAGCACAAATGGCTCCTCAGCAGAGTCCTGCCCCGGCTGCTGCGGGGAATTCGAATCATCCTGGTGCATGTTACATTTCACACAATCATCTCTCTCCTTGGATGACCTAGAAATTTGCATTGAATGAGTCACACTGCAATGCTACAGTGACTCGGCTATGACTCATAACTGGTAAACACAGAGGCAGATGTTGCTTGTTGGTTTTTTGGAGGTTTATTTATATAAGAAATGCCCCACTTTTTTATTTTTTTTAAAGCAGAATGATATCTCCCTTCATTGTCTTTCACCACACTTTGAAGCTGGGTGACTATTCTCCTCTCCACAGAGGGTATCGCCATATGATCCACGTCCCTACATCAGCTAGCCCTTCTCCTTTTCATGGTGAACCAGTCAAGGGTCTAGACTGGGTTGTCCACACAGGCAGTCCACGGTGTTCCACAAGTAGCCTTGACACAACCGTAAACGCTAACGCTCCACACTAACCCTCACCCTAAACACTAACCCTTGACACGAACTCTAACCCTCGAGGCTAACTCTCGATGCTGTCTCTATCTCTAAACCCTAACCCTCAACGCTGACCCTGACCCTGAATGTTAACCCTAACCACTAACCCTCAGCACTGGTGCTAACCCTAACCCTAAACGCTAATCCTAAATCTGATCCCTTGCAGCCCTCGTGCCATCGTCCATTGTCCAGTCTTCCAGAGGGCACCCACAGTCATGTCTCACTAGGTCATGGCCCCCAGCAGGCTGCCCAGAGTTCCAGCCGCTCTGCACCCAGCTCAGCATTATTTTACTGGCAAATCTGTAATTAATGAGATTAGTAGTGTGACGCTCAGGGGCAGAGTGTTGTTTGTGCGTTGACTAAGTACCATTGCACAGGGCCGGCATTGCCCCGGATGAAGGGGAAAAAGGCAGAGCCACAAACTACAAGGGGGACCCACATGCTGTTATCAGGGATGATCCTTCCAGCGTGGGGGGCTAAAGTTTACATGTCGTCTCAGAGCCAGGCATGCAGCTTTTTCATAAGGCCCCCCTCCTCCCCGCCCCCGGTGCCCTTTGGATAATGTTTGCATCCAGGTGAGACAGGACACAAAGTGAGACAAAGGCCTGGATGCGTGCATCTCAGCTTTCCCCCTGGCTGATGACATTATTTTCCAGTGAACTTTGGGTTATCCTCTTCTTTTGGCGAACAAGCCTTCTCTACCAGCCTACTTATAAAAATGTGTTATGACAATAATCTTGCGTCTGGATGAAGTTCCACTGTAGTTGTAATTTCCTCTATGGACAGCAATTAAAAATCTAGACCATGAAAATAGTATTAACTACATTAGTGATGTTCCAGCATTTGGAAATGTTCTGCAGGGCTGTGAGGATTAAGCTCTGAGGAATAAATGGACGCTCTCTGCACACGCATGTAGGGTGCATGACGCACATGTTATATTACAGAGCATCATTCTGAGTTGCAAGGCAATGCGCAGTGAATCCAGGCATAAAATATTGGTCACACTTTTGAAATCCATGGTATCACAGTGGCTAGAACATCATGTTAGCTCTGCTTTTCGATATTTTTGGCCTAAATAATAATATATTTCATAAAAACCTCAGACATAAATTGATGGTAGCTTATTTTTTCCAAGGTCCGGGCAATTTTACTCCAATGAAGGGTCAGTTTTCTAAAAATACTGTGTTATGCATAGAGTTCCTTGGGTTGGCTAAACTGTACGCAGACAAATGTGAATTATTTGGCATCAGAGGAATCCAAGGGGGTGATGTGCGGCTTTTCTTATTTGGAGAGTTACCTCAATCATAATAAAGTAGCAGGAAAAAGAAGATCCATACCAGCTTTTATCTAAGGTGCCGAACCGCAGCTTCACTTATTCATGATGAAGTAAAAAAGTCCAGCCCTGCAGATTAATTCAACACTTCGCATGTTCGGTAATGTTACAGGCGAATTCGGGATTATTCATTTCCAGAGTCACTTAAAATTGTAATGCAATTTAAGATGATTTTGGTGCAAAAGGAAGTTACAAGTTTGGGTATCGCACCGTGGATGTAAATGTTACAGGAGTCTGGCTTCTCAGAATTGAAAATCCAGTGGCATCATTTGGTCTACCGCAGCGCAGAAAATCATGAAGATGCTGTATTTAGACATAATATGTTGTAGGAGTCCCCTGTGAGTATGCTAACGCTATGTTTGTCTGTGCTGGGTGTACTTCTGCGTTGTTTTTTTTGGGATGTGGTATTATTTCTGCATGCTGGAAATGGAGCTGGGCTCCTGTCCACCAGAGAGTGTCAAGCGGGCCTCCCAGGTGAGCGGTACCGTGGGGGGGGCCTGGCCCCCAGCCCCACGCCAGGACCAAGCTGTCCCAGTCCGAGGCCCTGCGCCAGGACTCAGTTCTCCGTCCCAGTTGGCTGCCATGTGAGCTGAGAGCCACCTCGCCTCGCCTCGCCTGCCTTCCGTTTCACCGTCTCTCAGAGTCTCTAACGTTCAGTCAGCATGTAAATTCCCAAATGGGCAAAAAAAAAGCCCCAATACGATGAAAGCGCCACTCACGTAGGGCCATTCCTACCGACGTTTTACAATGAATGGCGCAGAATAGTCACGACTGGGTGAGAGGATTGCTTTCATATGTGGGCAGAGCAGAGGCCTGGGGCCAGGCACTTTCTTATGTGCTTTATGCTAAACATGAACAACCGAGAGGAAAGTTAGATGATTATACCTTATATTGTTTTCCCTCCTTTTATTCATTGTAATTTCTCACATGGTAGGTAAATGCCCCGTCACTTAATAATGACTTTTAGGCATAGGCAGATCAATGTGCGCAATTAGTCCAGACTGTTTAGGAGCTTCGTTCCCATATTTCAGTTGAGCACGTTCATGTCACGCAGATGTAAATGACTAAGTAGAGCCCGGGATTGTGAGTTTGGTTAGAACAGGGCCCGGTTTCTGGAAACCTTCTTAACGCTACGTCGTTTATAAGTTCTATCTTTTAACATAGAACTTACGAACTACGTAGCGTTAAGAAGGTTTTGAGAAACTCACCCCAGGTATTTAGCGTCCGTTTTTTTTGCATAGCAAATGTTGGTGGGGGGAACAAAAAGCGTTGTGGAATCAATGCTAAACGGTAACCGTCTGTATCATTCCAGTGCAGGTCTACTGATAAAATCTCGAACGTCGATGACAAGTCGTGTCATCCTTCACCTGCAGCTTTTAATAGAAGCCAAACGGGGGTGTCGC
This sequence comes from Mormyrops boulengeri, assembly GCA_026781065.1. Classification (NCBI taxonomy): domain Eukaryota; kingdom Metazoa; phylum Chordata; class Actinopteri; order Osteoglossiformes; family Mormyridae; genus Mormyrops; species Mormyrops boulengeri. The sequence goes on along the minus strand of JAODLD010000045.1, from coordinate 2,488,449 downwards.
GATGATTGTGCATCTGCCCTTAAAAGCCACCCAGACGAGCGGAAGATTTGCTCGTCCGTGTAACGTTGGCGTTGGCGGCTGATGGAGCGCGCATTCGGTGCGCCCACTCGCGTGCGCGCCGCGCGTATCATCTCTTTTGAATTTGCGTAGTTTGCGTTTGAATTAAAACAATGGGGACTGAGTCGAACTCTCACACAGGAAATGTGAGCTTAGAGAAAAATACTACTCAGAAAAAAAATATGTATATTTCGCACAGCTCTTTGAGTGTTTGAGGTGATTCTAAAAAGGGTGCCAAGATACCGGTTGCGGTTGGGGAGATTTTTCAGTCCGTAATCTACAACTTTGAGGCCGGAGACTCTGAAAACGGCCTTGTTACACCGCATATCCATCCATCCATAATAGTCCGTGTATATTTTGGCCATTTAATTTTAGTTTTGGAATCAATAATTAAAAAACAAAAACGAGAGGTGATTTGTTTTTTAATATGAAGTCCAAAGTCAGAATATCAGAAAACAAACGATTTTTTAAAATTTCCTTTAAAATATGCACAATAAAAATTGAAGCTGACCAGAACGAGAATAGTGCGGTTTTATTGTTTTCTGGCATCAGATGTTACGTACAAACCATACGCGTGTGCGCGAGCACAACTACTTTCAACATCCCGGGCACACAATTGCAACTGAACGAAACAGGGCAGGTAGTCTTAGGCTCTCAAAACGATTTATATACTTAAATTATACAAATAAATGCAAGTTCTGGTCAGCTTCAATTCACACGGTTTTTAAATTTTTAATTATTGATTCCAAAACGAAAATTGAATGGCCAAAATATACACGGACCCATAATAATAATAATGCTCATTCTTATCTATGTTAATCTATAAGTCAGCGAGAATCTCAGGTTGCAGTTATTGTGGTAAGTTGTACAACGAATGGCTGATTTCTCGTGCTTATAGAATTTTACAGAAGAAGAAGAAATTTAAAAAATCTTCACTGTGAAATTGTTACTGTGAGTGGTTACGTTGTACAGCCTATTTTCTTGTAGCAGCTGATTAAAAGCCACGCCCGCATGTGGCGGCAGGTTGGCATTGATCTCTGTGATGTACCTCACCGGCGTTTCTCTCTCCTGCTTCGAAATAAATTTTTTTAAAGGAATTAAACTGATGTTATTACTATGTTTATTGTACATTAAGACCATGAAAATGCCCAGGCAAGCGATGCTCGTATCCCGTAATTACGGCGGCGGTGTTAACTTTTGAAGTGTTCCTGTTTCCCGTTGGGAGTGCGCAGGTGCTGGGGGGGGCATTACTGCGTGTTGCCGGTAAGGAGTGAGCAGGATGCTGCTGAGCAATGAGTCTTGGCTTGACCCTAGGATGGGGTGTCATATGCAGCGCAGGAGCGGCCGCTACATTCTCCACCCATGTCCTCCAGGTCCATCCCGTGACCATGGAAGATGGCAGCACATGGTCGCTTCTCCCTCCTGTCCTAGTCGGCCCGTGGGAGTGTCAAGGCTCGGAATGGTTTTGCCTGTGGCTAATAAGAGCCCTCCCAGAAGGAACCCCCTCCAGCAGCCATTGTTGGTCCGGCGTCTGCACGAGGATCATCACCTTCTGCTATGTACAATCAGACCTCAAATGCAGGGTGGCCAACTTTGGTCAGCTGACTGGCGTGACATTTTCAATTTGAGACCAGTCTGCACACGCATTTACATATATGCATGTTATTACCTTGGAAATAGTCTGTAGGGTCTGCAGACTACCCTAGAACTTTTGATTTGGTTAATAATGGAATAATATATAAGATTTCTTGCTTGAGCGTGCGAGACTGAAAGCGTGAGTGTCACGCCAGATGTGTGAGTTGTACTGTAACTGATTATCCAGTGAGTGACCGGAGAGACCCCATTTATAGCAGATACTCACCAGCAGTCAGTCTGAGGTACATGATAGCACACCCTCTCTATTTCCATGGTTTCTTACATCCCCTTTCTTGGTTTTACTCATGAAGCAGATGTCAAGAAACCACAAATTATGACGCTTTGACTAATCTTCAATATGGTGCGTTTTACCAGACTTTTTCAGTGTGGTGATGTAAGACTGTACCTGACACAAGACATGTCTTACTGCCATTGGATCACTTTTTGACATCGTTTTAGCTACGCGTTGGAGAGATCTACCTGATGCCTTAACTGCTGTGAGGAACAAAAAGCTTAATCTTCTGGTCTCAGTCGATCGCTGCTCCAGCTGACTGTACAGTGATGCATGTTAAATGCTGGAATTGGATTGATAGGTGGCTGACTTTTCTAATCCATGCATGTGGTTTAACTGAGGCAGGGTATAAAACCCTCCCTGCATCTGCATCCTAGACAAATTAAACACCTTCCACGCATCACTCCTGCTTTTCAACCGTATTGTCAGCGATGGTCTTGGGTTTTATTTATTTATCTACCATTTTTTTGACAATTACTAAGACACTTTTTTGACATCCTATTGCGGAGCTGATGTGGGAAGGTGCTACATTCTGTTATCACTGCCCAGAGGACTGCACTCACATTCACTTGCTCACACACACCTACACATCATTTGGATCCCACTCTCAGTGCCCTCAGACTTCTCCAGTTGGCCTTGGGGGGTCATGTGACCGAACATTAAATGCCCTGTGGCTGTTAAAGAATGGGCTTCCCTTGGGCGGTTACTGTGGCCATAGTATGAGGGCCAGACGGGAGCCAGATTGGCTTTACAGATCACTGCTGGTTTTGGTCCGTGTGACCTAAAGGTTTGCGAGCTCAAGCACTAAGTCAGCTCGGGTACAGACCTGTACCCAGTGACTATATTTTAACGATGCAAAAAGTGAAACGGTGAGTGCACTGCGTTTGTGCGTCAGGGTTTGAAATTCGAAGGCTACTTCTGTTTGAGTCGTTTGAGATACAGCCTTAATCGCTACTCGTTTCCCACGCAGGACTTACAAGAGATCTGAAAACTGAGGGACGGCCGTGTGTGTGTCGCTGACTTGCTTGCCGCTGAAGGCTGGCCGATGCCTCAGGTGCTCCGGGTCTCCACAGAGGAAGTGTAAGGACCGCATCGGTCGTCGTGTCCACTCCCCTGAATTCTGTACAGCGTTTTTAATCTCACCTGCAATGAGAAGGGCATGTGTGGCGTGACTGGTTGTTGTGATTGCTGTAGTAAAACACAGATAGATTGTGCATGCTGTTTTGTTTGGAGAGCGCTTGTCTCATGGGGAGCGTTTTAAATATGTGTTCAGAGTTTAAGAGCGCATGAATCATAATGCAGGTAAATGGCTGTCCCAGCCTGTAAGGATATAAAAAAAATTAGGAATCAGCCCCTTCTGAGCAGCTGCTGTGTGAATGACTGTTGAAGTCAATAGGAGATCAGTTTTTCCATGAGGGAGAAGCTTGACTGACACAGTATTAAATGACCCTGGTCAGTGATGTTAGATACCTGAAACTTCTCCGGCAGCAGTCCAGGAGGTAGCAGTGTAAGATTGTTATTCTTAAAAATGAAATGAAAACCAAAATGAATAATAAAAAAAAAAAGTTTTAAAAAGATTAAAGCTTTTGTGAAAAGCAAAACAATTCTGTAAACGTATGTAAATCTGAGTGGGTATCGTTTTAGTCTTTGCTTCTCTGTGTTTTGGTCCGCAAAGCTGAGAATTGTATTTGCATGTTTGGAAGCACAGCACATAGCAGAAAGGGAAGGCACCAATTTTTAACATCATCCGCTAAACCTGAAAAGCAACATTTACAAACTGCCATGAAGTAATCAGACTACAGGCAGTATGTAAGACTAAATTGGCACATAAACAGCAGAAATTAAACTGAGCCTGGGCTGAAACTGGTGGAATAAGAATTAGTAAAAATGAAAATGCGCGCGGGCCTGCAGCTTAGTCTGAGTGTTGGCGAGACTGACACTGGGGACGGAGCGTGTGTATCCCGGCGGGGCTCGCGATGCTCCCGCGGTAGACAGGCGCGGTATACGGTAGTGCCAACACCCAGGCCCGTACGCCTGCACGCTCTCTTTCTCTCTCTCTCACTGTCTCAGTGGGAGGCTTTTCGTAGGCGGCTGTCTGTGGTCTGTCTTTCCCAATGATAACATTTTCCGTTTGTTGCTGATTTGACATTTGTGACTGTGTTCCTTTCATGTTTGTGTTTGCTATTATCTCAGTGTACCATCCTGCCTATTAAATTACTTTTTTTGTTGTTTCTGTGCATGGTTTCAAGCAGCAGGGGGCGGTGTCCCGTTGCCCCGCCTGCCTTTAGTTAACACCTTGGCAGCCGGTCTCGCCTAGATACAGCCCTCTCGCCTGCCTCCAGGCCTCCCGGCCGCTGGGTTAATTAGCCCAGGGCAATGTGACCGTGGGAGGGTGCTTTGTAGGGGCGCATGCCTCTGTCGGATATGGGTGCTTTTTCCGCGGGGTCGAGAAGGGAGACAGGCAGAGCATACCTCTGTTTGAGAGGCCATCCAGAGACGTCTGAGTGATTAAGTCCAGGTTGAGAAACCGTTAAACCGTCCGTGAGAGAGATGTGCAGTGTCACTCACTGACGTCCGTGATACCTATACCCGCGGCTTCAGGTGGCACTTACTGCAGACCGGAAATCGCGGAGCACTGGGTTAATGGGCTGTGATGCGTAATGGGGTGTGACGGGTCGCGGGCCTCTCTCGCTGTGAAACACTGATGCGTCACTTTTTGAACGGCCATGACGAACGGTGGCAAGGCGTTAAACCCCAGGTAACCCCAGAGCAGAGCAGCTTCAGAGATGAGTAGGTGCTGTGAAATCCCCCTCCTTTTCCCCATTCTCCCCTTTGAGATACCAGATGTCGGCGGGTTAGAAGCCATCACCAAACGCAGTGATTAACACTTGGGCATGCCTCAGCCCTGAAAGGAGGTGTGGGATGGGCGGGGCCAGGAATCGGCGAGTGTGACGTGGACCGCGCCCGCGTTCTTCCATGGTGCGGCATCACCTTAAACTGCCCTGGGATTAAAACGGACCCCAGTGAGCACGGGGTTCCCTCGGCACAGGTTGTCGTCACAGTGACGAATGAAGAAATGCGGGTTCAGACTCCGGCTTCTGAAAGGTGGCGCTGAATGGCCATGCCGTGCGTATTGTTTGTAACCAGACTGAACGCTGATATGACTCACTCCTGTTTCTGACTGGTGGTGTGGGCTGATTCACGCGAGTCGTTCTTAATCAGCCCACGGCCTCAGAGTGCTTGCATTCTCTCCGCTACCGCGCGCCCTGAGAGGCACACCGGTCTGCTCCCAGCAACCCCCTCTTTTATTTATCTATCCATTCGTTTGGGTCCGTTTCGGAGAGTTCTCTTCCCGCCTTCCTGAGAGGGTACCTCGTTTAATGGTAGGATGTCCCAGCCGTGCCACCAAGCAGTTTAGGAGGGACGGAGGCCCAGGACGGTGACAGCATGACTCTAAGGTAACAGTGCCCTGGTTTTTTGCAGTGTGAGCATCAGGTGGTGTTAAGATAACGGCTGTAGTATTTATGCCTCCTTGGTTACCTAGTGGGGAACTCAGCTAATGTTTTACAGAAAGAAGGCGCGTTCTCAGCATGAGGTAGAGTAATGGGGCATTATTGTGTATCTCTTTGATGTCTTCCCCTGTTTTTTTTTTTTTCTTAGCCAGACGAATTACCAGAAATACTGCACGAATTTCTCAGAAACCACATTGCCTCGAGCAGATCTAAGCGTTATCATTTACATGGATGCACATTTCTTTTCTGTCATTTTGTTTTTTTTTTTTCTTAAGCTCTCTCCAGTGCCTGGGCCTTGTTAGGGCACTTAATGGTGTTTGATCCAGCTAGACATTACTTGACCGGTGAACGGCAGTGTGGCGAAACTGTGTGTAGGAATAGATAATGTTGCTTTCAGTGAAAATATTGAAAAAATATGCACTTGTCACTTTACCGCTCTGACAAAAACACTCTGCCCTGTCGGTTTCAGCCTGGTCTCAACTCATAATCCAGTATAAACTTCCAGTGTTTAGGAACTTAATTCAGTTGAGTATTTGCTTTGCGGTTATATTATATAACATATTACTGTCCAATTTGTTTGGTTAACTGCACGGGTGTTTGTTCTATTGATTTAAGGATTTAGTGTTATTTTCCTCTGTTGCTGTAGTGCTGAATGATAGCGCTGTGAGCTAACTGCTGGAATTTGATGATGCTAAAATGCAGATGGCCTCATCATCTTGGAAACATCTAATGCTGCACGCTTCATCCTTTGTGACAGATAGGCAGGTCGATTTTCAGGGAATCATCATTCACACATTCTCCTTTTAAAAATATTTTCAGTGAGGAATTGCTTTTTTTTGATTGTATAAACAGTATGGGCTTTCCGCAGTTGTGTTTATTCCGAGCAAATTCCGTCATCTGTTTAAATGACGATTATGAATCCAGGACAGCACGGTACATGCGGCGCACCCACACACACGGAGTCACAGCCAGAGTCATTGGATTTTCTGCACTCTCCGCCTTTAGGTTATAGCCAAAGAGCTGAAGTACAGGGCACAAGGTGAACATGAACAAAACTCTGAGGAATGATTCAGAGCCATGACTCCGAAGCAGGGTCTTATCCGCAGCATCACCATGCCAAACGATATCGCACAGAAACATACTTAGTATTGATCTACCAGTATCTTAAGTTGCACTTTACTCTGTGATCCAGACCTTAGTTTGTGTTGCCTGGGGCTTTAAGATTAACATTTCATATTGACTTAAGACGAATACCCAGAAACGTGCATATGCCATTGTCTTTACTAAGGCTTGGCATGCAGGCCTTCTGTCTCTCTCAGCCTCTCGGCCTCTCTGTCTCAGCCCCGTGTGTGTGGACGTGCGGATTTCCTGCCTTCGTCTGAAGCCAGGAGCAGGGGTCTCTGTGTATGCGCGGATCCATCATGGCGCAAGGAGTACGCGGCACCCAGGCATCAGCGTTGCAGGATTTTCTGACTTGTTTCACCTGCGCGCCTCCCACCGCCACATCTTCCCGCTCCTGATTCCCACACAGTAATCCATACATGCACGGGAGCCTGGTGGCATCACACAATGAATATTTAAACCTGGTCGCAATATTGATGATCTGCTGTTTTGCCCTCAGCGGGAATCAAACTGTAGGTAGACAGCTGCGTCAATTTCCAATGGGGGGGAGGGCCTCCGCGCCTGATTATGCATCCGGCTGCGCTTAACGAATCCGGTGGCAAAATCCCCTGTGACCTGGTGATCTTCCTTCTGCGGTTGTCCACTCTCCCCAGAGCACCTGTTGCACATCATGGCGTTAAGTTGCCGATTAGTGCTCATCATAGTGCGGGCCAAATTAGTTTAAACCCTTTTTTGTATAGTTCTTATTTATTAAAAAAAATGGCTGTATAGTTTGTGAGCCCCTTGGAATCATCTAAATTTTTACTGTTTTAGACTGATGACCAGCGGCTCGGTTCTGATCAAAAGACGGCCGTATTTAATAAATAACATGTACAACATTTTTCTTTTCCAGATCTACAGAACAAATGATAAAAGCAAGCCAAGTCATTCGTGGAAAAAAATATGTGAAGCCTTATATTTAGTAACTAGTAGAACCTCCTTTATCGGCAGTAACCTCAGAGAGTCCTGAAATGGTCGTTGGCAATTGGCAGATACTGAAATCAATCTCATTGGAATGCTGTGTCATGATGTAAAGCAGACAAAACATACATTAACCGAAACGGTTTGGTATAGAGGGATGGTCAAGATACCTCTTAAGTGCAGTGTGGGTCTGATCAGCAGCCACACAAAGCTTTTGGTTGGGGTTACTGTTAATAAAGGATGTTAGATCTAAGCATAAGGGTTTACATATTTTTCAGTCAATGACCTTGATTTCTGAAACCGCGTATTCAATAAAAAATATAGCGAGGTGAAATGCTGTGTGCTGTTTGTTCAGAAAACCTGTCTTTCTTATTAGGACTGATCTCATGTTTTGGAAGCTGTTCATGCAAAAATGCAGATAATTCCAAAGGGTTCTCAAACTTTTCCCTACGGCTGTATGAACGTGCCCCCCCGCCCAGCCAGCGCAGAGCTGTGAGGTCACAGGTCTGCCACCAAGTGCCGCAGTGAAGGCTCTTTTTGCATGGCTCACAAAGGCTCTTCTGATGCCTCCTCACGCTCGAGCTGCGAATCAATATCAGGGCGTCCTTGACCCTGTGAAAGCAACTCTGTCCATCTTATCTGCAGGGCCCGCGGCCGCTGTCGCCAGGCACGGCCACTGATGTCACTGCCACGCGTCAGGCTGCAGCGCCACACCTGGAAAGCCCCTGCGTGCTTTTGTCTGACCTAGTTGAGAACTGAAACAATTAAATTTCTGCATACCTATATATTAGCAGTTAATTAGAGGTACCCCCCTCAGCATCGCCCATAGATAGACTTGATGAAATGAGGACCCATTCGCCTTGGTGCCTCCTCTGTGGGCTGCAGCCGCTGTATGGACCCTTCCGTCCTGGTTCCGCCCCTGTGTAAAACATCATTTTCTCCAACGTCACCAGACTGACACAGTTTCTGTCTTCGAGTGGGACTTTGAGGAACAACCTTGGATTAAACCATAAATAACCAGCCATTATTTCCTTCCATCTGTCATGATTTTCCAGCATTAATATGTCGGTTTTATGTGAGCAGGATAGACTACAGTGTATACTGGGTCGAATACCACGTAAAAATTTGCATTGATCTCACGCCTCTTACACTTAGTGCACAGTATTGGTTGGTTAATTTTAACCGTATTAAATTGTTTAGTTTAAAGATCATGCAATAACAGTATCACCATACCACCTCTCTCTGGCTGTTTTGAGTACTGCCTGTACTTTAAGCATTGAATGAAAGAAAAGGAGCCCAGCTGGTCAGAACTATTGTTTTTAAGATGCATAGATAAGTGTATAAGTGTATAGACATTCCAGCCTCATTTTCCTTTCCTGAATTAATGCTCATCAGAGAAAATTCAAAATGAAAACCTTTGAGATGGAGATGCTCTTAAATGTACAGATAACGGTGACTTTGCTCTTATCGCCATGTTAATCTGCTTGATCTGTAACCACTGTATGCGCAAGCCTGATGTCACGACTCACATTTGTCATCGTAATTGCAGTTAAAGCAAAAAAAAGGGGGCTTTCCTCCTCAATTACATTTCAATTCATGCAATCTGTTAAAACAAGATTTCTATTTTCTTCCCCCTAAAACTCAGTAGTTCTTTACCCACTTAAAAGTGTTTCTAGTCGCGGTCAAAGCAAAATCAACCACCTTTTAAACTGTGTGACATTGCAGAGATGGGGTGGCCACTGCCCCCAACCCCCCAGCCACACACCGTTGATTGGCCGCCAGCACATTGAGAAGACATCAGGATGTCTCAGGGTGACCTGGTGAGCCATTTAGAATAATCAATACTCACAATAGTCTGTGAGAAGCCAGCAGAAAGTGAGCCTGAGAAATCATGTCAGAGTGTTACACTGAAACCTCTGGTTCCTTGGGGGTATTTGTGCGTAGTCCTTGATCCTCAATGATCCTCTAAGACCTAACTCTTTACAAAGACATTTTTAAATTTGTTATGGACATGGTTTAAAACACGAGAATGCATTCGCCTGTAAAAATGCTTTCCCATCATGGTTTTTCTTTCTCCACATTTGTTCGTTCATTATTAGTGTTTTCGTTCCCTCCATTTACTTTTTGCAGTTTTTGTACCACTCTAAGCACATTTGTTGTTGGCGCTTAATTCCCGAATCGCGGCGAAAGCCGTGCTCATTTTGACCGTAATTGAAGACATCTGGTAGGAAGCCTTCGCTCTAAATTGCACAGCACGCCCTGCGGCACCAGACTCGCCCCGATGCATGACTGTTAAGGGAAATGTGCTCAAGCCAGGGCCTAGATCCCTTGGGACTTCCAGCCTGTCCTTCATAAGCTAGTCTAGATCCACGTGCGGTCTGTGCCCCAGGAGAGCAGGACGGACGAATGTGACAGGGCAGAACAAGCTGGCTGAAAGCACGCGTCTGCATGTGAAATGACAGAAAACAGCAGCGTGCCAGGGATGGAAACTGCAATACTCTATTGTAACAAAAAGTAAATTATTTTCTAGCCTTTTTTGGCGGTTTTTTCTTGTAAGCAGTTCACGGTAGTTTTTCTGATATAGTGTTTCTTACAAAGACTCTTGCTAACGTTATAAATGTTAACATTTTGTTGTTTAAATTAGTGGTTGTTTCTTCATCTCCAAACTGGGCTGAGTGGCCAGACTGGTACCTCTTAGGAAATTCAATTAATGACTTCTTGGACAATGAAATCGCCTTTATTGACTCTATGGTTGCATCTCTTCTCCTCAGAGTGCTCAGTGGGAAATGTTCGTTGTCCTTGTGGACACATCAAAAACCTGAGCTGTCTTCTATCTCATTGCACTGGACCGTTTTCATCTTCCCAGATAATGTGCTGGGAAACTTGCATTCAGTGCTATCAGAATCAATTTCTGAGTGAATGTTGTAAAGATCGTAACAAACACCGGTGCTGTACTGACTGCGGCGTCGCCGTTGGCTGTTGGGTATTAAACGTATTTAGGAAGAGATGTGCCCATTATTATTCTGCTGGTTTCGAAGCAATAAAGCAGGTGTTGGCTCAGGGATTATGTGTGTGTCACAAGAATGACAAGGCAATAAATTGCTGCTTTGCAATGTCGATGCTTTCAAGGCACTTCAAAAATGCTTCCAAAGGAAGCCAGTAATTTATCCTTTATTCGCACCATAAATCATAATCGGATGGGGTTAATTCATTTGAACTGAAATTTTCCTTGCGTATTTTACGACTGGGAAACATGGTGGCGTGTGGCTTGGCGCCCTCTCGCGTACCTTGCCGACGTGCTACCGCCGCAAGCCGCTTTTATGGCTTTAAAAGAGCGGCCGTGCTGTTTTGTTGCGGGAAAGCACTAATGGCCTCCGCGGCTTGAGAACATCCTGCTGCACATCTAGGTCATGCTCTGACTGCGACACACCCTCTCCACACCAAAAGAAATGCGGCTCTTTCTGACAGTACCAGTGTAATTCCCAGCTTGACAAGTCCAAAGCTTTTATTTCGCCATACTGTCCTGTCCTTCTTATTTGAATCATTTATATAATGTGAGGACAGTGCAGAGAAACAAATCTGAAGATACTGTTCAAAGGGAACACGTTGAACAGAATGCACACAACTTATTTGTTTTTGAAGATGGCATTCCATGAGGAGGCTTGTAGTAACGTGCCGATTTGAACAGCTCGACGCTGAACACACATGACGGGAGCCGTGAGCACGGCCACCAGATTTCCGTAGCGGTTAGCACCACGTTCAAAAAGCGTCATTTGCCGGGAGGCCTGTGAAACCAGGAGATGAGTCACAGAAAGCCGTCATTACTGCCCAGTAGAGCTTGAAGGCGCTGTCGGATCAGGTTTTTATGGCTGGACTGCTAAAGGAAGCTCGCCACAGGTACACGGTACCACATTCCATGCTGGAGGGGTCGGAAACCGCACGGGGAAGGTGGCCGCGTGCAGGGTGTGCGTCTCTGATCGAGATTACGGCCCTGTAGCATTCGGAGAGCTTTGGACGCCATGCTGTCGATGCGGTGAGAAGGTGTGGGCTATCGGCGGCAGATCATTCACAGTGTTAAGGCCTCCCCTGCCAAGCCAGGGCTGAACAAAAGCCTTGGGCATGTTTGCCGAGCGCACACAGCGAGCAGACAGGAGCCCAGCATGAAGAACGCGTTGTCATGACGCCAGTGGCCAGCGCGGGGAAAGTGACTTGGGTTTGACGGGTGGTTTGACATCACAGCTGCTGGCTGTAGCTCCCTCCAGCTTAGTCTGCCCGGGACAGACAGGTGAGCGGGAAGATAGTGCCGCTAGATTATTTTTAATGGGGTGTGGAAGCAAAAATGAGGGCACTTTTCCACTGAATCAGGCTATAACCATCTCTGCGAGTGCTTGTGGCCAGTGACTCATCCAGTGCCAGACTATTCTTGCGGCTGCTTGGTTGGTATCTTGCATTATTACATCCGCAGAGCCTGCTGTAAAGCACATGGTGCTGCTCTCTGAATTTTGCTCTTAGAACTACTGCCCACCCACATACATACAGACAGGAAGTGACTCTGATATATGGGAGTTTGGTCTGTTGTGTGGCTGCTGGCTAGTACAGAGCGACGAGTCAGTGATGGAGAGTCACTGACGCATGCGAAGCACTGTGGCTTTGTCGCATTCTGTAATCGTGACACTTTATTGATCCATTGCGGGAAAATTCTCTTTTCACCTGCCCCATCTTACTCTCCATGACACCTAGACACATATATAGGTTAGGAGCCCACAGATGTGACTATTCTGCCGAGGCCGGGGCTCGAACCGATAACCTTCCGATCACAGGCACAGAGGCTTAGCTCACTGAGCCGCATGCTGCCCCGGTCTTTCTCTGAGATGGCGGTCCATTTGGTTGGGGAAGGAGGGACCCACCAGACGGTGACAGGATACGAGGGCCCAGGTTCGGCCTGGCTGATCATGGTCCCTTGGTGTTCTTGAACCATCCACGTCACTGTGGTTTGTGTGGAGACATCAGCCCTGAAGCAGTTTAGCTGTACCGCTTATGAGCTTAGAAACCCAGACAGCAGAACTTTTCACATACTTTCAGGAACTCGTTAACAGAACAGGCTGGCAACTCAGCCTGACAGAGGTCGTCTGATACTGCACTCAGCTTCTTCATCGCTGCCATTCTGTCCCGGTGCAGGCATCCTCCGTTTGTGTCCTTCTGGCTTGTTGCGTCTCTGATTGATTGCTCACTGGTCCTTTTATTCACTAGCCTGTTTTTGTTGTCATGATCCTTGTAATCACATCTGAAAACAGTATCCCAAGAAGTCAGGTCATCATTTTCATTTAGGCAAAGTGGGAACAAAAGAATTGTGGAGTTGGTGTCTTAGACTTCTGCAGCAAGAAGGAACCCATATGCACAAAAATATGCCTAAATGTTTTATGCATGACAAGAGTGTAAACAAAACACATCCAACCAATGGTTCAGACTGTCTCAAGACAAAGATTTCACACAGGAACAAGTATGCAGAATTTAAAGAGTTCACTGCTTATACAGTAAGTGCATTCAAGTGGATCTGGAAAATATTTACTTTGGAGCTGAAGGGAAACACTGTACATGAGGCAAAGAGGATTTTAACTGCATACTCTTTGAGTCCAGTCTCTCATTTGACTATTAGTCAGCAAAGAAGACACAGAATCCATGAGTCATAGGCCATTATAGCTGAATAAACCTCACATTTTTGTGTGACACTCACAAGGCTGTACTCTGTGCTCTGGGTTACAGTGCCGGAGCGTTTCCCAGGTCTGGGAAAGTCAAAGAGGAAGTTTCCAGCCCTGGAAAAACAACGGCCTTTCCTGTTCAAACAGGGCAGTTTGTGGTCCCATGTGTGCTCCATGACGTTTGGATTGATAGACCTCCTATTGCTACACTGGAGGCCTCCTTGGGGGGGTGG
>JAODLD010000045.1:2449921-2466606 GCA_026781065.1 Mormyrops boulengeri | reverse complement strand
GTGTGCATGTTTGTGTTGTGGTCCAGGTATACCTTACTTTGTGAGGACCAGATGTCCCCACAATGTGATAAAACACTGTTATTTTGACATTGGGGTGACCATTTTTTTGGGCCTAGCACCCTGTCCTGGGTGTCCCCCTGCTACCTGGAATAGGCTCCAGCCCCCCCGGCACCATTGCTCAGGATACACAATAGGAGGATGATTAGGTGTCTGTAATGTTCAGATATCTTCTAGTCAGATGTGTTTCAGGCATGTTCCTGCATGGGGGGCAAGACGGGCTTTTAAGGCTTACCGTCACCCTCTAGCTCTTTGTGAGTGCCAGCAGGGGGAGGCAGTCGCTGTACACCAATGAGGCAGACACCCCCAAAGCATGGAGAGGCCGCGTGTCTCCCTCCCCCGGCCAGCAGGATCTGGCTATGGCACATTTAGAGCCATTACACAGATGCTGGCACTCAGTTATGGTGCTGTCCCACCCCCGAACCGGCATCCCCAGGTAAGAATGCCCCACCAGTGCAAGCCTTTGCCGTCTCCTGCCAGGGGCGGACGGCCTGCTGTTGTCCTCTGGAGTGATTCGTCACATACGCATCTCTGATCCTGCCCTTCGCCATGATTCAATCCCTTCAGGTCCCGCACTCCCCAAAGCCTCTGTTTTTCCTAGGGCCCAGTTCAGATCCTGTTCCATCGTTCTCCAGAAGCCTAGTGTGGCATTTGCTTACGAGAACGAGACTTTTTGGAGTCCCGGCTCCTCTGCGTAGGCGTTAGAGGTTTGGCTGCCAAGGCCAAAAAAAGTCGAGGGCCTTGTTTGTTTTGAAATCAGGCTCCGTGAAATCCCCAAACAGGCCTCAGGCAGCTGCAGCACACGTTGAGTCTTTGCCAGACTCGCCTGAATGTACCTTTCCACTGGGATTTTGCGGGGTTCCGACGAGCCTCCTGCTGAACATTCCAGGGAAGTGTGTCAAGCTGCCGGCTGGCTGCATCGGGCCGCGAGTGTCACTCAGCTCTGCACTGGGGCTGCGCTTTTCCCACCGCGCGCGGGAAGCCGCTCTGTTGTCATGCACACCGCACTCGCGTTTAAAGTGTGTGGCGTGAATCCTCCAGATCCGCCTCAAATTAATGAGCCATTTCTGCCACTAGGAGGCAAAAGGCCATCGTAAGAGGTGGAAGGGGGTAGCATTCCAGTGTGTGCTCGCCAAGGGTCTTGGCAGCGCTCCCAGGACGCCCGTGTGAGTTGTGGGGAGCGGCGACAGCATGGTTGGGCTGGGCTCGGCGTAAACGTAAAGCGGCCCCGATCTATCACCGTGATTAATGTGGCCACCGGCCTCTCTTCATGCAGCCAGCGCCGTTACGTAGTATAGCCTGTCCACTAATGGCTGCGAATCGCCCCCGATATTCTGCCCCCACCTCTCTGCTTTTTTCCATTTCTTTTCTTGTTCTCTGGTGCCCTTTTTTGTTTGATATGCCTGTCTAGTATGTTTTTTTTTGTTGTTTTCAGCCCCTGTCCCTGGCCCCCCTCCCCCCATTGCGATCTTTCATGTAGCCATTGGTTGTAACAGTAGTGCATATGGTGCGGGGGGGGCACGCAGCGATGTGCCCCCACAGGCAGCAGCTGCTGATGCAAGCTGAAAATAGATCCAGCGTATGCTCAGCACTTTTCCCCAGCCCTGACCCCCCCGCTCCTTCCATCCCCCACCACCTCCCTGTGCCCTGCTTGGAGTGGCTTTCAAGCGGCTCTCACCCCCACAGACAGCTCTCCGGGTGGGGTGGCCCGTTCATGACCCGGGTTTGACCCAGCACCACATGAAGCACTCATGCACGCGACTGTAGGGGCGGGCAGATAGGCAGGTGTCTGCACACACCCATCTCCTGGCAGGCAGCTAGGAGGCTCTCCGCAGTTATGGTGCACTGGCGCTGGTGTGTTGTCCTGGGGAGCAGGACTCGGCCAAGCTGCACAGGCATGGGGGGTGGATGGGGAGGTGAGGAGGGGCAGCTCCATCAGCAGAGAGGCACGTGGGGCAGAATCTGGCAGCAGCAGCTCGCCTGTCATTGTGGGAGGAACCTCAGTCCGCTTAAACTGTGTGTATGCCCTGATACACAAAGGAAAGTGACCCGCTCTTATCTGTGCGGCTCTGTGGTACCCGAGGACCTGTTAGAGCGCCAATCACAAGGCCGTCCAGAGAACGTAACCTCATTAAGCCTGCTTTGCCGGAGGACTCGCTGCGTCTACTTAAAATACACTCCTTTGTTTTGAATATCCCCAGTTGACAGAAGCACCGTCTTTAGCAGTTCAAGAAATGTGCTGGGCGTTTTAATTGTAATTATTAATTCCACCAGCTGTAATCACTAAGGATATTTGAATGTTTTTTTTTTTTTTTTTAGTAAAGTTTCAGATTAGATTCTGAGCAGATTCTGCAGTTTTTCTGCCTGGTTCCTGGGGTCCGACATGGGCCTGTGTGCCTGGGGCAGCAAAGTGTGGCCGCGCCGGTCCCAGCATTTCCATTGTATGGTCGCTCCCAGAGATCAGTGGTGTAGTGGTGCTCTCTTCCGGCACGTTAATGGTGCCTGCCTCAGGTCCAGGTGGCCGGGCAATTGACCCGGCACGAGCCACAGTGGTGCTCTCTCCCAGTGCGTTAATAGCGCCGCCCTCAGGTACGGAAAACCAGGCAGGTGATGTAGCACGGGCCATTATGGCGCTCTCTGCTGGCGTGTTAATAGCACTGCCCTCAGGTCGAGGAGGCCGGGCATGTGACGCGCCTCAGGTCATGGTGGTGCTCTCTACCAACGCGTTAATAGCACTGCCCTCAGGTCCGGGAGGACGGGCATGTGACGCGCTTCAGGTCATGGTGGCGCTCTCTGCCAACGCGTCAATAGCACTGCCCTCAGGTCCGGGAGGCTGGGCATGTGACACAGCGCAGATCACGGTGGCACTCTATACCAACGCGTTAATAGCACTGCCCTCAGGTCCGGGAGGCCGGGCATGTGACGCGCCTCAGGTCATGGTGGCGCTCTCTACCAACGCGTTAATAGCACTGCCCTCAGGTCCAGGAGGCCAGGCATGTGACACAGCGCAGGTCACGGTGGCACTCTCTACCAACGCGTTAATAGCACTGCCCTCAGGTCCAGGAGGCCGGGCATGTGACGCAGTGCAGGCCACAGGGTATCGGGCCACTCTGTTGGGTGCCATGATTGGCGTCGGCCACGGCACCTTGAGCCTTGCTGCGTCACCCCACCCTTTGTTCAGTCTTTTTGCCAAATCTTGCCAATGGGGGGGGGGGGGGGGGGGGGTTGGCTGGCCAGCTGAGCATCCTGCAGCATTCCAGGGGCATGCCCCCCCCCAAATAGTGACCGCTTTTGAGTTAACCTTCAGGGGGAGGCTTTGTTCATTGCCATAGGCAATTCTAGACCTTCTTTATGGAGGCTTCAGCCTCCCTAAAAATAATTCTTTAAATTGCATTTAGCAGTTTGTCTCATATTTTCATAAATATTTTGTACAAATTTTATAGTTGGGAACCCCCCCCCCCCTTCCCCAAGCCCCCTTACAAATTTAAGCATACCCATGTTTCCTCAGATTGAAAGCAGGAATACCTGTTGGATCCCCCTCTTTCAGATCATGGGGGCCAGAATGAGTTAGGAGGGGCTCCCCCAGGGCGGGCCACCTCGCAGGGAGCATTCTGTTGCTGGAATGTGGCGGTGCTGGGCTTGGCCATCCCACTGTAGAACCATATTACTTTCTGGACCAATAAAACATGCAGTGGGTTTGTGTTGGGGACGCAGGGGTTACCTCACCACACTTCAGTAGTCAAGCTCTATCCATACCGCCAGCAATCTAACTGTTTCTCTGTGTCGCTCCCCGCAGGTCACAGCCCGGGGCTTCGGCCCGCTGCTGCAGTTCGCCTATACGGCCAAGCTGCTGCTCAGCCGAGAGAACATCCAGGAGGTCATCCGGTGCGCTGACTTCCTGCGCATGCACAACTTGGAAGACTCCTGCTTCCGCTTCCTGGAGGCACAACTGCGCAGTGAGGAGGACGGCCTGTTGCTCTGCCACAGGGTGGCGCCGCTGCCCCCGACCCGGGAGGCTGGTGACCACTCAGACGATGAGGCCATGCAACCAGAAGCACCCGCCTCCACCTCGCCGCATAGCGCCATGGGCAACCACGACGAGAGGCTCGCGGTGGGGGTCCCTGGGGACTGTGCCTCGGACATGCCCCGCTGCCCCAAGTACAGGAAGTACCAGGGCTACAACAAGCACAATAACAGCAACCCCTCACACAGCAGTACCTCAGGGTTTCCCAGCACGCTCGTGGAGAGCAGCGGAGGCAGCAGTGGCTTTGTCGGCCAGGCCAGGCCGGCAGTGGTGCACATCAAGGAGGAGCCGCGCACCGAGGACGAGGCTGTCTCGCTGTGCCTGTCGGGAGACGAGCCAGATGGTGTGGCCGGCATGGAGATGGATGACGAGGAGCTCAGTGCGCCTTCGCCCCCCTGCCAGCGAGCCTCCCTCCGCAAACCCGCCGGAACGGTGGGCCAGCTGTTCGCCGCACAGTTGACCGGCCCCCAGGACAAGGGGGCCGCTCAGGGCGACCGCAGGAAGGACTATGGGCCTTTCGACACTGAGACAGGCGATCTCGTGACATCCCCCAAGGAGCTCGATGGCTTCCCCAGGGGCCTGCCCTGGAAGGCGGCTTCCTGCGATGGGGTGTGCAGGCCGGAGGCGGAGCCCGACCGCAGGAGTGTCATTTTCTCTTCATGTGAGCAACTCGGTCCCCCGGTGCACTCCTACCCCAGGGGCAACTCTGTTGAGAAGGAGCTTGCAGAGCACGCCTCAAAGAGCCTGTGGGTTGGGACGGCCCTGTCTCTCACCACCTCCCAAGCGTACCCACCCAGCAGCGGTGGTGCCGTGGAGCCCACACCGCATTTCCGGTCACGGCCCAACACCAGCTGTCCTGTACCGATCAAAGTGTGCCCCCGCTCACCTCCCTCAGAAACCAGGACCCGGACCTCCAGCTCATGCTCCTCCTACTCCTACGCTGAGGATGGCAGTGGGGGCTCCCCCTGCAGCCTGCCACAGTTCGAGCTCTCCTCGTCGCCCTGCTCCAATGCCGCACGCTGCCTCTCTGCCGACCAGCAGGACCAGGGTGTGCAGGCTGGGGACACCATCCTTGGCAGGGCGCGACCCAAGATCAAGTGCGAGCAGTCATATGGCACCAACTCCAGCGACGAGTCAGGCTCGCTGTCGGAGGGGGACAGCGAGTCCTGCCACATGCAAGACCAGGGGCCAGAGGTGAGCGAATTTAGCCGAAAACGACTCTCTACTCCACTGTCCCTTTTATGGCAACTCTTAATTCACACACAATCCTAGTCCATGAAGGTGTATCCAGTGCTGTTTATTTTAGAACTAACTTTTGGGCTCCAGACTATGTCCAATTAGTCACATTTTGCAACCATTTTTGGAGACGGCGCGACTAAATTTCATAACTAGGCGCCAGTGCGACTTGCAGTTTGTTTTTTTCCCCACATGCAGCAGGAGGGAGCGAGGACTGGTGTGTAGGGTTGGGTATTCCAAATTAGAAACGGTTTTGAATTCTAAATCTAAATGATTCTAACTGGGAATTCGATAAGATATTTGAATTACAGTTCCACTCATTGACGGTGGGAGTAGCGGCCAGAAGTCGTACTAGTCGCATGAAAAAAAATTTTATTTTTGGCAGGAAAAATGACAGGAAACGGGAGCCCAATAAATACAATTCATATGTCTGAAAGTTCGTAAGTTGAAAGTTCGTAAGTAGAGGAGCGTCTGTATCAGACGTGGATCGGTCACATATGGCCAATACCTGATCCATCAAAAAAGTCTGGATCAGTGCATCTCTAGTTTATGTGTACATTTTATGTACTTAAACTTATTTTCACGTTTGCGAACAGAAAGTACATTTATTAGTAGAGCTAACATTTCAGCTTGGGCGGTATAATGGCACCACGGCATACCGCGGTAGATCCTTTTGTTGAATCATGGGGCATTTCGAAATACCGGAATAGCGTTGTATTTTAAAGTACAGTTGAAATACCTTATACCTCAGTGTAATTTCTAGATGATTTCAATAATTAGATATCGCCTGCTGCTGTTAAATATTTTGGTTATATATGTCCCAAGCCGCCATCGTTAATTCGAAAATACTTCTCTGTCAAGACCAAGAACCAGTCACTAGTTTGGAAATTGCCTGCCACTAAACCCAAGGCCAGTCCTAATCTACAAACGTGAACGCCAGATGCATTATAAACATGGTTTAAAATGGGTGTTATGTTTTTAAACACGCAGCTGCGGAGGGAAAGTCCACATATTTATTCAAACATCGTTTCGTTAATTTTGCTTTGTGTACCTCCTGGTATTAAGCTGCATTATGGGTAAAACCCATTTACCGATTAGAACCGGACCCGCATACCATCCCCTTTAGGCAGATTAAACAGAAATGTAAAGTCTTACTGACATCAGTTGCAAACTGGTGCCCAAGGTTCAGAGTGTGGCTGTTAACCTCATTCATTTTATCTTGAAATACCCAGTCTTTGTTTAACCAGATACGGAAATTATGTAACTGCTTCAATTAAACATTTGTAAAAGCTGAAGTTTAGCTCTTTAAAGAGACTAAATGCAGTGTTATTGAGACATTGTGACAATTTTTGCCATATTATAATCAAAAGCAAGAATTGATAAGAACTGAATTTGAATCAGATTTAGAATCGTTAAAATGCAAAAGTACCCCACTCTACTGTTGTGTGTGTGAGTGAGATAGACAGTGATTAGACTGGAAAGCTACTGTAAGGCTTTCATCATCATAACGCAGGTTGGGGACGATTCTGAGCAGGACGTCATCTGTGGCTGGTCAATAAGTGGTCTTACTCTCACTTGGCCCTTTGGTGACAAGGAAACAAACTTTCGTGTTTATGTTTAAAAAAGCACTATTTAACTTTAACGATTTATTTCTCTTAAAGCACTACTTCACTCTGTGACTTTTTTCTTTTAAAAGAAAACATTGTTATGTATGTAAATTGTATGTTTATCGCCAAAGTATTTATCAGTTATACAGTAAGGATGGGGAAAAATAGGAATGTGTTGCACTGAATGTAAATTTAAGTGGTGCGGCTAAATTTTGTGCCAGTGTTCCTGAAATAGTCAGTAAGGAATACCAGTGCTACGGGTATAAAAGGTTAATCTAGAGCCCTGAGTTTATAAAAACCCTGTGGTGTGAAGTGAACAGTTCCTGAAATCTGCCCCAGAATACATCCACACCGGGTGGAGCCTGTCCTGACAGGAGGCCAGGTGTTCTACGTGCGTGCGTGTGTACGTGCAGAATATGAGTGATAGAAGGATGTTTACTGCAGTTCAAAGTAATATTTTTGATTTCTGCTTAAATGTTGTGGAGTCCTGTCAGGGACCTAGAGCAGATTGCTATTTGATTAGCATTTAAGTGATGGAATTTGCTAACTTAGTTAGTTCTGCAATTATCCTGTTAGACACCTGGGTTGCCATGCCGTAATTGGAGTGCTTTGTTTATTGCAGGGAGAATAGCCATAGTGAAGTAGCCTGGCTAAGGACAGACCATAACCGCACGAAAGCCATGTGTCGAAATCTATCTCACGCTCATTAGTTTTAGATATTTTAATTGAAGCTTGGCGGTAATTCCACATTTCCACACAAAGTTATGCCTCTGATTAAATTAGCTTCTTAACAACAGAGAAGATTCTCAGCTTCTAATTAGGATCATTAATGGTATTCTGGCCTTTGGGAAATACATATGGCAGGGCTGTCCAAATCACATTCTCAAGGTCCGAGCCCTGCTGATTTCCACCCTTCCTCTACCTGTGCGCCAGGTGTGAAGCCGCTGTACTTAATCAGAATCAGTAATTATTAAGCTAACTACCTGGGAGAACTGAAAACAAGGTCTGCATTTGGAATCGAGGGCCAGATTTGAGGAGCACTGGTGTATGCTTCAGCACCTGTCCGCCGCCACAGACACTTCGATATGTGAGCCAATTACTCAAAAACTGTTCGACATATTTTTCAAACATTTTACAGGCTTGAATGGGTGATGAGCTAAAACTGATTACATTTTCTGGCAGATCACCCCAAAATTGAAGCCGCATTGCATCATCATAGCAGAAAAGAGCTGTTCTGATACTTGTTCTTATTAAGATGATAACTCAATTTTTTTTATGCATCTCCTTCAAACTTTGCAGAGGCATTGTACGGTTCCTGAAGTGGAATCATTTAAATTTTGAGATTTTTTACTTAACAACGTCCAGGTGCCAGAATCCTTTCAAGTAAAATACAGGCACACTTTGGACCGTTTCGCTTTACACGCTTTAGCAGTGTGTAAGATAGCTACTTGATAACGGCAGGCGTCTGCTGACATCTGAGCAACTATAATGTCAACTACCAACGGCACATGAGGTGCAGTTATGCTTCTGTTGCCTGAGGACCAGAGGGTATATAATTCATTTGACAGCTCAGGCGTTTGACTGGCACCAATATGGGGCATCGAAATTTGCATTGCAGTACCTATCATAACTTTTTTTCTTTGCATCCATCCCATATATTGCATGATAGCCACATATTGAAAAATAAAATGTACAATTTAATATTGTATCAACAGTTCACCTGTAGCTCAACAGATTGCAGTGACAGCCAGTAGCTTGTGGGTTCAAATGCCCATTGTAAAAGTGGCAGTTAAATGTAAATGAGTTACATGTACATCGTGTGCTATCCGCGGCCCATACAGACCTCTGCATATACTGGTGGTGTTCAGGCTTCATGTATTCAGTATGTGGTGCCTGTCTATCTGACACATTTTCATTATGTCGATTTGTTAGCGTCATTTAATGTGTACATTATTTTTAATGTTTCTGAAGGTTGCCGTTTCAAAATGGATCTGCCCCCTTCTCAAACTTCCCACACAGTCTCTCTTTTTCCCCTCACTGTGCCCCCCCTCCGCAGTGCCACCCACTAGAAGACCCCCTTTTATCTCACAGAAAATTTAGGTCATAGTGCAAAAGAGAAATAAATAGGATATAAATATGAGTAAGTATACTTTCAAACCTATGTATCAAAACTAGGACTCACAGTATTCATATTAGTTAACCTGTACATTTCCAGGTCATTGTAGAAATTGTACTTCAGTTTCTCATTTCCTGGTGAACCATTCAGTGCTTCTAGAAATTAGTTCTAGAAGTTAGTGCATGTGGGACGGCTACGGCTTAGATGGTCACACTAAATGACAGGGCTGCCCAGGGAATACAATGCCGCCGTTTCCGACAGCCAAATCTAGTTCACCGGGAGAGCGGATCTTTGTTTCTGCGGAAGCAGACGTGGGAAAACAGAGTGGGATGAAGGAAGTGTTGCCATAGCGACAGCTTCTGCAGAACCAGCCCCCTTAAATGGTATGAGTAACGTGTCAGACAGCAGCCTCTAACGGTGGCATCTGCACGATGAGAGGGGCGAGATAAACGGCCCTGCGGTGGTGTGTCGTTGCTGCCTCTATCACGCTCGTCTCTCGTCCCCACTTATGTGTCATGTGAGTGACTGCTGAGATCATTGGCTAGAAATCATGTGGATTTAGCTGGTAATTCAGAGCCCTGGCGTTGTAAAAATCCCAGGAAAAGGGCTCTTTCTACAGCTCCCTTTGCCTTTTATGTGTACAAGTGGAATTAATCTCTGTTTAAACTGTTCCTGTTAACTGGATCAACAGTCGTATCTCACGCTCGCCTGTTGCCAGTGAATTTATTGTCGCGTAATGGCAGTTGTGGTGATTAGATACCTTGTGAAGGCTGCCTTGTTTTCCTGGATGCTCGTCGTTTACTGCTCCTGCAGCAACTTGTGCAAATAAACAGTGCTGGAGCGTGGCGTGTTTATAGGGCCCCTGCGCGCCTGCGGAGTGGGCGGTCAGCGTGGTCCATGGAGGGCTGCCTGCCTTAAGGAGTGGAAACGGCGGATTCTGGCCAGAAAGGAAGCTGTTAAACTGTGAGGCTGAGCCGGCACTGCTGGACTTCGCTGGGGCTTTTCTGACTGGGTCCCCCAGCTGGTCCCAGCCCAGGGTTTGCTGCTGTGACTCCTGCAGCAGCTCAGTCACACAATGCTTGTTGCTATGCAGCAAAGTTCTGCCTTTTTGACCATAAAACATTCCTCCTTCGCTATGTTTTAGCCATTAAATTGCCTCTCTGAAGCGGCTACGTGTGGCATGATACCTGTAAGGTCCACGAGTCTTAGTTGCAACATCTACCAGCCTAGCATTGCAGTGCTAAAACATACCAAACTGAGTAGGTACAAAGAGCAGGTGACCGACTAGACCAGGGCGATGACCTCAGCTCCCCATTGTCGCCTGTGTCAGCTGATCACAGGTGCAGAGGTGACAGTGGTATCATGTGATGGTAGCAGTTTGCTGCACTGTTCCTCTCATATTCTTCAGCGCGATACCTTAACCTCTTATTGGGCACTTCACACAGGAAGTGAGGCGCCTCCGAAGCCAGTCATACCCTCAGTCTGTGCACTCTGCTCTCGCTATGATCGCTTTGTGGTTGCACTGGGAGTAGCACCTTCTCTGTTCATGAATATTTTAAAAGCATGCGATTGCCCCAGTGTTACGGTCTCGTTGCCTTCAGCTCTGCAGATCCAGTTCTGGATGTACAGCCCTAACCGTAGAATATAGAATGAGAGCACTTTCTGTCTTTGTCAAAAGGATAATGGCCAAGAACTCCCCATCCAATCCAGTCGGAGCCCTGAGGCCACTTGTCCACACATCCTGCTGTGCAGGTTCTCGGGGACCAAGGGGAGGTCCTGGCGTTTGCTGTCTGTGTCATATGGGATGCAGAGCCAGCTTCAGACTAAGCCTGGGTGGTATCTGTTTTTTCATACCGTCATACTTTCTAGACATTTCACCTCCAGTATATGGTATATGATGGTATTTAAAAACAATCATGTAAATCATGTGGGCTACTATAAACTCACATCATGTGGGCTACTATAAACTCACATCATGTGGGCTACTATAAATTCCATTAATCAGACGCCTCAGTGTGGAAGCTGAGTGGTAGAGAAACGAGAAGACAGCTCCTTGTTCAAGCAAATTATTTCTTTTCTACAAATTCTACAAATTATTCTTATGCTGGCTTATGTTCCCAAATAAATTCATTTCATTTTATACTTTTATTTTCCATCAGTAAAACTAAAAAAATAGCTGCAACTATTATGTGTCAGGTATCTTTATTCACATGCACAATTTTCACAAATATTCTCAGTGTAGAATGAAAATGAAACGGACGGATTAACTGGCTCAGCTTCATCACTGGTAATAAATCCAAAATACTTCCAGGTAGGGGGAGAAACTTTTTTCTAATCCAGTGTTATTTGTACCGCTTGGCAGTCACCATCTTTCTTAGGTAAATAAAAGTTTACTTACCTACCTACCTACCTACCTACCATCTTTCTTACCAGCAGATCCAGCTCTGGCGACACGTGCTGTGCAGAATATCACCTCAGAACAGCAGCTCTCTGTCAGTTAAGCATCTTGATTTTTTACAGTGTTACTTTCAGGATTTCTCAATCCTGGGGTAAACTGTAACACAGTCATACCGCCCAAGCCTAGTTCAACCTGAGATCAGTGACTGTGACCCAAGATAGACTGGTCCTCTCAGGTATACTCATCATTGTACTCCTTAGACGGATTCCAAGCTCTGTCTGTCTCTGTCTGTCTGTCTGTCTCTGTCTGTCTGTCTGTCTCTCTCTCTCTGTCTCTGTCTGTCTGTCTCTCTCTGTCTATCTGTGTGTCTCTGTCCGTCTCTCTCTGTCTGTCTCTCTGTCTGTCTCTGTCTGTCTGTGTGTCTCTCTCTGTCTGTCTGTCTGTCTGTCTCTCTGTCTGTCTGTCTCTGTCTGTCTCTCTCTCTCTGTGTCTCTGTCTGTCTGTCTCTCTGTCTATCTGTGTGTCTCTGTCTGTCTCTGTATGTCTGTCTCTGTCTGTCTGTCTCTCTGTCTGTGTCAGTCTGTCTCTCTGTGTCTCTGTCTGTCTGTCTCTCTGTCTATCTGTGTGTCTCTGTCTGTCTCTGTATGTCTGTCTCTGTCTGTCTGTCTCTCTGTCTGTGTCAGTCTGTCTCTCTGTGTCTCTGTCTGTCTGTCTCTCTGTCTATCTGTGTGTCTCTCTCTGTCTGTCTGTCTCTCTCTGTCTGTCTCTGTGTCTGTCTGTCCGTCTCTCTCTGTCCGTCTCTGTCTGTCTGTCTCTGTGTCTGTCTGTCTCTCTCTGTCTGTCTGTCTCTCTCTGTTTGTCTCTCTGTGGGATCCTCAGGCCCTTTATAGCAGGACTGACTGTGGAAGCTGCAGGTATTCTGAGCTGTAAATTCTCAGGAGAAGCGACAGCACAGGCTGCTGTTGCTGTAGAGGCCACAGGAGGACAGTCAAGGCAGCACCTCTTTGAAAAGAGCCACATACAGCATGTAGAGAAGAGCAGCTTAATATAGACTCACACTGAGGCTGCTGTATTTACCCGCCGCGTGCTGTGCGGGCTGGAGTACTACACGCAGCAGGAGTGATAGTAGTAATAGTATTAGTAAGCATCGCCATGGCAGCAGCCAGCATGTTAGTAAGACGCAGGAGAGGCACGGTCACTTTCCCGCTATAGAGGCTTGGCCTCTTGAACTCCTGTCTTGCCAGCCCATGAGCCCTTGGCTGAGGTCAGTGGGATATATGGTCAGCGTCTGTGTGCTCAGGGTGAGCGTGACACAGAGCCAGGCGACCTGGGCTTCCCCCGAGAAGGCCCCTCCCTCCACGCCACCTGTCACTTCCCTTCTGCTGTGGCCATAGCGGCCGCAGTGAGACGGGTCACTCTTCTCACTCTGGATCTGTCTGAGGTGCAGTGACCATAAGTAACAAGAAGTTCAACAGGAAGTGAGCCAGAACCTGGGGCAGGGGAGTGTGAATTTGCAGGTGCCCGTGCTGGAGGACACATCGTAGGCTTGTTACAGGACAGATCCCCCTAGTGGCCTGGTTAAATAACGATGCTCAGACAGGGCAGCCCCTGACATCACAGCACTGTGCCACCCCGCTCACTCTGCGGCTGTCCACAGGGTCAGCATGTCGCAGGCATCCGCATGTAGCACTGCTGCTGGCTGCACGTCAGATTGCTGAGCACTCAGGGCAGCACAATTCAAAAATGGGCTCTAATTTGGCCTCGGGGGGGCTTCCTGTCAGGCGACAATCATGCTCTGCTCCCCCTGCCCCCCGTCACTCACAGGAAGATGTGTGAGTGGCCCCCAGGTGCCCTGGAGCGGTGACAGCGCGGCCTGGTGATATCGTCAGCAGAATTTCATCGGGATGTGGGGGGGGGGGGGTGTCCCACGCCGTAATCAAGGGAGAAGCAGCCAGGCTAGAAGATGCCATTAAACAAAGCCTGAGCATTCTCAGAGGGTGACCACAAGAGCGCCACCCTGTGGCCACGGGGACGTACTACACAGCTGCCGCCGAAAGGGAAGCCCATCTCGGGGTTTTTCCGCTGCCGTGTACGTTAGCGGGGTGATGACAAGGCGCTGGAGGAGTAGGAAATGCCCCCGGCTCCCGCTCCTTTTTGTTTTTCTGCGCAGAGCCTTTCCAACCACGATCCTCAGCCAACGCCGAGGTCCACGTGGGAATGTGTGTGTGTGTCTCTGAGTGTGTGTGTGTGTCTCTGAGTGTGTGTGTCTCTGAGTGTGTGTGTGCGCGCGCATGTTTCTTAGGGCGTTACGGGGAGGATGGTGATATATTTTTTTATGCACCTCATATGTATTGCTTACATATTTCTTATAAATACTTTTACATCTCATAAATTTCAGCCTCACTTCACACTTTCATTAATTGCCATTTCCAATCACAGGCCCCTTTAACGTTTCCTCCAAAGGACCTTATTGCATCTTGTTAAACCTCATGTATTTATTTGCATTATTTTATTCTGACATTTTTTAGCACTGAGCGTTGCCTCGTTTTGACTCCCGTTCGCTGTTTGTTTCAGCCGCGCTGTTGTGATGGTTTCACACCTGGCATTCTCACGCGCTCACACACACGCGCGCGCGGTGCCCCGCAGGGTGCCACCGCTGGCTCCAGCATTCATTCCACATAGCGA
Source organism: Mormyrops boulengeri (assembly GCA_026781065.1). Classification (NCBI taxonomy): domain Eukaryota; kingdom Metazoa; phylum Chordata; class Actinopteri; order Osteoglossiformes; family Mormyridae; genus Mormyrops; species Mormyrops boulengeri. The sequence goes on along the minus strand of JAODLD010000045.1, from coordinate 2,452,483 downwards.
TCCTCTGACATGCGTGCGAGTGCGGCTAGCAAGCCCCAGCACGCCGCTCTCTGCGCTGCCTTTCACATTGACGGCATCCAGGACAGCCAGGCAAGACAGAGAGACAGCGAGGTGTTTTTCATGGATTGGCCCCCTCACCTGCCACTCAGACCGGTTTGCACAGAAAGGGTTTTGTTGGCAGCTCTAGTGCTGGAGCGCTTCGCGAAGCATGAGTCATTGCTCACTGTTCCGGGAGGTTATGCTCTGGGTGTTAGCGGCTCAAAGGTTCCACCTAGTGACGGTTATGGGTAACACAAGAAATTATTTTATCCACCTTCTATACTGTTAGTTTTTATTAAGCTACTTTCTGTTAAAACCGTATGTGTATTGTGAATAAAAGTATTTTAAAAATTCTGTTATGATTTTTGCTTAGTCTTAATATTTTTGCTTTGTGGTTTATTTTCGATTTTCGACAGTGGATTAAAATTGCTTGTGTTTTTAAACTTTGCTGACCATCCTCACAGGTGGCTGTAACTTTTATACACTGAATGAAAATTTGAGAGCTGTTGGTTCTCCTTTATTTTGATAAAAGATCTCTTGAGATGGTCCAGCCCCCAGAGGCTCCTTTTGGGAATGCAAGCTGGAGACAGCTCTGCTGGCAAGTCTAGAAATATCTTGGCATCCCCCAGAATTGCTGGAATCCATTCCATTGGAAATGAACCCTGTATGTTGGGGTCCCTGCATGCACTGTCTGGAAAATGGATGGATGGATGAGTGAATGCATGACCAGCCTTGAATAGCTGCATGCACATCTCTCCTCACAGGTCAAACTTCCCTTCCCTGTCGATCAAATCACAAATCTTCCACGGAATGACTTCCAAATGATGGTGAAGATGCACAAGCTGACCTCAGAGCAGCTGGAGTTCATCCATGATGTCCGGCGGCGGAGCAAGAACCGCATCGCGGCTCAGCGCTGCCGCAAGAGGAAGCTGGACTGCATCCTCAACCTGGAGTGCGAGATCCGCAAGCTGGTGAGCTACACGCAGCCTGGCGCGCACACAAGCTCACACCATTTGCACACTGACACCACAGATAGAGGTGCGCATGCATTCACACAGACGTGCATGTCCTTACATACAGTGGGTGCATGACTCAGTCACCACAAAGCATTCACTCAGTAGTTATTATTGCCAGAAGCCCTTAATTTGCAGAGGAAAGCTATGACTCAGATACTTCATTCCAGTTGTGTAAACGTTTTATCAAAACTCTTCTATGTTACATCTTGTAATATTAGATCTGTAGTTTATGCATCTGTGACCCTCAAAAGGCCTGAGGATGGATTGATGGATGGTTTCTGCATTATTTATATCAAGCAGTGAACTTCTGCACATGTGAGCTGAGGTTTAAACTGCTGGCAGGTGTAGGCAGGGTGAGGAGGCAGTTTCCAGCATACCCCCGGGTTTCCATGGCACCCGCGGTGGGGAGACTGTCTTGGGCCCCACGCTGTTTCCGTGTAGAGCACGCCATGTCCTCAGACAGACACCTCTTTTGTATTTCCGGGGGTCCTTGAGGTAATCTCACAGAGATCTGTATAAATTAAGGTTATTGTGATGTTTATTAAATTTGGTATATCATGGAAGGGATTAGCACTGAAGTGGCGGTGAAGAAAAGTACAGCTCAATAGCCACAACATGTTTTAAAAGAGGAGATATTGTGGATTAACAAGATAAAAAGAGATTGGTGGTGTGACTGTACTTTTTGCAGTTTAAAGTCTGATAAGGGTACGTGAAATTTATACAGATTAACCTTTGGGAGTCACAATACGCCTATCATTAATATTTTAGGCGTGCTACTAATCTGCTCATCAAATTGTGTGTTGGTGTAAGTAAACGCCGGTATAGTACTGAAATGCCGGCGTCCGGATGCCAAGCCTTGCGTTAGGCTGTGTGGTCCTGTAGGTGTGTTAGCCTGTGACGTCTTGTAGCCGCGATAGGCTGTGTGATCCTGTAGCTGTGTTAGCCTGTGATGTCTAGTAGCTGCGTTAGGCTGTGTGATCCTGTAGCTGTGTTAGCCTGTGATGTCTTGTAGCTGTGTTAGGCTATGTGATCCTGTAGGTGTGTTAGCCTGTGACGTCTTGTAGCTGCGTTAGGCTGTGTGGTCCTGTAGCTACAGTATATTAGCCCTCATATTCCCCCTTGTTGGAAGAAACCTTGGGAGGAACTAAACTCAAAGGGGGAGCCCATCCATCAGGGACCGGCAGAGGAAGTACAGAATAACAAAGATGGCTGTGTTAGGCTGTGTCATCTTGTAGCTGTGTTAGCCTATGATGTCTTGTAGCTGTGTTAAGCTGTGTGATCCTGTAGCTGTGTTAGCCTGTGATGTGTAGTAGCTGCGTTAGGCTATGTGATCCTGTTGCTGTGTTAGCCTGTGACGTCTTGTAGCTGCGTTAGGCTGTGTGATCCTGTAGCTGTGTTAGCCTATGATGTCTTGTAGCTGTGTTAGGCTGTGTGATCCTGTTGCTGTGTTAGCCTGTGACGTCTTGTAGCTGCGTTAGGCTGTGTGATCCTGTAGCTGTGTTAGCCT
>JAODLD010000045.1:2408330-2418731 GCA_026781065.1 Mormyrops boulengeri | reverse complement strand
GCTAAGCATTTCAGAATAAAATGTCCATTTGTTTGTTGTTAAAATTTCAAGAATCCCGTTTAAACCTGTTAGATTTACCTGCACTTTTATTGTTGCTGGGACTCTGGTCCAGCCCCGAGTAAATATCCACTGAATCCTCATCATTAACCACAGGCGAGTCTGAAAGAGAGACATATTAGTTTGACTCTCATGATACCCCACAAGTGCTATTTATCAGTATTATCTGAAGCCTTACAAGCTTTCCAAGACTTTGACATTTGAGCAGCATCGTCATGTCACCATATAAAATATACTTAAAGTGTATATTAAGAGCACAATAGCAAAAAAAAAAAAGAGAGAAACGCACCACAATTCTTCAAACTGAGATCTCCGTACATCTCATCTAAGAAAATCTTCTCCATGTTGTTTCCTGTTGGCTCATCCATAAATACTTTTACAGACGGCACTGCAAATACACTTAAAGTTTAACAAAGCATTAATATTTCATCGCATTTGGTACGTGGTCATTTATTAACAGTCATTCTGCTTACCGGCACTATATTGTGCCAAACGTTAAAAGTTCAGCTATTTAAAAATTTCTGAAATTCATGCCAAAGTTTGTAAACAATCTCTGACAATTAAAATACGACAACATACAGAAATCTGAAATAAACTGCTAAATGCTTGTTTTGTTATTTATAACGTACAATTATTTAAAATGGAACGTATCTAACTGAGGTATCTCAAACTAGGCAACTGGAGTCTTCATTCTGGTCCTAGGCACGTTTAACAATAAGACGAAGCTTGCTGGCTCTCCTAAGCATACGGCCGGACAGCTAGCATAATATCTGACGAAGAAAAATCTGCCAGTACCCGCTCCTCATGTAGACTACAAGTAACTTAACAGAATAAGGTCGATAGTTAAGTGACAGTACACTAACACTTGCTTTTTTTATCTTGCTAGCAAGAATAATCAGGACTAGCATGAGAATTAGTCTAAAACAGTTACTATAGATTCTGCACCGATCTCTCTATTGTTGTAATATATAATATAAAAGACGGAACAAAATTATCAAACGTGCACTTACCCTTTGTAATTTGCTGGACTGCTCTCTTTCCTCCAACATAGCTTTCACAAAGCTAGTTAGCAAGGCACAGGCGCGCCAACCGAGTGCCTCCTCAAAACAGGAAATGACGATATTTTCCCGCGGTCTACAGACGGGCGCTGCTTCCTTTACCCAGAGCCTGAACTGGACTGACCGTATTTAAGGGGCTTCTCCAGCGCACCAGGTACCCCATTTTTGGCACGATACTTTCTCTTTTAATGACTTCGTTAGAAAAGAGGAAAAACCCAAAGTACCATGCCAAAAGCGCTCAATGACATCACGACGCATGGCGGGATATTTTCGCTAAAACAGTTTTACTCTGTCATACAAAAAAAGCTTAGCTATCTTTGCAATTTTAACGATTATTCCTTTTTAAGATTTCCTAATGTATGTTTAAAATCAGTTTACCTCATTACCTTTTTCATAAGCGCCGCATGCCCTCGCCGAACGAGGCTGAAGGTGGCACCTTAATCGCAGATCCTTATTCGAATTTTCAGGTCCACCTTAACTGCATGCAATGACGCACTTGTGCCTGTAGGAGGCTTCATTTAACGAGGATTACCATCAGAACTTCATTTGGCTTTCGATTCGTAATAACTGACCACGATTCGACTGACTCGTTACCACTCTGAGGAAAGTACAGTCATGTGAAAAAATTAGGACACCCCATTAAATATTTATCTTTTATTAAGAAATATGATTATCAATATTAAATCTTCTTTCAAATTATATATGTAGATGAAGGTGATGTAATTGCATCATCTGTGCAGAAACAAGAAAGAAATTCACTTATTTACAAAAAGAAATGAACTAAGATGCTAATTTCCACTGAGGAAAAAGTTAGGACACCCTCACATTCAATATTTAAAATTCCTAGAATTACATTCAGGTGCACCATATCAGGTGAAAATGATTAGAACAGAACTTTTTGGTGGAGCCTGTCTTATTTAAACCACAGACATTTAGTTTGGTTTGCTCTTGATTGTTGAAATGAGTGATATCATCATGGTGAGATCCAAAGAGCTCTCCGAGGCCTTCAGAAAGAAACTTGTAGATACATATGAGTCTGGGAAGGATATATAAAGCTCTCAAGAGAGTTTGGAATCAGCCATTCCACTATCCAGAAAATAATTTACAAGTGGAGAACATTTAAATCATCTGCTAACGTGGCCAGGTCAGGCTGTCCTAGCAAGTTCAGCCCAAGAACAGACCACAAGATGCTGAAAGAAGTCTCCAAAAATCCTAAAAGGTCATCGCGGGTCAAACAGGAAGCTCCTGCCACAGTTGATGTCAAGGTACATGCATCTACCATCAGAAAGAGACGCACAAGTTTGATTTACATGGGAGGTGTGCAATGAGGAAACCCCTGCTGTCAAAAAAACATCTGGGCAACACTGAGGTTTGCCAGAGACCATCTAGACAAAGACCGGGACGTTTGGAACAACGTGCTTTGGACAGATGAATCTGAAATTGAATTATTTGGGCAAAGTAACAGAGGACATGCTTGATGTAAACCAAAGACAGCTTTTGAGCAAAAGAACCTCATACCAGCTGTGAAACATGGGGGTGGAAATGTCATGGTTTGGGGCTGCTTAGCTGCAGCAGAACCTGGCCAGCTCACCATCATATAATCCACTATGAATTCTTCATTGTATCAGAGGGTGCTTGAGGACAATGTGAAAACATCTGTCCAGAAGTTGAAGCTGAAGTGGGGGTGGACCATACAAATGACAACGACCTCAAAGATTCCAGTAAATCTACCAAGGAACGGCTTGGAAGAGAGAAATGGAGAGTTCTGGAACGGTCAAGTCAAAGCCGGATCTGAATCCTATTGAGATGCTGTTGGGTGATTTGAAGAGGAAGTGCATGCGAGACACCCTTCAAACTTCACACAGTTTAAGGAATTCTGCATTGGAGAATGAGGAAAACTTTCTGCCAGTCGATGTCAGAGATTGATAGATGGTTATAGGAAACATCTCATTGAGGTTTTCAGCCAAAGGGGGAATACTAGTTATTAGGACACCCTGTGCCCTAACTTTTCCCTCAGTAGGAATTGGCATCTTAGTTAATTTTCTTTGTTAAATAAGTGAATTTGTTTCTTGTAATTGCATCACCTTTGCAGAAACATCACCTTTATCTACATATATAATTTGAAAGAAGATTTAATATTGATATTTTGATATTTCTTAATAAAGGATTAAATATTTAATGTGTGTCCTAATTTTTTCACATGATTACATATCTGGGCAGTTTCAGTAATAGTGTGTATGTACTTTATTAGAAAAAGAGACAAACGTAAACATTTTCACACTCCCGATTCAGAATTATCTCTGTCCGTCTCTATACCTTATTCTGTAGATGAACAGAAATATTCTTTAACCTTAGACCATTGTACAGAAATGTTTTATGTACATTTTATTATGTTCATTTCTGTATTACATAAAATTTATTTCTTTTGATACACAGGCAAAAATCCTTAGACGCTCTAACGTAAACACTTCCAGGTAGAAGCCAGTATGAAAAGAATACTGTAATCAAATGGAAATTCACTTAAGCGCGATAGAAAATGACATCTGAAAATAATTTGACTTAATTCTATTTATATTTAACCATTAAAAGCTATGTTGTGCATTTATATTTGCATTAGTTTTCATTACTTGACCATATCCAAGAAAAAGTCCAAGGGCCTAAATGTTTTCTTGACAATTACATCTAAACAAAATTATGGCTAACTGAAAAGGTTATCATCTGATGATTTCCAGGCGGCCCCTTTAAAAAGTTTGCAAGCTCTAATCCCCGCCCACTCCGCCTACGTCAGAGAGCGTCCCCTCCGTTCGCTACGTCGCGGGCAGGGCGATGGGGCGAAGACTGTTACACGTTACAAAAACCAGCATCCCTGAATCCTTCTGTATCTCAGACTTATTGGGTGTATTTATCTGCGATCTGTGCTCGATATTTGCTGCTGGATTTATTTCTCTTTTTTTATTAAAATAAGTATTTCTATTACCCAACTCGAGCAAGTCCGTGAAATGCAGAAATCAACTTATGATAATTTGTTAATCATAATGAATTTGGTAATGTACTTATAATTAAGAAATCCGAATACCTTGCAAAGACATAATAAACGTATCCATATACATGTTCGTGTATACCCAGTCATAAAAATAAACAATGCATTTATTTATGAGATTAAAAAACTTAATGTAAGTGGTAACATAGTACCAGCAGATTTTGGCTGCGGTGTCCACATGATTCCCGCGAGGGGACCGGATGTCAGAGGCGAGACTGCTCGCTGACCCGGAAGTGTTTCGCGTGTACCCACATGTGGACTGGTGGATTTTAACACTGACGGCAAACGTGCACTCTTGTGTTGTGATGCACCTTAGAAAGGCATGCTAGTCATTAGAATATGATTCCCTAGGCGTGAAATATTGCTACAAAGAGCACTGCGTACTCTTTCAATGCTCCGTTCCTGAAAGGGTGGCGATCTTATTAAAACAACGCACGAAACGATGGAACATTTAGACCTGAATTTGTCATCTCTGACTATCATTTCAAGACACGTTGAGAAGAGTCGCAACGAACTTGGCAAGCATTTGGCGAAGCAGGTATGACTTAACTTTATTTAATAGTCAGTAGTTTACCTATACAATCCGCCTAGGCAGAAGGTTTTCGTGACTTTTGTAACTCACTGGTTAAACTGTTGGTTCGCTATCCAATCTGCTAGCCGTGTAGCCGAGGTTTTACAGCCTGCTTAATTAGCAAGTTTTTCATAGCTGTAGCAGACCTTACGTGGCCGGTGATTAATACGTGAGGATACGATGGCTAATATAATAATTACCAGCCAGTGCGGGTTATTACCAGGTACAGTAAAGCACTCCATAAGGAACCGTTAGCAGTTTAGTTTTATTTTAACAGACTACTAGGCCTGGACTGACAGAGATAGTTAATTAGTTCTTGCATTGCTTTGCAATAGGTAGGTAAATCGTCAAATAATGCTATTGATATAATTTTACTGATGAGGTATCCTCATGATGTTCGTACTGCAGCTTAAGACTAAGTTTAAGTTTGATAAATTAAAAATAGCATGTTGTGATGTGATGTACCTCGCCAAAACCCGTCTATCTTATTGTCCGACCTGTCTGTCTGTCTGTAGATATGGAGTCAGCAGGACCGTCAGTCCATCCTGACGAGCCTGGCCAAGCTCCTGTTGGAAAAGGACTACACGCTTCTGATAGCGCGGCACCTCCGACCGCTCATCCTGGACCTGCTGGAGAGGAACGCCGAGAGGATCAAAGTGGAAGGCCGGATCAACCATGATCAACACGAGCGCTTCTGCGTGGCCCTCAGCAAGCTGCTTGGCATCTGCCCGGACGCACAGCTGTGAGAGCCCACCCAGAAATGATTCCCGTCTCATTTGTATAGCAGGCGTGTTCTCCAAAGCGACATACGATTGAGAGAGTGTAGTGTCCCTGGAACAATTGTGGTTAAGGGCCGTGCTCAACAGTGAAATCACTCGGCTGACCCTGGAATTCGAACCGGCGACCTTTTGATCGCTGGCACAGTCTTGTTGCCAAGCAACACCAGCAATGTTTTAAACGACAGATCAGCTATATGCATGCGGGATGAATGGTTCTGATGTTTGCTGCCCCCTGCAGGTTCGCTGCCCGCTACTTCAGCAACGCCCCGCCGGTGTTCCAGCGCCTTTTCTTCACCAGCGCGGAGTCCTCGTCCGTACAGTATGGCCCCCGGCGCATGAAACTGCGTGACCTGATGGGTGCCACCCTCCGCTTCCTGCAGAGCGACTGCGCCAAGTACCGAGAGCTGTGGGACTGGAGCGCCTGTGTCTCGCAGCTGCTCACCAGCGATGTCCTGGTCCGCTGGTGCGTACTGTCTTCCTCAGTCCTCTCCTTGATGGTTGTGTTTTTATTCGTGTTCGTTTTGTTTGCCCTGGTGATTTTCCAGACTCTCGTTCTGTTTTGCTTCAGGTACACGGCACATTGCCTGGCTTTGATGTCCCACATGACCGATAATCAGAAAACAATTTTCCTGAGAAAGGTCCTGTCCAGTGAAGAAATCCTCCATCTTAAAATAAAGTATGTTGCTTGTTTCGACTCGTGTTCTGGTTTGGTTCTTTTCCTGGTTTGGATCAGAGGAGCCGCTATTGCTTATCTGCTGTGGTTCCTTAAACCCTCTCAGGTCTCTGGAAGAAGTTGGACAGTTGGAGGTAGAAAAGGCTCTGGTTTTGGCTAATCGGGCCTCTGTGGAGTGGTGTGAGGACAAGCTGAACAGGTACACCAGGGGCCAGGTGGTATCTGCTGACCTGTCCCGCAACGCTGTGGCTGTCTGTGGCGTGGTGCTGCCCAGGAAGACACTGAAGCACCAAGAACCGGTGAGACTGATCAATCTACACATGACCTCTGTCACCGGCTTTTAAGAAGAGCATAGTATTGTAAATTGAAGAATGAGTTCTCTCTTAATGGCGCATGCCTTGCTTTAGCCTGCAGACCCTAACCCTAACACCTACTTCTCCCAACTTAACAGGGTTTCACAAAGCCTCTGGTGCTGGTGGATTTGAGCCGGAAGACCCTGCGGCGGCTGGCTCTGGCTGTGGCTTCACACAGGGCGGTTCTTCTGGAGGGTCCCATCGGCTGTGGCAAGACGGCCCTACTGGAACACCTGGCTGCCGTCACCGGACACGTCAAGGCTCCGGAAATACTGAAGGTTCAGCTGGGAGATCAGACGGACAGCAAGGTGGAGCTGGGCGTTCTGCATCAGAGGCATCAGCACTAAGAGCATTCGGGGGGCGTGGGGTGGGGTAGGCTGATAGAGGTGCACTTAGGCTTGGGCGGCATCTGTTTTTAATACCGTCATATTTTCCGCACATTATACCGTGTTTTTCCGGTATTTTCTAAAGTAACAATCTGGGTGATAAATTCAGCAAGTAGGAGGGGTCCTTAGCGATAAGTTTTGCCAGATGAGGAGGGGGGACTGGAATTTATCATGGCGAATTTTATAGGCAAAAATACCACAGCATACCACAAGTGTAATACTGCCCATTCCTAGTGGCAGTAACCTTGCAGAATGGATTTTGTCCTTGGTATGTTTTCTTAAAGAAAGGCTCTATACCAGACCCTGTGCTTGTCCGCCTCTGGAGCTGAGATGGTGTCATAGATCAATACGTAGAACTTGAACAGCTTTGATGCACTTCTGTTTAAGGCATTGAACTATGTATGTTCGCCATTTCAGATGTTGTTGGGAATGTATCGCTGTACCGACATTGCTGGGAAATTCGTGTGGCAGCCTGGCACCTTGACGCAGGCGGTGTCAAAGGGACACTGGATCCTACTGGAGGACATCGACCACGCGCCCTTGGATGTGGTGAGTGTCGTCTTCGGCCGTGTTCCAAAGCTTTCTGTGTACCGAGGCCTGGTTGCCACGGTGACGGCGATGGCGTGTTTAACGCACAGCATTCCGGACGTCTCTGTCCCACAGATCTCTGTGCTGCTTCCCCTGATGGAGAATCGCAAGCTCATCATCCCTGGCCGGGACGACTGCATCGAAGAGGCCCCTGGGTTTCAGTTCTTCGCCACGCGAAGGTGAGCCGCCACTGTCTCTCCGCAGGTCTCTGCATCATCGCAGCAGTTGATTAACTGATTATAGCTTCTGTCCTCTTACCTCTGCACGGACCCTGTGTCCTCAGCAGGTGTTTTATTAGCTGCACACACTTACTACCCGATATGTCCCGCTTCTGGTCTTCTTTTTTGGTACCAAATAAAGACACACATTTCAAGTCACTATCTTTGATTTATGAGACATGACTGTCTCATGTGCCCTCGGACCTGATGAATGGGGACCTCACTTTCATTTCCACACCGTTGATTGTGGGATTTCACTACAAATCTCCCGAAAAACTGTTTTTCCCAGATATATTTTGGTCCTTGATTTAGCAGACGGACAGTAGTGTGTTTTTTTTGTTGTTTTTTTCTTGTAAGGTTCTATGGGAAAATTGAGGGTAAAATTCACCAATATTTTAGCCGAATGATGCTGAAAAAGAACATTGTCATTTCATGATCATTTCCGTGTGGTTTTTGAAAGAAATAACAGCAAGGAACAGGTTGGGAAAAAGAGAAAAATTTTTAATTTTCATGAAAATATGAATGTGACATTTCCTGCCAGGAAATTAGACTTTCCCCCAGTCAGTGGTACCCACCAGCTGTATATTCAGAGCAGTCATTCTGCACACTGCTTGTACTGTTGTGCTGACCTGTTATTTTTGTTCTTCCTGGCCAGTCTCTTCTGACCTCTTTCACATCCACCTGTTTTTAGACACAGAAATGCCATTCTTATTTATTTTCTGTAAGCTACAGGCACGAAAGTGCATGAAAATGCTGGAAATGAGATGCTGGATGTCTGACAAAAGCACCACGTTTGAGAAAATCGCTTGGGTCACGCATCTTAGTCATTCTCATACTTTGCCAATCTCCTGATCCTTTCTGTGTCCATGTGATTCTGGCTGTATGATGTAAATGCGCGGTTGTGCCTAATAAAGTGCCGCGTACTGTACTCTTACAGTTTCATGAGATATTTCAGTATGAACGCCAGTACTAGCCTTGCGTGTGTCTGTCTGTCTGTGTGCAGGCTGTTCTCCAGTGGTGGGGGCTGGTATCGACCCCAGAACACACACGCCGCTCTTTTGGACAAGTACTGGACTAAGCTTCAGATGGGGAACATGTCGAGACAAGAACTGAAGCAGGTAAAACCACCATAAGAAAATAAACCTGCGGTACGTTTGACCATCATTCTGCAGTATTGTTTGTGACGGCAAGAACAACGTGCTTTAAGGTCCTGCTGGAAAGATACCCAAACCTGGCCATGGTCGTGGAGCGTCTGTTGGACATCTACTGCCAGCTGACGGGTGATAAACACCAGGACGGCGTCTCGGCCGAGACGCATCACCGGGGGGGCCTGCAGAGCGTGGAGGTGCTTCAAAGGCAGGAGGCCCGGGGACTCTCTCTAAGGTGGGGGCCCTTCAGACGTGCCCAAGGAGACATAAAACATCCATTATGAAGCCAGTCCGTTTATCCACGCTGTTAGATGGCCGTCATTTATTCATGCCAATGTGGGGGCTTGACATCCGTCTCCAAAGTTCCAAAACCTGAAGATATAATGAGCTGGAATGGAAGCTAGTCAGGCAGACGTCTGTTACAGTGCAGAGAATCAGAAGGCGATACGGAGCGTGCAGTGATGTGAAGCCTGGTGCCGATGGTGTTTACATGCATGGCGCGGCAAAATCTGTTAAAAACATTAACAAGTCTGTATTGTAAAATTTGGAATAAGAAACTGACGCAGAAAAGACTGGGGGCTGTAGGGAGCAGAAATGAAGACATCAGTTAACTTAATGAGTTGTTTTTTATCTCACTACACCCAAATCAAACGTTGCAATTTCTGTTTTGATCAAATAAGTTACCATATTCACCTGTCTAAGCCTTGTCTAAGGCTGATTTAATTGGTTCCTCTAAGCCCAAGTGTTTCCTAACCCAGTCCTCGGGACCCACAGACGGTCCACGTTTTTTCTCCCTCCCTTTCTTGTCAGAGCGTTCCGATGACCAGCTTGTCCATGTGTGCGTGTGGCTTTTGGGTAACCAGCAGGACCCTGGGCCTTTTGATTAGTTTCCCACTGACCGCCAACGTAGTCGATGGGCCATTGATTAGCCTGTACTTAGCAGGAGCTCTGCCCCATATGGGCAAGCACTGGAACATGATGTCGCTGTGTGCGTGTGCGCGGGGGGCGTCACGTCGCTGTGTGCGTGTGCGCGGGGGGCGTCACGTCGCTCTGTGCGTGTGCGCGGGGGGCGTCACGTCGCTCTGTGCGTGTGCGAGGGGGGCGTCACGTCGCTGTGTGCGCGCGCGTCACGTCCCTGTGTACGTTGGTGGGGGGCGGGCGTCACGTTGCTGATTGCGTGCGCGTCACGTCCCTGTGTGCGTTGGTGGGGGGCGGGCGTCACGTTGCTGATTGCGTGCGTTCGGGGGCGTCACGTCACTGTGTGCGTGCATGCGTGCAGGGGCATCACATCGCTGTGTGGGTGCACGCGGGGGGCATCACGTCACTGTGTGGGTGCACGCGGGGGGCATCACGTCGCTGTGTGTGCGCGCGCGCGGGGGGCGTCACGTCGCTGATTGCGTGCGCGTCACGTCCCTGTGTGCGTTGGTGGGGGGCGGGCGTCACGTTGCTGATTGCGTGCGTGCGGGGGCGTCACGTCACTGTGCGCGCGTGCGTGCGTGCGGGGGCGTCACATTGCTGTGTGGGTGCACG
>JAODLD010000045.1:2358871-2371996 GCA_026781065.1 Mormyrops boulengeri | reverse complement strand
CGCCTCACACGCCACACCCGCCTCACCTGCCGGGGAAAGGCTGCCACCAGGCACATAGACCAACTGCACCCGTCTGTCTCTCTTCCTGTCAGTCTCTCTGCCTGTCTGTCTGTCTGTCTCTCTATCTGCTAGCCTGCCTGCCTCTGTCTACCAGTCTGTCTCTCTGTCTGTCTCTGCTTATGTCTCTGTCTCTGTCTGTCAGAAAACTCTGACTTACACTGATTCTGTATCCACTCTGTCAGTGATGCTTCCCTGACAATGTCCACGCAATGGACTTGAGTTCAAGACCCATCAGTTCCAGTAGCACCTCACCTAGCCTGATGTCACTCTTTCACTCTTAATGCTGCACTTTGTCTGCTGAGTTGAATAGTAATTGTATTCGGTTGCTTTGCTGGTAGATGTTGTGTAGCTCCTGCTCCAGTCCCCCTTACACTGGTACCTGGTCGTCCACTGGAAGCTCAACCGAGCTGCACTTATGCGGAGTCGCCTCCTCAGCCGCCATTTGTTTGTAATCTGCTGTTTGCCTCATTTGTATGTCGCTTTTAGCGTCTACAAATAAAATGAATGAATGTTTGCTGACACTGACCTGAGCGGGCTCTCTCTCTCCCTCTCCATCCCCGCCTCTCTCTCTCTCTCTCTCTCTCCCTCTCCGTCCCCACCTCTCTCTTTCTCTCTCTCTCTCTCCCTCTCCATCCCCACCTCTCTCTCTCTCCCTCACTCTCTCCCTCTCCGTCTCCCCTCTCCCCCTCTCTCTCTCTCCCTCTCCGTTCCCACCTCTCTCTCTCTCTCTCTCTGTCTCCCTCACTCTCTCCCCTCTCTCCCTCTCCGTCTCTCTCCCTCTCCGTCTCCCCTCTCCCTCTCCCTTGCTTGTCCCTCAGGAACATGGGACGGGGGCAGCAGACTCCAGCCAATCAGAGGGACACGAGTCCAGGCTCATGGCGCGTCTCTCCTCTCTGAAACCGACCCAGCAGAAGACACAGGCAAGCGCTTCGTTTGCCCCCTTAGTGGCTTTACTGTCCGTCTCTTGTCTTCTAGGCCAGTGTTTCTGAAGGCAGTCCTCCGGAACCCCCCTGACAGTCCACGTTTTTGCTCTCTCCCAGCTCTCAGCCAGTCAGGAACACCGAATACCTGGTACGGGTGTGCTGGTAGCTGGGAAGGAATAAGAACGTGGACTGTCCGGGAGTCCCCGAAGACTGGGTTCCGAAACGTTGTTCTAGGTCATCCCAGTGGGCGTGACTGAGTTCTGCGTTTATGACCTATTTCAGAGCTTCAAGAGGAAACCAGGCCGGGCGGACAATGAGCGCTCCTTGGGCGACGACAGCGACCGGGTGAACAAGCGCCTGCGGACAGTGGATAGCAGAGAGGACAGGCAGCAGGACCGGACCCAGACCCAGGCTCAGCAGGAGTCGGACCTGTACCAGCACATCAAGGAGGGGGAGCAGAACCATGATGCCCAGACCTACGGTACCGAGCCCAACACTCAGAAACCCTCATGCACGGATAGCTAAATAACTGAAAATTATAATCTAGTTTTGATCATCGACTGCTCAGCATCCTCCCAGTTTATCCAGTACAGGGTCCTGGTCTTGAAATCATTCAAAAGCAACTGAGGAATTCTGATCAGTTGTTTCTACCCTTGGCAGATGTGGCCAGTGCTGACCAGCAGAAACCAGCCGGATCCCAGCCGAAAGAGGAGCACACGGAGGAGGAGGATGTCGGCATGGAGCTGGAGGAGCAGCAGGAGGACCTGCAGGCCATCGATTCCAAGGAGCTAAAGCCAGAAAAGCTGGATTCAACCAGAACGTCACAGAAAGGTACCTAAACGTCACACAAAGGTGCCTGAACGTCACACAAAGGTGCCTGTGGCTCTGGAAGGAGGCGGCGATGCAGAGTGAGACGGGTCACAGGAGTCGGGAGATCTTGTGTTCCAGGTGTGGAAAATGGGGATCTAGAAGCTCAGAGACAGCGTGATGATGAGGAGGATGAGGAAGAACAGTCAGAGGACACTGGGGATGATGAAGACGAGAAACGTCCAGAGAGAAGCTCTGAGTCCACCATCCACACTGTCCCGGAGCTGCTGACGGACACGTTGCAGGTACCTGGGCCGTGAAAACTCACCCTGAATCTCAGCCCTAACGTCACCATGCAGGCAGCGCACCCCCAGCACCGAGGTTCATACAGCCTTCAAGAACCCACCAGAAGAGCCCTCTGCTTTGTGTGCTTCTAGAAAAGTACCTCTGTCCTCTATCCTGTTAACCAGGATCATGTCTCTGTCTGTCTGTGTCTCTTTCTGTCTGTTTGTGTGTGTCCTGTCTGCGTGTGTGTGTGTGTGTCCTGTCTGTGTGTGTTTGCCTGTGTGTGTCTCCCCCAGCTGCCGGTCAGAGATCCCGAAGTGCTGCGGAGGGAGCTGGAGCAGCAGCTGGAGGCCTGGCAGAAGCAGAGCGCTGCGACACCGGAGGAGGTAACCCCACCTGGCACAATGGGCAGCATTGGGATCCCGCCAGGAGCCTGAAAGATCTCCCACGGGATCACATTAGATCCCATTAAACTGTCACTTCAGCAGAGGCGGTGACTCTCTAGCCTCCACCCTGAGGCCCAGGGAAGCTTCTGAAACACCAACGACCTACAGCCCTGTGTTGAGGTTGATAGTAGTAATCTCTGAGTAGTTAAGTGTGGAACTGAGATCCGCCTTGTCAGACTTGTTTACCTCCTCCTGTCTTCCTGCCCCTGCCTCAGGAGGGCGCCGGCATGGCCATGTGGCAGCAGTACCAGCTGCTAACGGGCCCACTCTCCCAGCAGCTGTGCGAGCAGCTCCGACTCATTCTGGAACCCACGCAGGCCGCCAAACTCAAGTGAGTGCCGGTGCTGGGAAGGGGGGGGCCCGAGGACGGAAGGGCTGATCCGCCCCCTGCCGTAACACTTCCTTTTTTGGTGGCAGGGGCGATTTCCGCACAGGCAAGCGGCTGAACATGCGAAAGGTGATCCCCTACATCGCCAGCCAGTTCCGCAAGGATAAAATCTGGCTAAGGAGGACGAAGCCCAGCAAGAGGGAATACCAGATCTGCCTGGCTATGGACGACTCCTCCAGTATGATAGACAACCACTCGAAGCAGGTAACGGAAACGAGGCGGAACCTACGGGTAAAGAAGTCGTTGGCTGTCTCGTTGCCTTGGCATAGGGTGACCATTTCTCAGGAGTGGTCAGTCTGTGAGACTCCGAGGTGTTTTCATGCAACAAAGATAGATGCCAGTGAAATGGGCACCTTCAGCTTACCCCTTCAATTCCTCTCCCCCGTGTCGAGCAGCTGGCTTTTGAGTCCTTGTCTGTGATCGTTGGCGCCCTCACGCTCCTGGAGGTGGGACAGGTGTCAGTGTGCAGGTGAGTTTTTAAGAGCCACCGCAAGGTCACTTCAGATCCTCCGGGCTGCTAATGGTCGCCTTTCCTTGCAGCTTTGGGGAGACCGTTCAACTGCTCCACCCCTTCCACCAACAATTCAGTGACCAATCAGGAGCCAGGATACTAAGGCTTTGTCAGTTTCAGCAGAAGAAAACCAGAATAGCTCATGTAAGGACAGTCATTTGGTTTGGTGACACAGGCCAGTCGTCCTGTCTGCACTTAACACCGCCGAGCTGATCCCACTTATGAATTTAATGTAAAATTGAGTTCTTCTCTTTATCTAGTTTCTGGAAAGTTCTGCCAGCATGTTCTATTCGGCACGGCAGCACAACAACGCCTCAGGTGCTACAGGTGAGCTACAGGTGGCTGAGCCGCAGTCACACAAAGCCGCAAGTCACCGAAAGCGTGAAGAAGTGTACCTCCCTCACTCGTGTGACCTGGTCGTTTGCAACGCCTCTCATTCACAGAGGCCCTTTTTCGGACAGACGTGGCTGGTCTGACGAAGACCTCACACCGTCCTCTGCTTTGTGTAATGCTTGTACAGTTGGGTACTTAGGAAGGCTGTAACTCTTTTGGGAGATTCGCCACACAGCTGGCTGAGATCAACCCAAAGACCAACAAACAAGCCCTTAGTGTGTCAGTGAGAAGGCCGATAGGGAGGGGAGGGGGCAAAGAGCGGGGGCACAGTCCACGTCGTTCAAAGCTAGCGACTCGCCCTGAGCTCCGCCATTGTTGCGCCACAGCATAGCTTCAGGTTGGCCGCCAGTATCAGGTTCTCTCCCTCCGATCCTGTTACCCCCACCACTCACCCGCTGACCACAGCGAAAACCGGGAAAACAGGGCTCCCCTGGCACGGCTCGACATAAAAAACGGGCTGAAGAAATAAAACCGTCTGCTAGGGCTGAGTTTTCGTGAGACCAGTATTCAGCCAGTCAGAAATGTAACAGAGGTCCAGGGTGGCCAGAACTTGGCAGAAAGCGGACTTGGAGTAATTAGTAGAGTCTTTTTGGTAATGATGAAATTTACTTGATGCACCATTGACTTGTTAGTCTGGGACACTGGGCACATAAATGGCTGTACGTTTAGTAGAGTAATTAAGGTTTAGCCCTTTGCTTCTGGGATGAGCAGCTCACATTCATGTCCTTAACCACTGCGCCACCTGCTGCCACATATATGACTGCAGAGTTCCCGTTCAGTGAGACTGAATTGGGTCCAAAGCCTAGCTTGGGTACTGTGCTCCCCCCTGATCTCCCCACATGCTGGCTCCTTCTTCCACAGACTCCGCTCAACTGCTGCTGATCGTCTCCGACGGCCGTGGGCTCTTCCTGGAGGGGAAGGAGCGGGTCACGGCGGCTGTGCAAGCGGCACGTGGTGCCGGCATTTTCGTAATTTTCGTGGTTCTAGATAACCCAAACTCAAGGGTAGGAGAACCGTGACCGGCTTTAGTTCTCTGCATGTTCCTGTCTCATGAACCTTAGTAATGTAGACAGACACTACTTCTCACCTGTCCATGTTGACGCTCTTCAGGACTCCATCCTGGACATCAAGGTGCCCATCTTCAAGGAACCCGGCGAGATGCCGGAGATCCGCTCCTACATGGACGAATTCCCCTTCCCGTTCTACGTCATCCTGCGGGATGTGAACGCCCTCCCTGAGACGCTGAGCGATGCCCTCAGGCAGTGGTTCGAGCTTGTCACGGCGGCCGACCACTAGGCCTTGCCCGGCCCTCAGTGAGGTCACACTAAACTGTACGATGTCTCGCTGCTGCTACAGCCTCCGCCGTCGGAGGGCCGAGGGGACGGACCGTGACGCTGGCTGTGAATGTGCCTTCTTCTTCTCCACTTGAAACGTTCCCTTAGACCCCATGATTACAGTCCCACCCCCTTTCTGTTTTAAAGTGGGAAAATGTTTGTCCCTGCCCCCCCCAACATGGCAAATAAAATGGCAGCCTACTTTTAAACCTTGCATATCTGAACAAAATAGATGGTTATCTCCTCTCTCTCTCTCTCTCTCTCTCTCTCTGTGTGTGTGTGTGTGTGGACTGAATACCTCATGTGTGTTGACAGTACTCCATAAATGTGACAAATGGTTCAATATCTCAAGTAGTCAAAAAGCACACGTTTTTGAAAACGGCGAGTTCAGGTAATCGGCCAGCACAGTGGCTAACTTTGATCTCTTAATTCAACCCTTTCCGCAGATGCTGATAATGCTTATGAATTTGAATTTTTTTTTTTTTGTTTTGTTTTTTTTTTTAAAGTGCCTTCTTTAAGAGTTAGTCAATATTTGATACAATGTGAGCTTCCACTAAATTAATCTGTATTAACTGAAAAACTTAATCCTAATCAGGCTCTGTTAAGGATTGATATTAATGCCAAATATAGCTTCTTCAAGAGGGCTGGAAGGTTCTGTGTCACAAAGCGTACCATGCTTGTATGAAACTAGGTTTTTAATGTACACCTGTATTTTTAAATTGCTGAATTATTTAGATAAATCTTTTGTATTGTGAGTAGCAACATTTCAGCTGTGAACTAAACAGATTGAAGATAGCTCACCCTTGTTTCCCTATGCACCTTTACGGAAAAAAAAATCTAGCTACCTACGAAACCTTATTAAATTCAGTGTTGCTCAGTGATATGAATAAACTTGTTTTTCGAAAAGAGTTTCGTTGGATTCCTCATTTTGACGCAATGTCACTTGGTGGGGGAGTCACTGCCCTCCACGCCACCAGAGGGCGCCGGAACGTAAACCGAGGAGTTCGTGTCTCTGACTATGGCGGCGCCCGTGTGCAAGCAGCGCCCATAATCTGCTTGTCAAGTCCCCATGGCAGCTTCAAGGTTACCCCCCGCCGCACTGAGTTTAAAACAGGTAATTCACACTACCGTTCAGCTTGTGTGCTGTTTATATTAGGAAATGTATCCGTCAGTGAAGTACAGTTATTTAGGGATATCAACCGTTAACTTTGTGAAATCGACATGCTTATATTTACATTTTACACATTCACCAGACGCTTTAGTCCAGAGCATACCATACCATCTTTATTTATAAAAGCACTTTAAAACAACCATAGCTGACACAAAGTGCTGTACATTGGAGCAATGTACAAGTGAGGCAAAAAGCACATTACTAACATACATACTGTAACGGAGTTGATTAGGCAGGTGTGAGTGTAAGCTTATAATTTATATGTAAGTTATAACTGTTTTAATTCACAGTTCGATCCTTTTTAGTTTTTGCAGCGACAGAAAGTTTTACAGTTGTACCGCAGTATGCTGCGGACCATAGGCCGGGTGCCGAACGAGGAGGATCGCCGGTACCTGCGGAGCTGGGCGAGGGAGGAGTTCAAGAGGAACAAAGGGGCCACTAACCCGGTGCGTTTCTCCCAAACGGCACGTCTTTGACGGCGGCGATCCCCAAAGCTCCCTGTTGAGGTTTTCAGTTACTTAACGTGGTTACGTTTTGCCCGTTATCTAGTGGTGATAGTCACGTTTTAAAGCAGGACTTCTGATCTGGTGGGTCGCGGAGTGCGTGTGTGCTTTTGTTACTTTTACCGCTAAGATTTTTACATCTTAAACCTTAACCTCCATATTCTTGTTTGTTTATGCATGCATGCCCGCCTCAGGATGCCATCCGGATGATGATCGCACAGGCCAACATGCACCTGCAGGATCTGCAGAGGACTCTGGCTCTGGCAGGGAGCTAGCGGCGCTGGTCCCGCCTGGGAAGCTGCACCGCGCGGCTGTCTGGTACTGTGGTGCTGCGTTGCATCCGCTCAAACCCGTCGCACGCCTGCTGGCTCCCCGTAACAGAGACGCCGAAGTTTTATCGCAGACTTAAGAGGAACGATACTTGCTGAACATGCGTCGCATTTCTGTCCAAGACCCTGGAGAAGGTGGACTTCCAGAGTCCATT
Source organism: Mormyrops boulengeri (assembly GCA_026781065.1). Classification (NCBI taxonomy): domain Eukaryota; kingdom Metazoa; phylum Chordata; class Actinopteri; order Osteoglossiformes; family Mormyridae; genus Mormyrops; species Mormyrops boulengeri. The sequence continues at coordinate 2,364,691 of JAODLD010000045.1, read as the reverse complement.
TGGACTTTCCATCAAACGGAGAGTGCTCTAGATAAATGTGATTCAATGTAAATGTGTAAAATTAGGTTAAGATGGGACGGCTCAGGGCCAGCAGTTTGCCCAGGTGAGTTAACGTTTCACTGCGTTTTAAATGTTTTGCTGTGATTTGTCTTCTGTGATTTCAATATAAAGAAAGATGCAGAAACGGTTTCTTTTTTTTGTGAAACATTTTTTTAAAAATGGAGCACATAGTTTGTGCAGTTTAAATGCATCAGGATCAAAATCTTCTTTGCACAGTAACACATGTCCACGCAGCCTGGGTAAGCTCACAGTGAAAGGTCACAGTTTCTTTCCTTTCTAAACAAACCCTTTAAATGTTCTTTTAACAATTAAGCTTATAAACAGTTAATGCTGTAAGTATGATTAGTAAAAATACCTGAATACAGTAAGAAAATCTGAGATGATGATGGTCCACTAACTGATCTGTAGCTGGCTTCCACTTAGTCACAGTCTGGGCTGCAAACGTGCAGCCTGAACATTTCCAATAGTCCTTCGTCTCCTGTAGTCAAATTTTAGCTTCCGAGGTTGAAGCTACATGTGAGATTTCACCACAAGTGATTCACCAAAACTGTGTTTTGTCAGCTGTAAAAGTAGCACAAGAAAAAAATACTGTTTTGATTTTGGCATAATCTTTACAGTTATATCCATAAAACGTGTTTTAATTGGGTGTGTAACTGTATGTGCTTTCTTAACAATCTTACAGCTGTATGATTCAGCCACTGGGAATTTTTGCTTGATTAGAGCAAAATGACAAAACACGTGTTAACAACTTAGATGCAAGCAGCAAATTAGAAATCAGTGTTTCGCTTAGAGTGGCTACATACTAGCAAAGTGTATGAATTATGACTATCCTTGTACAGTACGTTTATCATCTTTTAAGTCTCTGTCTATAAAAAAAATTGGATTTATTCCAGTAAAAGCACTGGGAGTTCTGTGGAAATCAGCCAGGTGGCGCTAGCTATCCGGCACGTTAGTCCTCAGCACACGTAGCTCCTCCTCCAGGCTGCTGATCCGCTCCAAGAGCACGGCCCGGTCCCGCTGAGCCTTCTGATCTGCCTGCCGACGGGCCTCCTGGATCTTCCTCTCATACCAGCGCTCCATCTGAGTGGAGACGGCCTCAAAGAAGTACTGCGTCACCTCCAGCGCGTGCATGCTCTCTCGCTCTTGTGTGAACGAGGGCTCCGGGGGCCCTGCGAAGACCTCAGGGGTCGGGGTGTCCCCCGGCTGCGCCGCTGTCCTGCCCTGGGCCTGCTTCCTGTGATGTCTGCTCCTCTCACGCTCCCGGTGGTGCCTCCCACGGCGTTCAGTGGCGGGAGACTGGCTGCTTGCTCTGCTAGCCTGAGCTAGCTGGAGTCCGGTGTCAGGCTCGTCTGTGGCCTGCGCTTCTGGATGCGGCCTGTGGGGGGCAGCAGGGAGGTGTACCCGCTCTTTTGGTCGGACGACTTGAGGTGATGAAGGCACTGACTTGCTTTGGGCTGGAAAATGCTGTCGCCTGTCATCTGCAAGGAAAACAGTGTTGTGATGAGAAGATTTTAGCGAGAAGGAGAAACCCATCCACGTGAAGATGGCCTGTTTCACCCATGAAGTTAAACCCTGAGAATGACTAACTTTGGTTATATAACAGCTCTACGTGGGAGTGGAGACACACTGAACAGTGGATCTTTGTATGTGTGTAGTGGTCCAGAGAGGGCCCTACCTGGAAAGCTGTCCATCTGAACCACAAAGTAATGATTACCAGCTGCTGCCTCCGCCTCGGTCACCCCACCAGCAGCTTCCTCGGTCGCCTCTGGTGATGTAGCAGCGTCGAGGGTCGGCGAGTTTGTGCTGCGGGCTGGGAGGGCGGGGCCTTCTGAGCCGGCCACTGGGATGTCCTCTGGGAAGGATGGAGAGTCACGCTTGGTGCTCGGAGAATCTCCAGAGAGCCGAAGCTCTATGTTATGGATTTTAGACCAGCACCAGTTCTTCAGTTCGTTGACCACTGAGGTCTGTGAGGAAAATATGGGGGGAAAAAAGCAAACTGATGGAGGATCATCAAATCTAGAAAAAACGGAAGCCGCACTTTCCTGCTGTATAGATGGAAATCTAACAAACACCACCTGAAAAAATGGGCATCTCGTTACCTGTTTCTTCTCCATCTCCTGATGCAGCAGAGCGGTTTTCTGGTCAAGGCGTTGAAGACACTCTGTCCGCTCAGCTGAAACTCTCTCCAAAGTGATCTTATCCAAGGCTCTGATCTTTTTCAGAAAACAAAACGATTGAAGGGAATCGTGTTAATTTTAATGCCAGGGTTGCCCCTACCCAAGCCTCAGGGAATGGAGTCCTTTCTGTTTAAAATGTACGAGGGTCCCCCACTTCACAACATTCCCTTTACACTTTGCTTTTAGACCAACATTACCTACATCAGACCGACATTGCCTAGATCCACATTAGTACCTGTTACGCTAGCTGAAAGAAATCCGAAGAGGGTTTTCAATTTTACAAAAAAAGCGAAAATAGCATTTAGCATCAGAGAGGCAATTATACATATACAGTCGTGCACCGCATGACGATATTTCGGCCAGCGACAGATCGCATACATGATGGTAGTCCCATAAGATTATAATGGAGTTGAAAAATTCCTATTGTTTAGCGATGTCATAACGCACCGTAGCGTCATAGCGCAGCGTAACGTCATAGCGTACCGTAAAGTCATAGCCACCGCTACGTCACAGCGCACCATAGTGTCATAGCCACTGTAACGTCATAGTGCAGCGTAGCGTCATAGCCACTGTAATGTCATAGAGCAGCGTAGCGTCATAGCCACTGTAATGTCATAGAGCAGCGTAGCGTCATAGCCACTGTAACGTCATAGAGCAGCGTAGCGTCATAGCCACTGTAACGTCATAGTGCAGCGTAGCGTCATAGCCACTGTAACGTCACAGCGCCGTGTATTACTTGCATTTCTGCTAATGCTGGTGTAAACAAACCTCCTGCACTACCAGCTGTAAAAAAGTATTGTTATTACCGGTGCTATCATTAACCCCAGCTTATTCCAGAATGCCAGTGTCCCCAGCAGCAAACGGAACATTCCGGTTTACACCATACCTGGTGTTGATTCCTACGGTCCAGCTGTCCCAGCTTGCCGTTCAGATGCTCTTGAACGGTGTGAATCTCCGACTTCATCTCCTCCTTTGTGGCCTCCAGCTGGTTCTCCAGTTTGTTGATAAGAGGCTCACAGCGGCAGCCATTTAGCGGAGCCTGTGGACATGGGAGACGGCTTGTATAATTACACAAATGTTCAGGCCACATTTGGTATCAAACAAAAGTTCCTTTATTTAAATAAAGCTGCCTTCATAGCAAGTACAATAAGTAAGAATAAACGGGACGTTCCCCTTGGTCAGTGTCTTGTCATGTGACATCCACGTAATTTAAGTTATTCGTTTAAACTGGGATGCCCTGAGCTAAGTGAACTGGGGCCGGTATCGCGAAGCGGGATTTAACCAGTTTAAATGGACTTTATCCTCTTTTCAGGTGCTTTTATTTGAAATGGTAGTTTACAAATCCTGTCTGAGCTGAAAGTGTCAGACAGTGACAGATGGCTGACCTGCATGACCCTGCCATCCTCGGCTCGGTACAGGGTGTACAGCTGGTAGGCCTTCAGGCCGTGGGGAGGTGGCGGCTGTGGTGGCGGGGAGGTGGGGCCACCTGCTCTGCCCTTCTTCCGATTGGCTGCCTCGGCACGCTTGTTCTCCCTCCGCGAGAGGGGCTCTGACAGCGATGGCTGTGGCAGAGGACAGTGGCGTTAGATTAGCAGCAATCGTGTCATCGTAAGAAGCCCCCGGTGACTGAATTAAGCAGTGGATAACAGCCTCCCCCCCCCCCGCACAAATATCCTTTCTACAGTTAATCTCTTCCCCAGTTCTTAGCTACTCCCTGTTTCACCCATGCGGCTCCGTAGCTGATTTCTGAAGCATCCTGCCCTTCAGACCCCCTCCTTCCAAACCTTCTCTTTGTCCTTCTTCCTGCTCCTGGCGGCCCCAGCGTCGGCCGTGTCCTCGGGCGGCTCATTCCCACGATCCCCCCGCCTCGTGGCCGGCAGGTCGCTGCTGTGGGTGTCCTCGGCCGCCGACGCACCCTCCTGTGACGGTACAGGGAGCAACGAGGGGATTAACCATGTTTTTTGTTTTTATTTTTAGCCGTCTAGCACCTGCCAGCGTGCAAAGGCCCGCTTTGACATCTTCAATGGCATTCATTTACAAATGAGCCCTTTCTGCTAAATCTGATTAGTGTGTAATTAATGCGTCCATCTGCCCGAAGCAGATAAATGGGCAGAAGCTGAGCTTCAGACTCCAGATCTGTATTTTTATTTGTATTTCGTGGCTGTGAGGCCGCCTGCTATTTCCAGGCGTCACAGAGGCTCGGCGGGCTGCTCACATCCCATCGCTGCTCTCGCTGGCGGTTCTTTGCCCCTTTACCATGGGTATTGTACATACACTATATAGACAAAAGTATTGGGTCCGTCATCTTACTTTGAATCAAAGGGTATTAAGATGAAGTTTGCTAACTCCTAGTTGCTGTATTGGCCTGTCCTCTTCTGGGAAGGCTTCCCATCAGATGCTGGATCATTGCTGGTGGGATTTGCTGCCATTCAGGTTGGGTATCGATTCTGGGTGATCAGGTCCCTCTCTGTGAGCTTGTGTGGCCCCCACCTCACAGCTGGACTTGCTCCCAGATGTTTCCACTTCACAGTCATTTTACTTGTGGTTCACCAGAGCAGCTCTAGCAGGACAGACGTGCGGGGAACCAACTTGTTGGAAAGGTGTCCAGTGGTGTCCAATGACGATGCCAGGCTGACTAACCTCTTCTGTATGACCCCCCCCCCCCATTCTGCTGCCATTGTTTGATGCTGCAGATTGTATGGCCGTGTGCTTAATTATACACCTGTATGTTAGCAGTAGGTGTGTCTTATGCGGCCAATGCCTGTAATTACCATGGGTGTCCAGATAGCGTAAGTGCCCTGGGGTCCCCTGCCATGTGCCCTTTGCTACTTAGATTGAGGCGCAGACCCCCCCTGTCCTGAGTAACTGCTTGGAGGGGCAGATATTTATTTTTATTACCTTCAGGAGGTTGAGGCTGGAGGAATCCTACATTCTCACTGCTTTACTTAGCTCTCCTGCACCATTATCTCGTAGGATGCTTTTTCAGGCTGACAGGCCTACAGTCTATGGGGGAAAGGGGCTCTGAATCGCGCAGGGAGGCTTTGAAACTGGAAGACGCTGATCTCCAAGGATTGTGTAAAAGCAGCGGACATCTCACGGGGTGGTTGGGTCACCTTGGCAGGCAGCATGTTGTCCCTGGGCACGGACTGCGCACGCCGCTCTGCCTTTAGCTTGTCGCGCCGCTTCCTCACACTTCTGCCCCTCATGAAGCTCTGCACCTGCCATAAACAAACACATGGGGGCGCCAGCGAGCGTCAGGTCTGTGCTGCCTTCATCCCACCCTGCCAGTGGTGTGATGTCAGCTGAGGAACAGATTCCAGGCTGGAGGACCGTCATGGCGGACACCGTAACGGTGGTGTCTGTGGTCCCTATGCAAGGCCACGCCCGACGGAGGCTGCACTCTGCTCCTATCTTCTTTCACCTCTTGCCATCTTTAGACAATCTGTGTTGTACCAGGACTCTTTGTCAGATAACCTCTAGCACTGGCAGGTACTGTATAAGTTTTACATATAAACACAAAATTATCAAATAATGTGTGCCCTGTGATCTGGCATCCTGTCCAGGATGTACCCCAGCCCTGTGC
>JAODLD010000045.1:2336897-2353199 GCA_026781065.1 Mormyrops boulengeri | reverse complement strand
ATTTTATGAATATGGAAACCACTTCTACATTTCTTTGACAGCCTTTTTAAAACTGAACAATCTGTGAAGGATAATCTCTAACATAATTAGCAATGAGTCGTTTGCATTCCCCTTCATTTCCCCCTAAAAATCTGCCCTCTTCATAATGTGCTTTCTCAAACACACTCATGCCAATGCTATTTTATCAGCTGTGTTGTTTAACATGCCATACTACACTGCCTCAATGTGTCTCGCCCATAGATAGCGTGCTGTGCTAAACCTCTCATTAGCACACTTCATGTCGGATTTGAGGGTTCGCGAACCGGCAATTAAGCAGAAGTAGGGGCCGGCTTGGCAGGGCCGCGGCCGCCGGGCTTGTGTTTCGCGCTGCACGGCTTGGAGGGGAGCCACTAGGGGCATTCAGGTAAAGCCATTGAAGAGCTCACCGTCACCCGGGCAACCAGAGGGGGGGCTCTCCGCTACAGCAGCCCTGCAGCCTCCAGGCCGCTGCCCCGTCTCCCACATTTCTTAAGCGTTATTTGACTCCCCCTCTTTCCTTCTCTCTGTATCGCTCACGTTTTGCTCTACTGGGGGAAATTCCAACCAAAACTTCAGCCTTTGTTTCACAGATTATGTATTTATCAGGCAGTGAAGCCGACACACAGCACTTGAAATGTGCCGCGGTTTCCTGCTGGGCCGGAGCCCATTTTAATTACGCATGAAGACAGCAGCGTTATCGTGCTGCTAGTTCAGCCACGCAGGAAGAAGAGGCCATTCTGCAGATTTTACCACCGGACTGAGGTTTTAACAGCCCGGAAAATCCCACGAAGTCTCATGCTTCCGTGTACAGAAGGCAAAATGACCAAAGAGTCTCAGAACAAGAACACAAACTCGTCTGTGATTGGACGAGGGTGGCGTAAAGTGACCAAAGAGTCCCAAAACAGGAACACAAACTCGTCTGTGATTGGACGAGGGTTAGGGTTAACTTGGCTGGTCACATTTACGTCATTAATATACTGACAAAGCCTGCTTCTTAGAACAGCTGCAGCAATTTGCATGTATGAATAAAATCAAACTCAGTTGTTACAAATGCTGTAGCTAAAGGGATGGTATTGTCATCTGTAAGATATTTTTGTTTAATATATGTCTAGCATCTCCCTCCAATGTAAATTCCATTTGTATTTTATCTAAAAGATGATCATCCTTGCTATTCAGAAAATTGGACAATTAAGACATTATTTAATTTAGAATCAGGGGCGTGGCTATGGTTGGGCAGGGGTTTGGGGTCCGCACCCAATCAGAGACATTTATGTAACATGGGACCCAACACTGGTGCCCGCCTAATATGCCCAGGATGGCATCCTGGTAATCAGTGCGTGAAATTGTCTATAAGAGTCAAAACCAGTGCTGAATCAATTTAGTTAGTGTTGGGGAATTTTATATCAGTAAATATGATGGATAAACAATTTGGAAATGAGGATTTTAACCTTGATCTGGGTTATTCTGTGAATAACTGTGTTTAACCACCATTGTAGGTTAGTAAGTGCTTCAGGGGCCCAAATTACAGACATGTGTGAGGGTCATCACCCTTCCTGCCGCCTTCAAACTCCATATCCTGAGATTTGGACTAGATGTAGGATGGAGCTGGAGACTCCATCTTTGCACCAGTGAGCAAGACACCCCCAATCTACAAACGTCTATCTCATAGGTGTCCAACCCTGGGTGACACCCTAGTTTGGTCTAACAGCTGCACAGGCCTGTCGGTTATGAAACAAAACCACAAAGCAGATGTAAAATAAGGTTATTCGAGCCATATATCCATCGCGCTGACCTTATCTCAAGGTTTTCTATTGAAAAACGCACAATAGTTTAAATTTAGCATGGATAGAAGGAAGGTCTCGTTAGTTACCTTGGTGACGGCGACTTTGGCGCCCTTGTTAATTAGCTGCACGACATTGTCGGCCTGGCCCTTGTGGGACGCTACGAGGAGCCGTTCTGAGAGCCCCTGCACTGCGGCATCCTGCTGGCTCATGTATCAGAGTGGGGAGGGGCGGGGGGCGTGTCCAGAGGTGTCACACCTGGGGGGTGGGGCCACTGAGGCCACCTAGCTCATGTCTGTTGCGGGGCGGCGGGGGCACGGACCTGCAGAAGCGCTGCACCCCGGCACGTTCACGTCATCCTCTGCCCCTGGCGGAACAGGAAACAGGAAACACATGTGGTGTTAACAAGGTGCCGTGTGCACACCAGGATGACCTCAACAGGAAGTGACACATTTATACTGCGTTATGGCAAAAATCGGGGCCGGATTTACTGGGGGTGGGGATCCCTGAGCCAAAGTCATTGCTGGGGCCATATTTACAGCATGAACTGCTGCTGTTACAGACAGAAAAAAATTATTGGGACCCCCTACAACCTGGGGGACTAAGCTACAGCCATTACTAGTCTGTGCATAAACCGGGCCTTCGCCAAAATAGTTGGTAAACATGGAGTACTGTGACAGAGTTTTCCAAGAACAGATTTCCTTGTGATTGAATGCGTTGCACCGTCTGACCTGCAGCCTCTGGCCATTTGCACACTGGAAGTGAAGGTCCCTCACTGTACATAAACATGCAAAGCATCTCTGGGTTAGCTTATGCAACTGCATGGAGGGGAAGGCCGCTGCGGGGTCAGACTCCTACGATGGGGCTGCTAAACGCCAGATCTGCAGACTCCAGGACTCTGAGGAAGGGGTGTCATTCCTGGGAATCCCAGTACTGGCAGATGGATCTATGCAGGGTAAGTGGCCGCCACCTCCGTCAGCCAGGGGCTCCCTTTCCGCTGGCGGCCTGGCCGACACCCGATCGGCTCGGCGCTGACTTCACAAGGAGCGCTGTGCCGCAGTCTCTGATTGCACTCTTATGTGAAGAGGGCGGCGGTGGCTGAGAGTTGCGTCTTGGGAGAGGGGAGGAGGCCTGACTTGAGGCGCAAACTTATCTCTGAGGGAGCCGAAATTGCAATGGGAAGAGGACGGTGCTCACTGCGACGGCACAATGGGCCTGCCTTGTATCACTGTGACAGCACACCAGACTCGTCTTACGGCACACTGGGCCTGCCTTGTATCACTGTGACGGCACACTGGGCCCACCTCGCGGCACTGCAACGGCACACCAGACTCGTCTTACGGTACACTGGGCCTGCCTCGTGGAACCGCAGTGGCACACCAGACTCATCTTACAGCACCGCGATGGCACGCTGGTCCAGCCTCGTGTCATCATGATGGCACACTGGGAAGGAGCCCCCTCTGCCCCGGTCCACTGCTCCATCAGGCCCTCCCGGGATCCTCCGCTGCACAGACCTGTCTGAGTAATGCAGCGTTCTGACTGAGGGTGCTCCTTAATCCTCAGGCTCATTACAAAGTGTAAGTACCTTCTGTACTACGGTAAACACCACAGTAAACCTGACATTTCCTGTAAACACCACAGTAAACCTGACATTTCCTGTAAACCTCCTCGGTAAGGACGCCCTTTACTTCCACCTTTGGAATAAACAGTCGGAAGTTCTGTTGCTTCTATAAAAATCCAAGGTCATCTTCCCTTCGGCTATTTCTGAGAGCTGATGTCTACAAATTGAAAAACAGAAACTGGTTGCCACACCCGCCACATGATGAAACGCACTGAGATCCCAGTTGGTCCCAGACGCTCCCTCACAATGCAAGTAATGTGCCTCATTCAGGACTCCTCTAGCAACCGCTTGTTTGAAAAGTCAAACCAGCGGTACCCAAGGATTCTCCAAAGAGACACAGTACCGAAGGAGTCCAGTCTTCATCTCAGCTCACTGGATAGCGTCCATGTCTCACGGCCATGCAGCAATACAGGGAGCACCAGGACTCTAAAGACTTGGACCTTCGTCCTCTTGCAAAGATATCAGGAGCGCCACACACCCCTTTCCAGCGACCTCATGACCCCCCATGCTCTCCCAGTCCGTCTACTGACTTCATAGGAAGAGTCACCAGAGACGAGAATGTCACTGCTGAGGTAAGTGAACCACGTGAACCACAGCAACACTGACCAATAAAATAAATATATAGGATTTAAAATTTGATGGAGATTTAGCAGTTAATTTCATAAACAAAAGTGTATTTTCAGTTAGCATCCACAGTGCAGATGAAAATGACAGCAAGTCTTTGACAGGACAGGCCCTTTGGAGACGCAGTCACTATGCTAAAAGGACATTTAACGTGTCTGACAGCTTGCAAAGAGGCAGGGGAATGATCACCTTCACAATATAGTAATTCTGAGCCTGCTTAAATGAACAGTGCCAGCAGCAAGATCAGAAAGTGCATGAGTAAAATGAAGCTGGGAAAATCCATCCTGTTCTGAACTTCTGCTTTTCAGAAGGTGCCTTAACGTTCTGTTCACACGCGGAGACACAAAGGCAGGCCGGCCCAGCGTCTGCACTGCAGCTAGGCAACTCACCCTTTGTTTAGATTCTTCCAGAACTCAGGGCTCAAAGAGGGAACTGACACCTCCCCCACGCTCAGTGGATTCCAGCTCAGACTGGTTATCAAAGAAACAAAGAAAACAGCAGAAATGTGGGATCTAGTTTGGTTCTATTATTCTGGTAAAATCCCAAGACTGGGAATGAGTTTACAGAAGAGTAAGGGTTTGGAATGTCTATCTCTTAGCAGGAGGGGTCAGCGGGAGAAAGGTGTCCCAGAGGTCGGTGTGTTTCCCATTCCATCTTTGGGAGGCCTGGAGCTATTGCCCTCACCCTCAGAACATACTGACCCCCCCCCACCCCCCCCCTTAGAACTGATTCTGGAGATAAGTGCAAGTGTGCGATGAGAGACGCAGAATTTTGGACCACACAGTCAGAAGGTCAGTTCTCTGGCTCTGTTTAACACGCGTGTGAAGGTTGAGGTGAGGGGGTGAGGGCCTTTGGGGAAACACTGCGGGAAGAGGTGTGTTCTGACATCACCTGACTGTACAGCCTTGAGGATTCAGCACTTGGTGTTTGAAATGTGCTGTTTACGTTGGCAGAAGAAAGTTCTACAATAGTCGCTTTCACACCGAAGTTCTGGAACCTGGTCCCTGCGGTGTAAAAATGCGTAATAGCACAAGCATGTTCTCTGAACTTGTAGTTCTATTAGTTTATGTCCTTTGGTTTCAAAATGATATTCATAAAATTTGTTTTCATAATTATTAAAATGAGTATTTTTGTGTTTCATTTTCTGAATTGAGGATCACAGCCAATACACACTACTTCCATTGATGTGGACAAAAGTGCAGAAAAAGGTGCAAAGCCTTTACCTGATACTTTAATTCAGGTGGTATATTGCAGAGGGACATGGATTTGTAACCAAGAAGTTTTTCGGGTCAAAGCTCCGGTTAAAAATGTCTGCCTGTATAAAAGCATGAATGTTAAAGCTGACAGCTGTGTAAATCACTCCAGAACCACATCCGCTGAGCCGCTACAACTATAATCGCCATAATCCCCCGTAAAACACCAGACAAGAACAAGTTAGGTCAGTCCTCTGTAATCCTATGTATCCTCCTGTGCCCACTGTACCTCTGTCACTGCGAGGAACCTATTTCAAAGCAAATAACCATTTGAAAGATTACATCTCTATGGCTCAATAGTTTCTCCAGAGAAGAGTTTATAACACCTAGCGTAAGGGGCAATTAGGAACACCTGTTTAGGGATCTGGACTTTTACAACTCGGTTATAAAAACAGACAGAGCCTTGAACCTTATTAGCAAACGCTAAATGGAGCGCCCTCAAGCAATATCGGTAAACTACGTTCAAGAGGCTTTCTGGAAATCCAAAGAGCAGCAATCAGATTTGTGGCTAAGAGCCTGCAACTGTGACCACGAGGCTCCTGGGTTTGGTCCTCTTGTACTTCGGGTGAAGTATCCAACTGTGTTACCGGGTGAACTGTAAAATGTGTGCCGGGGTGCCATGGTAATTTTACTTTGATACTACAAATTAAAACATGCGTGGATGAATTAGCTCAGGGCAGGCCTCTATGCCATTGTCACAGCTCCTGTTTTAACACGTTCAGAGGCACCAGGCCTGCCATGAACTTCCACAGGTCTGGCAATGCACCACCAAAGGCGTTTACTTAAGACAACACTGTGATCCTGGGATCTGAGCCAGTACGACGGAAGTGAGCAGCAAAATGGCACTCCGATGCTTCAACAAGCAGCCTGGCTGTCGATAATGATGTTATCGACGACAGCTCTTTCACATGGTATAGGATGAGGCCGCTTTGGTCGCCGTGGGCAGACCCCCCAGAGAAAGTGGAGTATCCTCACTCCCCCCCCCCCCCCCAGAAGATTAGCAAAGCCCACCCGTCTGCCTGTCTGCACACAGACCTTCACTGAGAAATTCCCAGAACCAGATAAAATAAATCCCAAGCTCTCACAGAGAATTCCCAGTTTGTTCTACACAGGGGTGGAGCCCAAAGTCAGCTGACACATCCGGACTGAGTGATCACACATGAAGTGGCATAATCCCAGGATTAAATTTGCCCTTGTTCCCCCAGGGCACACTTTGAACCCCGCTGAAGTCACCTTGCTTAACTGCATTAGCAATGCCAAGTTTTCTCCCAAGAATAACATTCCAGTGATTTCTCAAAAACAGTTATCATAAATAACACAAACGTTTGTTACTGAAACAGAGGGACACTGCATAGATAAAGCATCAGGGGACAGAGACTGCTCCTATAGCAAAGGTGACCCCCCCACCCCCCTGTACTAGGCACTTCTAACAGGTCACTCGTCTTTCTGTGTGGCCAGTGGCAAACGCCTAACGCATGAGGTCATTAAAATAATATACCCTATTGTTAGATCTTACGCACGTTTGATTTCCATTGAGAAAATGCACTTTTAAATTGACTGTAGTCATTATTTGCTTTACAGTGTATAGATTCCTTCGCATATATAATACAGTGTAATATAATAGATTATCTCCAACAGAAAAGGACTGCGTGACCATGTTGTTCTTCACAGCAATGTTTAAATTCCGTCACATCAAAGTTCTGGTCAGACCAGTTACTATACTGCTATTCTTTGCATGCTTTGTCTAAGCGCTGAACAGAAAGAGCCCGTCTGTCGCCTCAGAGCTGGATTCCTCTTTTTCATGTTCTCTTGTGGACCCGTTAGGAATTCCTCCCGCCCTGGCAGACTTCCAACTGCGAGACATTAAGATGTATCAAGAAATTAACATGCACACAAAATCCACTGCACTCTCAGGTCCTCAGCGCCCATTCAAAGGCCAGAGAAGAGACCTACCGCCTTCTTTGGGGCCAATTCAGACAAGTGGGAGCTGGGGGCGGCCAATAAGACTCCCTTGGGAAAAAACCCCCAAAGCTTTGTACAGATTTTCTTTTCTTTTGAACCACCAAAAAAGAAACACCAATATTTTGCCTTTTGAAAAACTCCTCAGTACATAAACACTTACCGGTGGCAGTTGAGGATGAGGAAGAATAGGTGTGGAACTGTATTAGACGAAAAAGAGAATTATTTTAAGGTAGAGATAAAAGGAGTTTAAAGGTGAAAAGAGTAGAGGAAAGATCTTGCTACTACTCCTTCTTCTCATGAGGTCATACCCTTTTCATTTCAAGGTTCACCTCTGCATTACTGACCAGAAGATAAACTCTCACTACTGCTGCTAACAGATGAATGTCTCCCATGTTCATAGCAGAAAGCCTGACTGAGGGGGGGGCACAGAATCAATATTATTACCAGGCATCATCAACACACATTTGGGGTTTCCTGTCATTTCCCAGTCCATTAAGGTCCATCATACGCAGAAACACAGCTGCTTCCCGCGGTCGTGTCAGTCTGATGTCTCTGCTAATCTGCTCCCGGGGGTACATGAGACATTTTATGGTGGGGGGGGGGCACTCACTCAAATCACGTAACCATACAAACACATACACCGTGTTCGACCTTACAGTAGCTCGCAATTTGCTGCTCCTTCCTCAAACGATACCGAGGCCTGTCTGGAAATGGCAGCTCATTTATAATAACACACAATATGCCATTTGCTAAAGCCTCACTGTCTCAGAGGGGCTATTAAGCTGATTCAGTTCTTAGAATGATACGACAATAAATACTGCCTGCATAAAGTGATTCACGGTAACCGTCTATTACACATATATGTCTGCAACAAAAACCAAGATGGTTTGGTTGATGACTGAGCCGCTTGCTTAACATCCTGTAAATTAACAGACGTCCTGACGTTCGTATGTTGTTTCAGTGTAACGTCCAATGTATTTACATAGACAAAAATCCATAACAAATTCAGGAAAGTCCGAGACACTATTGCGGATTGGCGACTCTTTCTTCGCTACAGTAATTACACTCAACCTGTAATTGACAGTAAGACCCCTGCAAGCTTCCGTCACCTTCCAGCGGGACTCCGGGCGGCGAGCCGCCTCGCCCCCACCCACCGTCCGCCGGCCGGAGCCCCGGATAACGGCGAATCTTCACTTTGTTAAAATTTGTCAAATTTACAGTTACCCGTCGCTATCTACTCCTTCCTGTGAAAGAAAATACTGAACATGTCTGAACACTTGCGGAACAAGATCACCTTCAAATGAACTTTGTTTAAAAGAGTATAGGCTAATCCCTATGTAAAAAGTCAAGCAACGGGTCTGTTATAGTTCCATACAAAATGCCAACAAATAACAAGCTTAACATAAATATCTGGCTGTAGTATTTTCAAATAATTAGGCCTATTAACTTTATTGTGATAGATCGGCAATACGCTCTGAGCAAAGGCAGATCCGCGCAGTGACCCTTATAACGTGAATACTTACAGTAACCCCGGTAGCTGCCTTATGTACGGACGGAGCTCCGCAGGGTGTCGGCGCTCGGACAAACGCCCTGTCGTACTGATCGGCCCCCGATCTCTCTCTCCTGCCTCCCAACGGGCCGCTGGCTCCTATTTGCATGTGTAAAGACGCAGCGGCGACGGCTGTCAGGGGGATGAATGAGGGGCCGCTGAGCGGCTCCCCGCAAACCCCGCTCGTCCAGGCAGCGCACCTCGTCCCGCCCGGATTCACTGCCTTATGAAAGCAGCTACGGAAACATGACTAGATCCTGTAAAAAAATGTGCTGCCCGATTCTTGCATTACCAAATGCTTTATTTTCTTTCAGAAACACAACGGATCGGTATTGTCACATAATGCTGCGTTATCAAATGTTTAAGAAATAAAGTTTAGAAAAATAATATTGCGCTCTCATTTATATAAAAGCTTATCTTCACTTATTTTTTTGCATGCTACGCTCTCAAGGCGACACTCCTCTCCTCCAACCATTTCTTAACATAACGGAGAATCGACAGTGTCAATGAAACAGAATATTCGTATTAAAAACTACATTATGAAATTGTATGTGGTGTTGTATTGGAACCTAATCTGCTGATTGAGTAAAATTAATGTATTTAATATAATTGTTACATTGAACTGGTTTTATTGGCGGAGATGGGCGCGATGCCACGGGCCTTTCCCGTATACAAACGCACTGGTTCCTTTGTGGGTGATTTCAGGCGGCCGAGGAGAACCTCAAGGGCGCGGAGCACTAGGCGTTAGCTTTACCTGGAGAACCTTTGCGTGTTCCTGCACTTTATAAATGTGACTGAGGAATTCCTCCAATTTACCTTGTGTGTCACCCATTCGGGGCTCCCTCAATATGTTTTACGGTGTCTTGTATGGTGTGTGTCAAACAACGGCCTGTACCCCTCCACCCAAAAATAATCACCCTGCAATTAATAACGATACATTTCTCTGAGTGGGGGGTCCAGGAAAATGCCCGGTATGCCAGATGGTCAGTCTGGCCCTGGTACCCACCCAACATACCCAAATACCCACCCAGGACAGCAACTGGGTAGCGACACTGGTGCACATAAAAATGCGTCAGATTTGTTCTGGTGCCAACAGCTGCATCTGAGTAAGTACAAAACCGAAATAAAAGGTGACTATAAAATTAAAAAATATATTTATATAATTTTATAATTTGGAGAAAGGTTGATTGGAACACTCTATATATATTTTTTTCTTTCAAATAAATCTTAGAATTCTTTAAGTATGCTGCAGTGTAATGCGGTATTCAAGTAAAAATAGTGGATTTTTTTTTACTGACATGGAAAACCTGGCAATCTCGCAATTCCCAGCACAGCTCCCGGGGGGGTTCAGAAAGGCTGACACCAGAGCAATGTCTCCATGGCAACAGTGTCACTAGTCCAACAATCCCACACCACTGACTGGCAGCATTAGCCGAAGCGGAATTCTGGGAATTAAACGCGGAATGTGAAAATCTCTCACCAACATAGGCCTGTTTTTAATAAACTTATTTTATATTCATCAATAGAAATGGCACATTTTCAGCTAATGATTGCAGATATTGTCAAACCTTTTTTTCCTCAAATATCATTTAGAAAAGATGGCCTTTTCCAGAAAGCAGTGAGGCTAATTACGTTTGGATTACACGTAGCTGCCCTCTGGATGGGGCGCAGGGTGTAAGATCATACAAAGCGGAAACATTTGGATGCATTTTCGCATTAAGCGAGATTTTTTATAGGAGACAGATTGCGTTTGCTTTGAGAGGCAGTTAATAACATGGTCGTCTTTAGGATTAAGCCGAAACCACTTTTCTGTCTATTAAAAGAATATGAGAAGATCTGTAAAGACAAACGTTGGCTAAAATATTTTAACCAAAGGCCAGTAAGGTGGTTCATATGGAAGGTCGCTAATGATGTTCATTCACTCTGTCTCCAGCTCCTGTATCGCTTCCAATGTAAACCTGACAGGCTGAAACCCTTTCAAAACTCTTAAAATTACCACGCTTTTCTTTTTTTAACTGATTCTAAACACATACAGAGATGGGTGAATATTTTCTGTATCCCCTGCATCTGGCTAAGAAACGATAATAGACTTTAAGCTGTGTGACCTCCACTGGCTCTGTCCTGTCATGTCTGTCTGTCCTGTCCTGTCTTGTCCTGTCTGTCCTGTCGTGTCTGTCTGTCTGTCTGTCCTGTCCTGTCCTGTCCTGTCTCTCCTGTCCTGTCCTGTCCAGTGTGATTGGGTGTGTCTGGGGAGACTCATACGTCGGTGCTCATCGTGTCTCTGCCAGACAAACTGGCAGCCGGGGCATCTTCCTCCTTTGGGAACATAACCTGATATCGCAGGTAAGATCATTCCTTCTCTGCTGCTCTGGACTCTAGTAATTGGATGAGGCTGCCTGTTTTAATTCTACCTGTATGTCCAAATGTTAACAAATGTTTTACTGGATCGATGAATACCAGGGACATTCAGGCGGACACCACCATCAGAGCTTGACCCACATTTCCAAGAAGCTGTAGAAAATGTGGAGGTTTATATACTTTCTGCTAATGCCTCTAAATCAGAGGCGGCCAACCAGTCGATCACTAGGACATATTTAGTCAATTCCATTGCCCCCCAGGTGGCAAAATATACTGTGAGGACCACCTCCCCCCCTAACCCCCCCGATCATCACAATTTGGAGACTCAGCAGAGAATTTTCTCTGTCAACATATCGCTTACTGTGAAAAAGGTTGGAGACCACTGCTCTAAATTAATTCAGCAGTTATCAAACTAGTCACTTTTTTAACCGACATTAAAGCACCTGCGGGAGTTTCCCTTGAATTTTGGCTCAGCAGGTAAGTGCTAAAAATGAGTACAGATCCAGTCCTTTTTACAATGTCAAATATTTAGTCCACGGCACTGGAAAGGGGCGGAACAATAACCACAAAGTAAATATGGCCTTTCGTGAAACCTTACACACTCCCTGACTTTTACAGATACCTGGCTCATTATCTTCTGTATCGACAGGCAGGATGAAGGCATGCTTCATCTTGAATGGTGTTTTTCTCTGTTCTGTCTGGGAGCGGATTCAGTTTGATTGGCTCGGGCACTGCCAATGGAATGTGGACGTGAGGTACAGCGAGAGCGTGGTCTGCTGGAAGCGGAGAGGGACCAACAGTCTGCACACATGTAAGGGTGTCAAACACCTCAGCATATCAGAGGGACTCCCTCACGGTAACTTATGCAGTGTATACAGACCTTCATAAAGAACATAAAATCTCACTATTTAAAAGAAGACAATTACTTGTTTGTTCCTAATAAAGTCGAAACTTCACAGGAAATCTCAATTAACATTCATACTGTCGGGAATTTCCGGTGAAAATGCGATAGAAAATAGTTGCGCCAGTGCTGAAATGTTGAAAAGCAGGGTATCATTAAGAATCACTTAGGAAAATTATAGGCGAACTGCAGCCAGCGACGATTCCATTGAATAAATTAGATGTAAACAAAGTCAAGACGGTTAATATGAGATCATTGCCACCCTGGGCTTGCCGGCTGGGTGCCCCAGGGATGCCATAAGGAACACAAATCAGATAATTCAGGCACTGCATCTGGAAGGCAGTGTGGACGTACCAGAATTACTGAATTGAAAAGTTGCATGACTTCCTCTACTGGGAGCAGGTCTTCCAGTAAATACGGATGACTAAACGAACGGGGTTCCGTGCCCAAATCCAGGAAAAGAGTAACCCTCAAACACAAGATGGCAGGGGTTTTGAAAGGGGATGCCAAGTGTGTCAGGTTACAGTAATATGCTTGGTTCCTGTGCGGGAGAGAGCAAAACAAGTGTGCCCTGTCGGTGGGGTGGGGGGGAACCTACGAATGCCATCTGATACACGGCTGTGAGGGGAGAAAAAAATCTGATTACCCCAGGGGGCTCAGGCCACACTAGTATGGGGGTAGAATTTCACATGGTGAGATCACATCAGGGCCTCTGTCTTCATGATGCCGCTGATGTCGCCCTAAGTGGGTCTGTTTATGAGGGGGGGGGGGCTCACACACCTGCTTGGGGAGGGTGTGGCCTTCTCCGTTTCTTCGGAAGGCCCGTCCTGAGCGCCCCGACGGGCATAGACGGCAGCCTCCTCAAGGCGCGATGCCGGTGCAGGACGGCAGGCTGACATGAGCAGCTTTTCAAGAACAGAAACGAACAAGCAAAACGTGCGGCCCCACCCCAGGCATCAGGGAACGGGTCACTGGGATAAATCTACCATTAGCCTGCAGCGTACAGACAGATAAAATCACTTATCTCCTCTCGCAGCTTAATCAACACCTCATAATTCAGACTCACAGTGTCGTCACCCAGAAGTTGTACTGCTTACAGAGGAATTCAAGGATCATGTGGTCTGAAATGCTCTCAGCGACAATAATACTGGAAATTTGCGGTGTCTGATGCGAGGCTTAGCCGGTGTTGACTGATGGACCTGTGTTCAGCATGCTATGATTGGAAAACAAGCCTTTTCGTCAAAGTAAAAAGCTGTTTAACTGAATCACAATTGCTGAAAGTCAGACAGAAATTTAGCTTAAGGCTAATTCTTCAACAAAAGATTAACTACTGTTGTTCAAATTAACAAAGAATCACTAAATTAAATACATTTAACTAATTCAATTCTAAAAATAATCATGTAGATAATTATTTTGTCCACCTGCTCATTCTCTGTGCAGAGCTGAATTTAACAGTTTCGTTTAAAGGTCAAGACACCGTACTCTAGCCCTGCACTCGAAATCACAATGGTAATAGCGCTGACCAATGGCTGCTGTTCGGCTAATACTAGTATTTCAGTCATGACGCATACAAATATTAATGCAGTTTCTTTTTGAACTTCCACTGATCTTTTTCCTTTTGATCAGCAGATCCAAATTCTCACAAGCAATAATTCATCTTTATCCGTGCCATCTATATATGATAAGATTAACATTTGTTCCCTAACAGCTCATCTGCAAGATATTTCGATGAAGAGTTACTTTTTCAAGACGCGCTGGCTTCGAACAGACCATAAATCAGACACGAACAAAGGGGCAGAGACGCGCCCAGCGGGGGCCAGGCTGTGCAGCCGCAGCCCTCGGCGATCGCAGCGCGTGAAAACACCCCGGGTGTCCCGCGCGCCTCGCCCCCTCGTTGCGTCCCCTTAACGTGCAGATATAGATGTAGCTTCATGCTGAATCGGTGCTCATTGACGCAATAATTTCCCAATTTAACCCGCGCATCTTTTCAGTAAGGGCCAGGTACAAGATTTAGGAGTTCTAAAAGCAGAGGCAGATATATTAAATAGAGACATGAATTATACTGTGGTAATTACCTGCATTACCGTAATAATCAAAGTTAATGGAGTTTTTCCACACTGCGCGCTGTAGGGCAAAGTGATTTAACCTCGACGCGCTGAGCGAACCGAACTGTTGCCAGGTTACTATTAGTCAGTTCGAAGTACGTCTCGAACAAAAAGTATCAATTCTGGTCAAATTAATGTTTCAATGTAAATCCTTTAATGTAAAGATTCTTACCATATATATTTTTTTTTACATTTCCGTTACGGATATCCAAAAAAACGCACTTAATCTTGGTAAAACGCACTGAAAGAGGATATCTGATTGCGTGAAATAGGCACAATAAGCGCTGAAATAAAGTACTTGAACATACATTATGCGTATAAGTGCATGACCATTTAAAGTACACCTTTTACTTTAACCACCAAGTTTTTGTGGTGCGATTTCCTAAGCATCACGTTTTCAAGATAGACCAAAAAACCAGCACGCTACCTCCTAAGCGTCAAGAATGACTTAAATATCAATAATTTTTTATCAAGAACAGTTTAATCCAGCTATTTTTCTGGCGCGATTCAATAAACAGATAGTTTTTTCAGAGTTTTAAATGTAAATGTTATGAGATTTAAATAACCAAAATAATAAAATAATTTTGAGCTCTTCTACTGAATGAATTATATATCTACGTCAAGCGCGAAGGAATGTTCACAAGTGTTTCCTCAGGTGAAAACGAAAACAACATTTTTTTGTAACCATGCCCCGATTTCCATGTTAAGCACACAAGCACAGAAGAAACAAGAAATCCGAGTGATTCAAATGTAAAATAATCACAAAGCTTACCTTTAGACAAAAATCAAGCAATCGGAATATTTGTTTTCAGGTGTATAAGACCAGTTGCGCTGGTCTGGAAACACGATCTGATCAGGGGAAGTTTGATAAACGTCCAGACCAAAACATGAGGTAAGATACGACAGTTTAGTTATTGTTTATCATACAGCGCCATCAGCTGGACAGAATGGTAGGTTTTGGACACTTAAACACAACAAAACCATCTGGAATGTGGTATTTATTTCGATGCACCTGTAAGATGTAAGGTTAGCTAAATTGCTAAAGTATATTTGATTTCGAAATGAATAACTTAATAAAACTTAAAACTTAATAAATGTAATAGTTTTTGTCTAACTATAGGCTATCATACTAATATTTGATTTCTTATCCTTATCATTTACACAAAATGATATATTTTAACTATTTATACAGCTGGATACTTTATGCAATTTTTATTACGTTCCTCAAGGGTAATGTCATAGCCTGTAGTGTCACGTAGCGTGATTTTAATGGAGTCATGATAGCTACTATTTATCAGTGTTAGCAATTCAAAAACCATGAAGCGACACTCGATCGGTAAATCTTCCCGTCCGAAGTCATTACATCTGCACTTCCCATTATGGATAATCTTCCATATTCCCATACACCCCAGAATGACAATGAGCATATGATATCATTTTAGAGGACAGAAAATCCGAGGCTTTGGGCAGGGTCCCCTGGGGCGGTGGTCCTTTCAGCCCCCGCGTGATCTATTACACAATGTCGGTGTAGAAGGAATGCGTTCTGGATGATGCTGCTTCTCCAGAACTATGGTCCAGTGCTGAAATTGTCATGAGTGCCCAAATTTATGTTTGTGTTAATAGAAATTCGTGCATCCCCGTTAACGATGGTTCCGCACCCGTCTTTAACTTGTTATGGTAAATAGCAGTTGGTACATTTAGTAGATTCAAAACAAAAATAATTTAAAGTCGACTCCACTTTCGTACAAATGTACGAGATGATGGTCTTTTGTCCGTTGTTTAAAGCTTGAATATGGTAAATGTGTACTGGTTACAGTACCTTTTTAAATGTTTAAGTAACTAAAATTCTAAACATTTAATGGCTGTCATACTATAACAAATACAAATATCTTTTTATGTAGCATTTATCCAAGCGTGAGGTTTTCATCTTTTTGTAGACGGTTTCGCTGTTGTTTTAATGTCTTTCTACGAAGCTCTTGAGATAAACCATATATTTTAAAACATCACATGACTTTTCATTGTTTTTTGTTTATACAGATAGTAAATGAAATTGTTTAATTCGCTGGATAGAGATATTTCTTGATGAAAACGGTAGTATTGCTTATAAGACTATATTATGCATGACGATCT
>JAODLD010000045.1:2316471-2327546 GCA_026781065.1 Mormyrops boulengeri | reverse complement strand
CTTGACCACGCTTGGCCCTGTGGCCCGTTGGCCCATGCTCAGCTGCGTCCCCGGGCCCCGTTAGCCTTGGGGGCCCCGTTAGCCTTGGCTTGACCACGCTCGGCCCTGTGTCCCGTTGGCCCACGCTCAACCATGGCGAAGGGCCCCGTTAGCCTTGGGGGCCCCGTTAGCCTTGGCTTGACCATGCTCGGCCCTGTGTCCCGTTGGCCCTCGCTCAACCATGGCGAAGGGCCCCGTTAGCTCTTGCTTACCCCTATAGGAGAGTGTGATGATGCACTTTATCTTTCAGCCCAATGGCAGGTTTGAAGTTGGGAAGAAGATCTGTCTGAGCATATCCGGCCACCACCCCGAGACCTGGCAGCCGTCCTGGAGCAGTAAGTATTTCAGCAAGGAGCACCTGATGTCTGCCCCGAGCTCTGAATCTGAGATTAATTCACCGCCTGCACTGCCTGTAATGAAACATAATCAGGTTCAATTTAAGACTCTTATTGGGCTCTGATGTATAATTACATTGATTTTCAAAGAAAAGCTACATTGTAATTTATCTACAAATTTTCAAATTATTGGTATATGTCTGTCATCTACACATTACTGTTCCCTATTTCTCATCTTGCGCCCTTGTCACGTGACAGTACAATGAGATAGAGTTTGGCGTGAGGGCAGATTGGTAAAATTATGGCAATTTGAGTAGAGTGATGAACAAAATGATACTTCTTGAACCATTTGCTGTATTTTTTGACTGCACTAGATGGAGCTCTCTGTTCTAAAAAGGCCACAAAGCATGCCTCAAAGAAACCCAAGAGCACCATATTGTGGGGTCAAAAAAATAGCAAATGGTTTATGAAATGTCCTTTTGTCCGTCACTCTAGAACGTATTTCCTCATTCTGTTATATTCCGTAATGGATTGAATTTGGCAGACTGCTGTCTTGGCAGTATCTTTTGGCAACGTGTGGCTCAGTGGGCTAAGCCTGTGTGCCTGTAATCAGAAGGTCACCGGTTCAAACCCAGCCTCAGCACGTCTGCAGGTCCTTGAGCAAGGCCCTTAACCCCCAGCTCCCTGGGCGTCCCTTCGCGGACAGCTTACTCTACAAAGAGCAAGTTGAGGGAGGCGTAAAAAAGACAATTTCCCCACAGGGATCAATAAAGTATCAGTTGTTGTTATTATTATTATTATTTATTTATTATATTATCTTTCATTTGTTTCATTTAACGGCACTAAGACCGGTTTTTCTTGCTCTCTTTAACCTTTTTCTGACTCCATGTTTTGTTTTTTTTTTGCTTCTCTTCCAGTAAGGACCGCTCTAATCGCCATAATCGGATTCATGCCAACTAAAGGGGAAGGAGCTATAGGGTCCCTGGATTATACACCAGAGGAACGGAGAGCTCTCGCCAAAAAGTAAGACTTATCGGATTATAGTGCTCCAGTGACTACGCTAACTCCAGACATCCGGGCTCTGGCGTGCGGGCGGAACGGCGCTCGCATGTGCAGGAAGCGCGTCCTGCAGAATGCGAAATGAAGTTGCAAATGCAAATGCAGCCATCAGTGGAATATAGTACGCATGGGTGTGGCGAGCGGCTCAGCGGATTAGCCCTCTGCGCCTGTGAGTCGGCAGTGTGATTTCATCATTGGGCCCCTGAGTGAGGCCTATGAATCTTGCTGCGGGGGTTGATTCTCAAAAGAATTCAGAGCACAGACCACCTGAATAGAGGCTTGGTAGATGCCGTCTTATGTTCTTGCAGACTGGCTAAAAGAGAGCATACGGGGTTACAGTCTGAGCAAACAAATTAACATATAAACTGATATAATCTCCTAACAAGGTTGTCGCACCTCGGAGATCGTTTTTTGCTGAAGGGTGTGTTCAGGACTCTCTCCGAATCCACCGCAGCCGCGATCTGTCTGACTTCTCCATTAACACGCAGTGCTGCTGCCTGTTTCCTCAACCTTTGAAGATGAGATGCACCTTGAGAAATGCTCTTCTGTCAAGAAGACGCTACTCATCCCCTGATCCACTTTCTCCCCACCTTTATTTATAACGATGCTGAGCCCCCTTGGTTTTGATCCCCCCTTTTTAATCTCCTGCTTATCGTCATCATCACTCCACTGGGGACTGAGCACACGAGCCTAATCCCACATGAGCTCCTTTCGTCTTGCGTGTGTCAGACAACAGTATGAATATTATTGTAGACTTCGTACATACAAGGAAATCCATGCCAGCGCCATTTATTCCATCTTATTATGTATTTGTCAGTTTCTGTCAGAACACCTGGAATATTTTTCCTAGTAATTATGTCGCTGTACCAGCATCGTGCCTCGGTGGGGGGCGCTGTCACCTGCAGGGTTGGGTGTGTGGTTACCCCCCCCCGGTCTGCATGTGGGTTGCATGTTCACCCCACGTGTCATGGGTTTCTGTTGAAAGACGGCAGTTAATCGAATTGGCGTCTCTGAATTCCCCAAAGTGTTTGTGTGGGTTTAGATAGACTGGCATCCCAGTCAGGTTGTACCCCTGCCCAGTGCAGCCTGGGATGGGCTCCAAGCCCCTGAAATACTGACCACGATAAGTGGGTGATGGATAGATAGATTACATTGGTGGGCTTAATTTTAGGCAGTGTGTTTCCTCCTGTTGTAACAAGGGCTCAGTGTGAGTATTGGGTCCTGTATTTCCACATAGACTCTCCCTGTTCACACACCATGGCTGTTCTGTGTGACCTGGTCCACTGCTGCCTCTTCTCAGGTCGCAGGATTTCTGCTGCGAGGCGTGTGGGTGCACGATGCGAACAGCCCTGCTCTCGCTTACCTCCAACAGCAATCCCAGCCTGGGCGACCAGCAGGCCACCGAGCTGGCCAGGCAGATCAATTTCAAGGTGCCGCCCTCTGCCCGCCGCCCTCTGCCCACTGCCCGTCGCTCTCTGCCCACTGCCCGCCGCCCTCTGCCCACTACCCGCCGCTCTGAGACATCTGAGACAATGCAGCATTTTCTGAAACTGTGCAACAAAGTCAAGAGGATGGAAGTCTAGTGCTGCATTTCGGTTATCTGCGTGTTCCCTTAGGCGGAGTCCAGCACGACCAGTAAACCCAGTGTGAGCCAGGCGGCGGCGGCCAGTGAGACCCCGGAAGCCTCTGCCAGTGAAGCGTGGGAAGTCTCAGCTGCAGCAGAATCAACATCGACAGAGCAGGTGAGGGACAAGCGGCGCCCCCTGCAGCCCTGACGAGGATGGTCGGTTAGAGGATGGAGGGATGGATGGTTTATCCTTGTGAAAGTATTAATATAGGCTGAAGTAATACTTCACATATCAGCCACTATCCTGCAATAGAAACTGAAAAAGAGAGAAGTTCCTGCTGTAAGTGTCCATCATGCAACCAGTGCAGCCCATTTAACAAAGGCCACCCTTCGAGGCATGTGATATATAAGAAATTTACAAACGAAAGGAGGCCATTCGGCCCTTCAGGCTTGTTTGGGGGGAACTCACCTAATAACTCAGAGTTGTTAAATCTTATCTAGCTCTGATTTAAAGGAACCCAGGGTTTTAGCTTGCGCTACACTATCAGGAAGACTATTCCATACTCCAACTACACACTGTGTAAAGAAGTGCTTCCTCAAATTCATTTTAAAATGTTCTCCCGATATATGGGGAGATGATACCCCTCATTGATCCGCAAAGCGAATTCAGCAGTATTCAGCAGCACAGGAACAATGTGCATAATAAAGAAAATGAGCTAATAATGGTTAATTGGTAAAACCACCAGTATGACTGACCTTCCATCACAATGGCCAAATTAATGATGTTTGAGAGCCTTTGGGACAGTGTACAGCACCCAGTCCATATTTACACGGTTTGCCAAAGCAGTTAAAAAAAATGTTCGTGAGGTTTCTGATGAACTGAGCATTTGTGCAGAAGGGAGAATACGTCATTGTTTTTACGCCATGATCTGAGTCTCGTCCCTGGCAGGGTGTTCTATAACGTGGCGGCTCCAAACGCTGCCTGGGTTCTGTGGTCCCTGGGGGGTTTTCTGATGACAGGCTGTTTGTTCCCAAGCGAGAGGAAGGCGTTACGAGAGCTCTGCGCTCGTAGATCAGTGATGGCACCATCAGATCGGCTGGCAGCATTAGACGTGCATCATCCCCACACGAATCCCAGCGCATATTCCCATAAAGGGGGGATTTTCCCCACAATTGCTTGAATCCTCTTCACTTTTTCACTAGAATATTTCACTTAGTGCTGTATTTTATACTCTCCAAATTTTCAAATGATTGTTTTCAAATCATTGACATAAAGGATAAACTTGAGTAAACACTTATTTTTGTAACCTTTCATTTATTTAATGAGCCAGTCACCTGACACCCATTGCCCCTAAGTGCTCCCTTACACCCAGTGGCTGGGCACACACACTGCAGTTGCAGTAACTGCACCAAAATGCTCGCAGTGGCTCAGGTGGCTGCAGTGGAGCTGCACTGTCTTCCCCAGAGAACTGCTTTATTTCACCCGTATTTGTTGCTTTTGAAGTATGAGCTGCTTGTTCCGCTTCCTGCCAGTTTCTCGTTTGAGTCTAGGTGTGGACTCCGACTGAGCCATTCCCGAACGGTTACTTTGTTTTTTCTCTCCATTGTGACGTGGACGTGCTTGTGAGTTTCGGATCTTGCTGCATAAGTCACCAGAGTGACAGCTTCGCAGAGGCGGGCGTGTTTCTCCCTAAGACTCCTGATACTGAGCGGAATGTACGGCTCCCTCAGTGAGGAAGTGGACCAGGTCCTGAGGCAGCAAAGCATCCCATAATGCTACCATCTCCATGCTTTACTGTGGGTGTGTGGTTCTTACAGTAGAACGCTCTTAAACTTCTGCCAGCATAATGGGACCTACTTCATTTAGAAGGCCTCACTTTTATTACCCAGCAGCCGTAGTCCCTGTAACTGGGTCACAGTTTAAACTAAATGGTGGAAATGGGGCCAGCGCTTTCATTTAACATAAACTTTGCTTTGTTTATTGCAGTCCTTTGAATCCTGCACTGAGAGGTTAAGTTGCATGTAATGAACAGTTTATTGAAGAATGATGTCATGGAATCTTCATCCGTACAGGAGATCACGTGTTCTTGGTCCTGTGTTGCCGTTGGTTGATCCCCACATGTCCGGGACGTCACGTTTTTAACTCCATGCAGCCATCGGTTGACCCCAGGTTAAACCCTTTGCAGGTGGACGCCCACCAGAGCGGAGAGGCAGCTCCGGGCAGTCAGCCGCTGAGCCCCCGGCAGCGGCGTGCTGCCCAGCAGCAGCAGAGCCAGCAGCCCCAGCCGGCCCGTCGGCCCACCTTCCCCTTTCCCGCTGCCACACGTCCGCCCCAGGAGGCGGGCCACGCCGGCTCCGCCGTCCTCATCGTGGTGCTGACCCTGGCTCTGGCTGCGCTCATCTTCCGCAGGGTCTACCTGGCCAACGAGTACAAGTTTGACTATGAGCTGTGATGGTGGCTGGTGGTCAATGACCGGCCTCCTCTCCTGTAGGGCACAGACCTCTGGGCTCGACCATCCAGCAGCAGACACTAGAACTTGTAGGCACCCACCCCACTATGAAAGCCAGCCGCCCGCGTTCGATCAGTGTGCTGAACCGTGTCTATCCACGGCTGCCCTGGAGGACAGGGCTCAGGAAGTCCAGGACTGGCCGCGTGGTTTTTAATTTCTTTGGTTTTTGCATGTACTTTTAGAGTACTGTATTTAAAAAAGATCCAGTACCCAGTACCATACACCCGCTCTGCTTCTGAACCATATGAATGGTGTGCTTACAATGTATAGTCATAACAGAAAGAACCTGAGTGAAGGAGCTTAAACGATTAGGAAACATTTTAATGAAACGCTTTGCTTTGTATTACCTTTTATAGGACATTATTATCCCCCCCCCTAGAACCGGCTTCTGGTTCAGTACCAGGTTACACACTGTTTATCTGTTTTGTCTTTTCATGTCTTATTTACTGTTGTGACCCAAATTTTAAAGTTCCTGGTGCTTTAAATGACGGTGAGATGGTGCAGAAGCCTGTATTCTATGTGACTCAAATTTATTAAGCTGAAGTAAACGGGATAGTCAAGTACTGTATAATATTACTATAAATCCGGACTGTTAACAGCGTCCCAGGGCTCCGTGGCTCGGAGGCATTTGTAGGGATTGATTCACTGTAGTTACCGCGGGCAGTATTTTAATTCTGCCGCTGGGAGAGCGTTCCGACAAAATGGAGATGTGAACGGTGTTTAAAACGGCATGACGGGACATCTTCGGACCAGTAGAAATGGCATTAATTTGAGTTCTGATTTACTAAATTTTTGGCATTAATGTCATTATTTGCCCACGATTGGTATTTGCTTAGTGCTACACCTGTCCCTGCAGCATACAAGTTCATCTGGACATGCAGAATAAATCCTTGATACACACAGTGATCGTCTGGGTTACCTTTGACTGTCAGTGTTTTGCTCGCGTCCTAAAATTCCCATTTTTCGGAACGCAAACCTCCCTGGATCGAATCACTGCTATCCATGCATACGCCAGAGTACCTTAAGACGTCTCACAAAATTCATGTATATTAACTCAAGCACTCAGTGTACAATAGGTAACATACTATTTGTACTAACGCATATATGCAGCTAACCACCAATGTAATCTGTGGCCATCATCAGCTCATAGGGACAGATCCGTACCTTCGTGCAATAAAACTGCACATAATTAGATATTATCTCCCGTAACATAGAGATACTGTCGTGCTGTAAAAGTATTTGCACGAAGGTGAGTGATATATATGAAAGCATTACTGCAATTTACCGCAGCGCTGCAAAGTTTGCCAGCGTTTCGCGATCGCCTGCTCCGTGCGTCTCTCTAGCAGTGCGAGTGAGTGAGACGCGCCGCGCCGCCGCGCCACTGCGCCCCGTCCTGCGCGATCCCGGCGGACGCCTGGCTCCAAACCCCTGGAAACAAATGCGCTGCATAAAAGCAGGAGAAGATGTTGCTTGAAATCATCTTTGGCGTAGAATGTTTAATATTTCAATAAAAGAAACTTTAAAGCTACGTTGAATCCTCTTTCACTCTTGGATGAAAAGATGCTTCAGTCGTCTAACCACTGTGGACCACAGCTCCTAAATAAAGTTTTCAGGCTCATTCAGTTAAGACTGAAGTCCGCACGAACAATGCAATATTTCCCCAGATCGCTGTTTTTACTGCTGTTCCTGACGCATATCTGTGAGTGCCGTAAGGAAAGCAGATGGACCGGACAGGCGGAAGTTCACAAGCGGGGCGCGTAAGTACTGTGGACGTCGGATGGCGTTTTATTACTGCCGCGCATTTAACTAAGAAGGCAGAGGGCGCGTCTTTGAATTACACTGTGTTGATTGCACATGAAACGATATTTAATGACAGCGGATTTACTTACATTTAAGAATGTTTGTTTGTTTCGTGTTGCAATACAAGATCAATATACATTCGCTACCTTTTTCTAATTCTGCAATTGCATGGTGATACCGGTATCGACAATGTAAATATTATTATTATTATATACATAGAATATTTTACAAAATTTCTTTGAGTTCATAAGCTACTAACTTGCTAAACAATATAACATTAAAAAAACGTAAAATCTGTTAGGTTAATTTTTTTTAAATTCTATCTGTTTTATGTGTGTATTTAAATTATTCTTTTGTAATGAATACTATAACATTACTACCGTATCGTATTAGATCTTATGTATGAACTTCATTCCACCAATACGAGTCCGTTACGCGTAAAAACCGAAGATGTTTCACTTCACACAAGCATCTACAAACGTGACGTCTTTTAAGTTAATTTTGTGTGTGTTGTGGGGGGTCCAAATGTTCCCCAAAATGTGATAAAAAGCTGTTATTTTGACGTTGTCGGGACCATTTCTCAGATCCCCATAAAAATATATGGATGCAATCAAAAAACTAAAAATTTTGTTTGTTTACTTATGGTTAAGATTAGGGCTGGGTAGGGGTTAAGGTCGTCATGCTGGGATTAGAGTTTTCCGCATTGAAATGAATGGAGAATCCCCATAAAGATATAATTACAGATGTGTGTGTGTGTGTGTGTGTGTGTGTGTGCCAGTGTAACATTACATCTGAATACAGTTTGTAGCCTTACTGCATGAAATATTGCTAGTTAGGGTATGAAATTGTGATGCGAAAGTCTATTGCTAATTTGGGACTTTCGTAGGCTATTACTCAACCCCGGTGTTTATTGTCAGTTGAGACTTCTGCCCACGTTTTTGAGGTACTTTGGACCCAAGGATGTTGCCGCTGCCGGTGCTGTTTTGTGAGGAGTATTTGGCCCGGCGTTCGAGGATATGGCTCCGCATGTAGACTAAGGGAAGTGGGTTTGAGTCCCCTTAATGCTGCTACTGTGGTTCTTGAGTTGAGGTACCTAAATTAAATCTGTTACAAAATATCCCGCTGTATTTAATAGGTTTTTTTTCCCCAATATAAGTTGCTTTGGATCAAAGCTTATGCTTAGCTACAGCGCATATGCAATGTGTTTGTGAAGGTCTCCGTAATTAGGCTACTTAATCACTTTCCTGAAGATGAGGATGGCCTCGGTCACAATAACCATCTCAAGTAGCTCGCAAAAGCACTAACAGAAGCAAATTCAAATAACCTGCCCTAATATTTTGACTTTTATAGACTTGTTTAAAAATGCTAAATTGCAGTTTTAATATGGCGGGTGTGACCCACAAAACTGTCGATAGGCGACAAATCCTTTCAGGTGTTGGCTCGCACCAGGCAGGTTGTCGATGACTGCGGACTTGCACCTGTTAGTTAAGCATTTTCACATCTTTCTGCAGCCGATTGTCAAGGTCTGGCGATGCCACCAAAACACGCAAGATAAAGACTGAGCAGCTGCTTCAAATAGACGATCACGATTTTACCATGAGACCGGCGTTTGCAGGTGAGCGGCGGATATAAAAAATACACCCATCCATATCTGAAACCAAATATCTGTCTAGGTTTCATTAACGGGGTCAGAGTGCGCTCTGCCTATCCCAGAGTGCACAGGGGGCGCCCCCCAGGGAAGCACGGTAGGGGCATGGCTACCCTGGTAGATTCAGGGGGGCCAGCACTTTAGAGGGGCCCTTGAATATGTATAATTATATAATGGGTGGGTGGGCAATTTAGAGACATCCCTTCACTGCATGTTTTTGGGCTGCGGAAGGGGATCAAACCCCCTACCATGGAGTGTTACTCGCCGTGTCACCCAGCCTCTGAATATATCTCCCTTAAACAACCTTGAGGTCAAAAATGAATGTTTCACCATTATTCCTGGTATTTAGAAACAGGTAAGCTTTATAGTTCAGAACACCAAAAACAAATGTGTGAACATACTGCAGGTCAGGTCAGTTCGGGTTGGGGAGCATGCGCTGATGCAGCGTGTTGCCAGACCCACCCCACGGTGAAACTCCTTGGGAACCCAGCCGGCGATCCTCCAGGCAGATATACGGTCCAGTCCCACCCTCCGGAGATGGCCATCCAACTGCCGCAGCCAGGTGTTACGTGAGCGTCCCCTTGGCCTGGTCCATGCCTATCGATCTTGAATGACAGGTTGCTTAAAGACCCTGCACCCATAGGTCAAACCAGCTAGCCTGTTTTTTACTCCCACTGTTTATGACTTATTTACTCATGTCCCTGAAAGCAAGATGCTATCCTTTGAGCATTAGCTGAGATCCTTTGAACTGGGGCTTATTTATGATACAATCATCTCCTCCCAATTAAAAGAAACCCAACGGCCAGAGGGTGCAGCTTCTTGGATTAGGATGCACAGGGTTCTATCCAGGAACAGACAAACATTCCAAAGTCTATTATCAGCTAAGCTGGAACTTTTCTTCCTTGAAATGGTTGATTCTGCAGTTACGCTTTGGGCGATCTGAATTCAACTGGGATAAAAACAGCTCAGATACAGGGTTTTCTTTTGAGCTTTTCTCGCACCCAATTCCAAGGAAAGCGACTTGGTGAAGCACGGCTGACGAAAGCCTGTCATCTGGATGCTCCCGGCCTCAGCGTGGAGCTGCCGTGAGGAGGCGGTGTCGAGTCTCAGCGTGGTCCCCTCGCTCTCGCTGGAGGAGATGTCCCACGTTGGAGTCAGTCCTGCCTGCCGAGGCCTTTGAAGTTTGTCCCCTTAGTCTTATAGTCTTTGGTGGCCATTCAAAGAAAAGGAAATTTTCCCCTTAAAAATGAAACAAACATCCTACTGTTTCTATTTGCATATCTCTCACGATGTGTATGTAACACTCGTGTCCCTGTTTTTATATTTTTTGACTTCTTAACACATAAAACTTGGCCGTGCTACAATACAAATTTGTATATTAAGGATTTAAAAATAGTGCTCATTAAAAGGGATGGAGGTATAGGTTGGTTTTTAATTATGTCTGTGTGTCGCGTACAAAAAACAGATGTTTACCCCTCCATTGACGATGGAGACTGTATATGTTACAGTAAAGTTGGGAGTAAATGACATCAGTCGGTTAGGGTAGCGGTTACACACATGGACCTGGATGCTGGCGGCTCTTGGGGCTCCCTTCAGCATGACCTTTAACCTGAGTTACCCCAGTAAATCATTTAGGTGTAGAAGCAGGTGGAGTTCTGTCCATCTTCTAACCCCTTATCCACTGTTACCCAAGTTGATTTGGGTAAAAGGGTTCACCCTGTGATTAAATAGATTTGTGGAAAATGTTGCGCAATTCCTTTGCCAAAGAGTCTTATTAAATCCATTTTCACTAGTCTGGCATACATCCCACTTTCGAAATTCTGGATGTCCTTTCTAATGCATTTAGCTAGCTATCTGCGTTCCAGCCACTAACAATGGTCAAGGTCCATCACAGCAGGCCCAGTATGAGATGCTGGCCTGTCACCGCAGGCCCAGGATCAGATTCTGGCCCATCACGGGGACTTTATAGATGCCAGTTAGCCTGACTGCAAACAATCACAACATGCAGGAACATGCAAGAGTGCACACAGATTGCAGGGCATGTATGTATGTATGTATGTATGTATGTATGTATGTATGTATGTATGTATGTATGTATGTATGTATGTATGTATGTG
>JAODLD010000045.1:2298987-2316197 GCA_026781065.1 Mormyrops boulengeri | reverse complement strand
TGTATGTATGTATGTATGTATGTATGTATGTATGTATGTATGTATGTGTATGTGTGTGTGTGTGTGTGTGTGTGTGTGTGTGTGTACGTACGTACGTACGTACTTTAAATCTGGAGGTAGCAGATTATCATTCTGAAGAGCAAATGCCAGCTCATCCTTATCGCTCTGTGGTATGTAAGAGAGGATTTATTCTGCTACTGAGCAGTGAGAAGGGACCCCCCTGCTGACATTAATGCGGAGTGTTTTCCCCTCCCTTACTTGGTGTCGCTGCATGTGACGAAGACGCTGAGTTTTTTTCACTTTTTATTTTCATTCTTCCCAATCCCCGACTTTACCGGTTCCCCGGGGGAGCATCTGACGCCCATCAGCCCGGTTTGTTGTCAAAGCAGCACCATGAAAAGGGCGACCAGCTTAGGCCCGACCAGCTGTCTCTGACAGGTTAGGGCTGAAAACGAAACACATTTTATTCCAAGGAACGTTAACCAGAACCAAATGTAAAGTCCCGGTATGTGACATGGAGAATGCTCTCATGCTGTCTGTTCATGCCAAAGAATGTCAGGTTGCACTGGGGTGCTGATATGCTTTTTTATCACGTTTGCTTTGCTGTCTGAAGCCCTGAATAGTTGTCGCGGTGACGTTGGACCAAACCATTTGGAGTGTGGGTGGGGGGGAGTGCCATCCTCCCCTGGAGGCGGATTAGAGAGACTGCCTTTCCTCAATGGCTGGCCGGATTACACAAACTTTACACTGATGAGCCTCATGGGCACCATCTCTTCCTGGGAAGTACTATGTCACACCTGTACAGTGGAGGAGGCTCTAAATAGGCCTGAAGACCCATAGTTTCAGGAGACGGAACATTCCAGAACCTGATAAATGCTTGTTATTCATCAGCTGTCATTTTCATTTATATCCAGCGCCTGAAAATTCAAAGAAAAGCCTCGTCTGTAGTCAGTACACTGAAGAGTGCGATGTTTCACTGGTGATATACACTGAAGAGCGTGATGTTTCACTGGTGATACACACTGAAGAGCGCGATGTTTCACTGGTGATATACCGCAGGTTGTTTATTTTGCACACTTAGCCATAGACACATGGACTTAGCTATTTTCTACGTTGTCAGATTTCCACGGTTCATCAGTTTGCTTTAAATACCTTTGACTAACAAGAATTAATCTCACAGAGAGAACTGTACACAGGAAATGATGATTGTATAAACAGCAGAACAGAATGAACTATGGTTGACACTGTGACCTCCTGGGTGTTCTACGGCCTGTCGAGCCAAGGTTAGCCCTGGTGGGGGAAGAGGGAGTGTGTTCTTGACTCTCAGCATGACTGGCAGCATATGATCCCAGTTACCGGGAGGGGGGACTGCGCAACGGGCTTAGGGCTCGGAGTAAATACCCTTGGTGCCCGGTAACTGGTTAATGCGATGATGGATTCGCTACTGCCACTGCGTGACCTTTGTGCGTCCTGACATGTTGCAGCTGAACCCACAGTCAGCTTGGTGTGCAGTGCTGTATATGTATATGATATGTACATCTTTGGAATGTGTTTGGTGAGTATGACCTCCTTTATTTATAATGTAATTATAATTTTAAGTGAAATTATGTCAGGGGCACAGCAAATGAGAAATACTGCTGTAGCCTTACGAAGCCTAATTATAAGGCTGGGTGTAATAAACGATCATGCAATACAGTCCCTCGGGACAAGGACACCAGACAGGAGGCACTGAAAGGGAATGATGGTTTCCATTTACAAATTGGATTATGCCATGATTACTTTGCAGGTAGGCACATTACAGGGTTATTCAAAAGTCACTTCAATGAGTAGTGTTAGAGGTCAGCAGCTTTCAGCGGTTTTCCACTGGCAAACAGGAACCAGCCCGTACCCAAGCCATACTGTGATTAGACAATAGTTACAGTGCGGTTCCAGCTCGCTTCGGTTTTCAACTGCAGAAGGGTCGTCTTGATAAAGGCGCTGCTGGGTTTTGAGAGAGACAGCGATGTAAAACCGAAGAGATGCTTATTTACTGTCCACACGGTGTACATCATGATTTATCATGTGGCAATATCCGTTAATGAACAGAATTAGCATTCATTTGCATAAATTTCCATTACGAATCCATTCCACTTAGCTATTCTGTAATAATTTTTTTTTAAGTTGGAGGTTGGAAATGCGCCTTTTGAGTACTGCTCTGGCCTCTTCTTCAGGGCCGTTTCCAGCCTTCAGTAGCACTCTGCTTTCCACCACTTGGCCATGGGGATGGTTAGGATCTGTTCTTCAGTTGAAATCGTTATCAGTGTCATTGCAGTCGTTATGTTCTGTAGCTCATACCACTAGTAATGGGAATGCTGGTGCTGGCTTCTGGCCTGGTGCTGAGAACTTGATTGTCTGGGGAAACGCGATGGCTGGATGTCTCCCTTGCAGGGCCGGCAGTCCCCGTGGGGGTGGATGTTCAGGTAGAAAGCCTCGACAGCATCTCCGAAGTGGACATGGTGAGGGTCTCTGTTCCACTTACTTTCACATTTGTGTGGATTATTTATTTTAGTCATTTAAGTAAGAATTGTACTAATATTATTTTAATGATTCTCCCAAATCCCTCATCATTCTTAATGTTAAGAATCTCCTCTTTGGGATAGAAAGGAGGAATCGCCATTCTATTTTAGCATTTCATTTTAAACCACACAGTTTTAAAAGTCCTTTGATCAGTACAGCCTTCCATGAGCTGCTGTCACTCCAGGACCAGATGCTGTCGCTTGTGAGCGTGACGGACTTTGGTTCCGCTGCTGTTCTTCTTGCATTTGCATAGTAACTCAGTGAACAGCATCTCCACAGTAGCACACAGTGTATCAGGAAACATCTGCTTTGACAGCAGTGAGCTCAGCCATAATGTTACTATTTATGTTCCTTTGACTCTAACACGTACAAATTCCAACCCAATACTTAACATGATCAAGAGCAAGACGCCAACTTTCTATTTATGTTTTACAGGCACAGACATATCAGGAAGACATTATCTGACCCATGAACCATTTCATAGTGATGATAGATATGTTCCATTTTTTAAATACAATATAGGGCAGCCAAATACCAATCTCTTGGGGATGTTTTCCAAGGTTTTCTGAAGTGGGATGAACCCCCATAGCTGGGAATTGGCCGGAGTGCATAGGTGGAATTTATATTTAACAAAGTGAAGAATGAAACCTGCATAAATGCCCAAGTCCTGTTTACTGTGACGCGCAGGACTTCACCATGACCCTGTACCTGCGGCACTACTGGAAAGATGAGCGCCTGGCCTTTCCCAGCACCACCAACAAGAGCATGACATTTGATAGCCGACTGGTGAAGAAGATCTGGGTGCCCGATGTCTTTTTTGTTCACTCTAAGAGGTCCTTCATCCATGACACCACCACAGACAACATCATGCTCAGGGTGTTTCCTGATGGACACGTACTGTACAGTGTGAGGTAAACAAGCTTTTCCCTTAGCTCTGGCATACAAGTACCTGATGAGAAGAAAATCCAAATAGGACAAGACTTTAAAATAACTTTTGTGAACTTAGTAAACCAAATGACTGGGAACCGGTCTTTCTTGAAGGTTCCAACAAAGCTGTGATACTTTGCGTTTCTTTGTCAATATCAGTCTATCCTTGACTAGGGTCACTGTGACAGCTGCGTGCAACATGGATTTCAGTCGCTTCCCACTGGACTCACAGACATGCACCTTGGAACTGGAGAGCTGTGAGTACCGACACCGTTAGACGAGTTTGAGCTGGGCTGTCCAAGGGCTGATTCTGACCATCAATGGCGGTCTGCAGATGCCTACACTGACGAGGACCTCATGCTGTACTGGAAGAGCGGTGACGACTCCCTGAGCACCGATGACAGGATCTCTTTGTCTCAGTTCCTTATTCAGAAGTTTCACACTACCTCCAGGCTTGCTTTCTATAGCAGCACAGGTATGGCGGGCAAATGCTACTCAGGTATACGGTACCAGTTAAAAGTTTGGACAGACGGTCCAAAGAAGCCGGTTGAAAGAATGCCAAGAGTCAGCAATGCTGTCATTGAAGCAAAAGGGGACAATTTTTAAGAGTCTAAAATCTGAGAAAATTTTGAGATGTTGAGCACTTCTCTTGGCTGTTGCAATATTGCCTTGAGGCTTTTTATTATAATGTGAATTGCATTACCTAAAATAGAGAAAAATGCATTGAAAGCAAGTGTGTCCAGACTTTTGACTGGTACTGTACATGATTTCACTCTCACTTGTTTGAGATTTGGTAATTACAATAAATTGTATTAATACTGGGCTCCGTCAAGATACATGTCAGAGCTGTAGACATGGTCGCCACCCTTCAGCACAAGTGTTGTTTTCCATTTCGGCCCCATATCTGCGAGTGCCTGTTCTTCCTGCCTGGGTTTTGATGACTTCCCCTGCTGCTCCTTGCAGGCTGGTACAATCGGCTGTACATCAGCTTCACCCTGCGTCGCCACATCTTCTTCTTCCTGCTGCAAACCTACTTCCCGGCCACGCTGATGGTCATGCTCTCCTGGGTGTCCTTCTGGATCGACCGCCTGGCTGTCCCAGCCAGGGTCTCTCTCGGTGAGCTCCAGGACACACTTACTTGGCAGAACCTGAGACCTCCTTCAGTGGGATCTTCAGTTATACTGTAGTGCCATCATGGGGTTGGCCGAAAGGAAGGGGCTTGTTGTAACTCAAGGTGTTTGTCTTCTCGGGTCATATCAGGCATAACCACGGTACTCACCATGTCCACCATCATCACCGGAGTCAACGCCTCCATGCCGAAGGTCTCCTACATCAAAGCCGTCGACATTTACCTGTGGGTCAGCTTCGTCTTTGTCTTCCTGTCTGTTCTGGAGTACGCTGCAGTGAACTACCTGACCACTGTGCAGAACGGGAGACAGCAGAAGCTTCGGGCAAAGGCCAAAGAGCAGGTAGAAACATCCTTGATTTTGTTTCCCCTGTACCGTTCTGTAGGCACCATGTAACCCACTGCATTTGTGTATAGTGACTGTCATATGAGCAAAACGTCTTGGCATCACTGCACAGCAAATTCCAACAACATAGAAACTGACACGAATCAGGTGATGTGATGCCTTCCCTCGTCCCACAGTCCCTGCCCTGCACCTGCGGTCTGTCCCACACTCGGACCATAATGCTGGACGGGACATACAGTGAGGTGGACACCAGCAGCCTGGTCAGCTACACGCAGCCTCCAGTGGTGCCTGACGAGGTGCCGGAGAAACAGGAGCGCATGGTGGTGCACCTATCTGTCGACAGAGAGTCAACAACGACTGCGGCCAAGAAGAAGGGCCAGCGGGGTCATGGCCTCATCCAGAACACCCACGCCATTGACACCTACTCCCGCATGGTCTTCCCAGGTGCCTACATCATCTTCAACCTCATCTACTGGTCCATTTACTGCTGAGCTCAGACCCGGCTGGGAGACGTACCTAATACACAGCTCACCTCAATGGGAAATCCTGCAGTGACAGAACTTACAGAGGGTCATATGGATCTTATTGGACCATCCTGGATTGTCACCATTAGGTACAGCCAATGACAGCCATTCATCAGTAAGAACAGCAGTCCCTTTTATGTTGGTGGTATACTGACGATCATATTGTTAAAGTGTGAACTGTTTCAGATCCTCGCACTGGCCTACATACAGTGAGTGTGGAATCAGGGCCACTTTCATCATATTGCCATCGCTACCAGTCATTTTCTTAGGCTTGGCTTGACATCCGCACATTATAGCAACTCATACATATTATGCCATTGGTGTCCTGGCTGAGCGATGGGACCAAGATGCCGGCTGATTCTCTTGACTGACTGCCATCTTAGTAACATTCTTCCCCGGGGTTCTGCTCTGGTCCCCGTGCAGTAAAACTGTGCTCACATCAACTGCTACAGCCCATCACCACCTGGAGTCATTTTAGGCACTAAAACGTCTGAGAAAATACTAAATAGCATCAGCAAAAACCTGGACACTCGTGTTCTATACGTAGGTTCCATAATCATTTAAACTCTCTGCAATACAGGAAAACATTTCAAATGTGAGCATAAACAACCTCTTAGGTATTTCATTATAATTTGTACCACTCTCCAACAATGTGAATTGAAGTTTGCATCCTTTATACTGAACTCGTTTAATCAAAGATTCACTGCCATTGAAGTATTTTAATTATTTTGTGTTTATGTGTTTTATTATTTAATACACCATTAAACCTTGACACCAGACAGACTGTATTGGATCAGAATTTTTTGTTTATATAACTCATCAGCTATTTATTTCAGAAAAATCGGAAGGCTGTTTCTCAGAATCTCACTCAGCGGGGGCTCAAGACTCCAACATCTTTGAAGTTTAATTAGCGCTGAAGATGAAATGTCAAAAATGTAAATAATGTCTACTGTTTAGTCCTAAATCCGATCATTGGAGCGACCTGGAGCTGTTTAGTCAGCTCCAATAGCTGAAATATGAAAATAATCAAATATTTTGGCATTTTTTCGCTGTTTCAAATATAACTCAAATATATGAAAATGTTGCTGAGTAAAACGGTCGCTGTGTGTTTATGTTCGATCTATAACTGCATCTATAAATTCAGGCTTTAAGTAACTGAAAAATATTGTCAGCAGGTTCCACTTCTCAGAACTGAAGTGACTGAACTGAATTTTGCTGAATTAGGGAATTTTTTACAGAAATGGGATGATTTGAAGGGAAAACACTCCAAAACCAGCTTTTGTTTTGATAAGCACTGAGCCATGAAATCTGGAGTTTGCTGTTTGGGAAGCTGCACACCAGCTATGTTCAAGTCAGAGAGCCCAGAGACACAGACCCTGTCACGGTCTTGCTGAGTGACATTGCTATTTACAGCTTGGACTCCGCACCCTTTCAGTAACATCCTTCACGCAGCAGAGGTGAGATTACCTGATTCCCGATGGGCCTGAATGTGTAGCTGTTTTGCTAAGATACGGAGCACAGAGCTTTTCGAGGAAACATACTTATTGTGCCCAGTGGGACCCAGCGTCCTTTGAGGTGCGTTTAGATGCCGAATCCTGCATCCACATGGCAGATGTCCAGATGCATTATCACCCAGAAGACTCAGGGAGCACGGACACACATTCAATCCAGGTGCCCCTCTCTGTTCCAACCCTGTCCCGGTCCACATGGTCCAAGAGACAGCTTTCCATCAGGACCTTTCCTAAACCAGTTAATCAAGCTGTTCGTGTCCAGAAGTCTTGTCAAAACATGAGTCACTTAAAGAGTTTGGGAAGCATTGTAATTATTATTGTGGTGAGTTCTCTGCTTACAGACAATCCCTGCAGTGAGCCTCTTCAGGGCTGCGGCACTGTGGAGCTCAGGCCCCGGCCTGCCTGCCTGTACTCTGCTACGCTGACACTGCACATGAAATCTCCAGGAGGAGCTGACATGTATCATCTAAATTTTAGATATGACTTAAATCCCAAGATCAGCAACCAAATGGCAATAAAAATAATAGCAAACCATGTAGCTAGTAATAATTATTTATTGTCAGTAAAGAGGAAGTTACTACTAAGTTACTACTGTGTGTAAGCAATAGTCCTGAACATAAAAATAACTACTGTGCAAAAGTCTGAGGCAGTCAAAGAAAATGATGTTTGAATGATCTTCATGTTTGTGTAAAACTATGATGTTTTGTCTGTAAAAGTGTTAGCTTGGCCATTTCAAAACTTTTCCTAAAATCATCCCAGTATTTGCAGTCCAATACACCCATGAACTTTTTGACTTGACCACGACTCCACCTTGAATGGCTAATCAATGCCTCATTGAATTTTTAAACTAATTAACATTTACAAGGAATGGCTGGGGTGCCCCTGAAGGAGGTTTAGGAACTGAAGCGGTGTTCATCTATCCATGCAACAAGATATCAGTAACTTTTTGGAGAAATTTCTGTTTGTTTTGTTGTGTTACTCTTAATTTGTACGTGTTCCAATGTTAAATTTGTGTTTTTTAAAAGCAAGTGTACACTTACTACCCAGAAAAATAGCTTTAAACGTTTCCTTTGACTTTTGCACAGTACTGTATATATTTTTATCACAGCAAGGAGACCAACTGACTTAATCTAAAAATAATTGTTGCTTTCAACTAAAGCCACAAATGATAATGTCTCTGCAAATCAATGCGAGCTTAAATAACAGTGACATGCTTTTTGTGTACATACATAAGAAAATAAGCACATATCTCCTTAAAAGATGAGCTCACCACTCTGCAGAACAGTAATCCGGCTAAGTTCCCCACTATGAGTCAGGAAAAACTCCAGTATATATTAAATAGTAGTTATGTAATTGGCTTACATCTCTTGTGTAACTTGCTTTTAATAGGGTTGTTGATTTTAACTGAAACAGCTGATTCTTGTTCATAATCGCACGCACACTTTGGGTTGAACGGGAAGGTCAGCAAGGGCAGGACTGCTGATGAGACTGTAGTAGAAGGTCACGTGACATAAACATTTATTTTTATAGGCTGTTCTTACTTTTACAGCCCCATCTATGCGTGTTACCCTATTCGGCTTGCGGTATGTAATATATTTTGCTTAGCGATGATTAACAGGATAAGCAGAACAGAAAAGGAATGGATAGCTCACCAGATCATGTAGAACAGGGGTGGCCAATCTTATCCAGAAAGGGCCACACTGTATGCGGGTTTTCACTGCAGCTCCCTAATTAAGATTACTAATTAGAGGACTTATTGGCTGAAGAGTCCTCACACCTGGGTGTGAACAGCTGACCTAAAGGTTATCCCAAATACCTGCATACACACCAGCCCTTTGAGGATAAGATTGGCCACCCCTGATGTAGAAAGTTTATGGAATGGTATGATTTAATTCCTCTCAAAAAGCTGATTAACATCTGAGCTAAAGTCTACTGAATTCCTTGGTGGTGATACGTTCATTATTACTGAGGGACAATTGTGATTCTGAATAGGCAATTGTATACCTAAGGAGGCAAACATCTGAGAAGTAAGAGGTAATATATTATCATCTCTACAACAAGTATTTTAAAAACATGAAGTAAAACAAAAACAGTCAGTTCCAACTTGCTTCTAACACAGTAATGGACTAGAGTTACTAATTCTTAAGACAAATATAATTGCCACTGGCAAATTACTGTTAAAACCTGAGGTCCCAAGATAAACAGGAAGCTGAATTGTATTCAGTAGTTCATCAGTTTTAAAGGAACTGTAATTCATAAATTCTCTGCTGTGAAATTTTCGATTCTGTTGAGGTTGTCGCACAGGATTATTTTCCCATTTACTTTGTGATTTTTGCACATTGCAAACAGGCCATTTTAGAATATGGAAAATGTGAATAAGAGATTGTGTAAGCTGTTTGCTAATCCGCTAACAAAAGCATTGGTGTGAAACAGCCAGCTGCTCCCTCCCTTTTCCCATTTATTTCTGATAACCAGAACAAACCAGCAAGTGCGCCATCACAGCCCATACCCACACTGAAAATGCCCACATGCACTGGCCTTCTCAGCGGGCATCTGGCTACTGCAGATCAGAGATCAGCTTCCAGTGCAGGGGGGCTGCTTATGTAACGTGAGGCACTGGCTTCAAAGCCAGAGCCGCACACACAAAATCCAGATTAATTCTTTGCAGGGAGGTGGCAAAGGTTGGGTGTGAAAGTGGAGAATGTGCCTGTTCTCATGAAGCAGACATGTATGGATAGAGCAAGCCTGACCAATGACTGGAAGTTCACTGCTTTGCAAATTAACCAGTAACACTTTTCTTGAGGGGCCACAAAAAAACGTAGTCACTGCGCCTGGCCATGCTGTCATTCTTGTCACCTAGCATGCAGTGCTGGGCATCCCGTTGATCTCCGGGGTGCAGAATGTCAGAAGCTGAACTCTGTCAGACAGTTTCTCATGCAAGAAACAATGGCTGGGTGACACTTAACAATACAGCTCTGTAGTAACTTAGTAGTAAGTCAGGTACTACTGAACTACAAATCATAAACAAATATGTGGTTAATATATTATATGAGGGTCAGGTCATGATTAATTAAGATTATAATGGTATATTATGGTCATGCTTAAATTAACTGACCTGTTGTTTTGTAATCTAATGAGCAATGGGTTCAGGTGGCAGTGACTACAGCTGAACTATACAGCTACTGTACACAACCCAAAGCAAAAATTCAGCTAATCGATCCAAAAAAATACTTCATTTGACAAATCGAATAATCAATTTGAATTCTAGTCAAAAACATCTATGCGGACAGGTTAATGTAATCTGGGATGTCTTAAATTCATAAGTTAAGTATTATGTTAGTTTAACTGATTATCAGTCTGCAGTGATCTTGCTCCATTAACCCCAATTCTACCAAAAAGGGTTGGGAAAAGTGTTTTAGGGTTCTTTGGTCCTGGTGAAGCTGGGAGCTGGGAGGGAGCAAAAACGTGGACAGTCTAGGCGTCCTCGAGCACCGGGGTGCGAAAGCTTTAAATCACAGGTGTCAAACTCCAGTCCTGGGGGGCCAGAGCCCCGCACATTTTTGGGTTTCCCCTCGTTTAACGCACCTGCTTCTTGTGCTAATTACCACATAGCTGTTGAGCTGAATCATTTGTGGTGGAACAGGGAAAGAACTAAGCTACACAGGGCTCCGGCCCTCCAGGATTGCAGTTTGACACCCCTGCTTTAAATGAACAGCAATCGCAGTTTTGTGTCGCCATTTTAATCATTTACTAGGCTCGCTCTGCCCCCTAGTGTCTACATAGTGAAAGGGTTCTGCTTTGTTCAACATCATGCAGCTGTTTGTAAACAGACCCCAAAAGATGATTGTGCGTAAAAATCAAAATTGTCTCCACACTGTCTTGAAGTTAAGGTAAGAAAAGCAGAATATGAACCAAATATTAAAATCTAATCATTTATATAAAGTCCCTTCGTTTCTTTAGTCTACGGCGGGTTACAGTGTTAGAATGAACTAAACGGTGCTAGATGTCGCCTATCTGCCTTTTTTTTCTGATGCCTGCTCTGTCCGTGTTGTGGACCCAGGTGCAGTTGAGTTGAGTTTAAACTTTATTTGGCACTTCCAGTCCCTCAGTTAAGGTTTAAACATAACAAACAAGGCTATAGAATATGCGTGTAGGAATACTATACAATTAGATAGATAAATCGATCGATGGATGGATGGATGGCACCCCTTACCTAACCTTTTCATAATAAATAAGGTTTGTATAATGTGCGTCATTTACCAGAAACACAAATAATTTTCCTAGTGTACTCACCAAAAAGTTATTAGATGTGCCTATAGCCTTTCTACCTCGTGTAACTCTGTTGATCGTGACTTTCTAATGATGGTGGACTTCGACATGATGTACTTATTAACGAGATCAGTCACACAAACGCCACTCATATTTCTGCACATTTTCCTCTTTGTTTTCAATTGTGATTGCTTTCTTTACCCTCTCTTGCTTCTTTAGCTTCTTTTCTATTTATTCTTTTTGGGGCCATTTTGATAGCAATTAGCAAAATTAATTATATAAAGCAGTGCCCTGACCGAAATAACGTCCACAAACAGGCG
Source organism: Mormyrops boulengeri (assembly GCA_026781065.1). Taxonomy (NCBI): domain Eukaryota; kingdom Metazoa; phylum Chordata; class Actinopteri; order Osteoglossiformes; family Mormyridae; genus Mormyrops; species Mormyrops boulengeri. The sequence goes on along the minus strand of JAODLD010000045.1, from coordinate 2,304,618 downwards.
TATCTGGGCTCAGACCCGCCGCTTACAGACATCTCTCCGGCATCTGGGAGCATCTCGGCTCTTTGTTTACAGCCACAAGCAGATACACGTTTTGGTCTCCACCGGCATTCGGGTCGTAACTCAAGACTTTGGTCGTAAGTCAAAACTAAAATTTTGGTCGTAACCCCAGTTGTTCGTATGTCAGGCCGGTCGTAACTCGAGGGTCCACTGTACCTGTAATTGCACAGGCTACATTTGCATGCCTCGCTAATGACAGCGATATCGCCTCCTTGTGTTTGACTCTTTTGTGACTTTTCGGTGTTTTGGTCGACAGGGGGAGACATTGTCTTACGTTTTTACAGAAAGCCTGCCGCGCTGCTGGGCACTGTGAATTGCTTTTTAGCCAGTTAGTGTTCCGATTTATGTAAAGGTTCCGATATCTGTAAAGTATAGCTCTTTGCACTGACGACTTTAAGACATATTTGTTCGAGTTACTGCAATATAGCATAATGAGGCGATAAACTGAAAAGTATCCCAATACGCTACGCGCCGTACGCCATAATAAAGAAGCGGTTCGTCCACATGAATCTGTGAATCTGTGGGATTCTTCCCTGCGGCTGTTATTCCCAGTCATTAAATGAGTAATTATATTTATTTAGCTCCTGGCGATACGCATTATCTACCTATCTAATGAGTTTGCTACCATCTGAGTATCTGACTCACGTATGTAGGCTTATCTTTGCGGAAAACAGGAACGGAGCAGATCAATTGAGGATTTAGCAAAAAATAAAATTCAAAGCAAATAATTGCATAATTGGATGAATTACGCGCTATACAAAACAAGTCAATTTAACTATGCATTTCGCTTTAGAAACATGTGTTTATACATTAACTTTGTGTTTCCATCAACAAAATCTGCAGACACTGCAAGTAAAAAATCATTATTAGACTTTCAACGCTTTTATAATGCATATTTCTCTTTCAAGTTCATATTCTAAAACTGATAAAACATTTACCTTTTCCCCTTTAGTTGTAAAGTTTTGACTTAAAAGGTTTTATAATCGTGTGTACATAGCAGGCTGCACTCAAATTATTCCCGCACATCTAGCTATCGAGCCAATGAATACAAGACAATAGTCTACAGTATAGCAGACAATGGAAAAACAAACATTTTGCTCTGCTCATATCTCGTCTTATTGAAATGAATTATTTCATAATGAATGTTTATAGGTTTACATTTTCTTCCAAGAATGTTATAAAATGTCAGTTTGTCTGTTCATAACAGGCCCAGAGTGGCTAATCGGGAGGACAGGGACAATTCCCGGTGGGCCGGTCTCATGTTTGGGCCGCAAGGGCCGGTGTTCAGCCATGGCACTGGGTCGATCACTTACGCTGCCGCCGCCTCCACTGGCATCTCTCGTTTTTTTTTTGCAGACGCACCCTGACTTAACACGTCATTGCACTCGGTCAGTGGTGTTTGAAAGATGGAAAGTAGAAAGAGCAATTAAGGGTGGCGCGGAGAAGGGGGAGGCTCTGGAAACAGACGCAGCTAAATGTGCAAAAATTGCCAACTTTTTCACTAAAACGAGCTCGCGGTGAGTAGTGTCAAATGAGGGCGATGAAACGGGTAACTATGTATGTATGTGTGTGTGTGTGTCTATATATATACACACACACACACACACACACACACACAAATATTCCGAATCAATATTGCGCGCGATCCAGAAAACTTGACTGATTGGTTGAGGCTTAAAACGTGTGTAAATACGCACAAAAAAGTCAATCCCATTGGTGTATCCGTCTGTGCACGTGACGCACAACACAATAGACACGATAAAACGAGAGAGCGAGCGAGCGAGCGACTAAAACCAGGCGGTAACTGGGTGGGGAAAGATATCGTGGAAGAAAGAAGCTTGAAAAGAAAGTAGCTCGACGAAATGTCTAATAAAACTGGTGGGAGTGTTAGTGGAGTCTTTCCCGACAGTATTCAACCTGTCATTGAGGCTTAACACTCCACTACAAGCCTCAAGTGCATGCGAGAGACTGTTCAGCGCAGCCGGACTGATATTCACACCGAAAAGGGCATATAATAATAGGTCGTGACCTAAAGTGGGCGGGTCTGAGGGATGAAACTCCAGGGCTGAAAATGAGTCCCACTCCGGCCCTACCAGCAGAGCATGAAATCACACTCTTGGCAAATGTTGGGTCCACTCCACCGGCTTTGCCTGCTACTGGCTAGCCTGATTCCTGCTTGTCACCAGAGAGCAATCAGGCCTGCTCTTAATTACCTCTGCCCACCCCCCAGCATGCACAAATACAGCCAAACTGCACAGGACATAAAGCAGAGGAATGCATTATTGATGGAATATTTCCAGTGAACAACCATTCTACTGCTTTCAGAAGCATAAGGTTGACCCTATGCGCTATATACAGGCTCTATGCTGAGCTACAACCTCCATATAATCATATAACCGTATAACAGTGTTCCACTGTTTTCAGAAGCTTAACAGTGTGGTGCAGAATCTCCGAACACACTCTATGCCAAATACAAATTCTATGTCCATGACTAGAGTGCTGGCAAGCGTGCTGTCGCACTCCATCCCATGGCACACTGACAGATCAGTCAGCTGAATTTTAATCCCCATTGACAAGGACAAAGACCAGCGACTGCTCATGAACGTTTACATCAAGTATGCCGTGAGACTTCCAGTGTTTTTCTTTTGTAGAGTACGAAATGGCTAAGGAAAAACAAATTCCCGCCAGAAGGTTATGGGTATATGGCCCTCGGAGGGGCCTTTGCTGTATGCGAAACCTGAATTAGTTTGACAAATTATTATTTAGGTATGGTTGATGTGGTGGTGCAGTAGTTAGCACTGTTGCCTCACACTGCTGGGACCAAGGTTTGAGTCTCCACCAGGCTCTATGTGTGGAGTGTGCATGTTTGCCCTGTGTCTTTGTGGGGTTTCCTTTGGGTACTCCAGTTTCCACCTATGGTCCAAAAACATGTTGAGCCCAACTGGAGATACCAAATTGCTTGTAGGTGTGCATGTGTGAGTGTACCTGTGATGGGTTGGCACCCCATCCTGGATTGTTCCCTGTCTTGCACCCATAGGCTCCAGACCCTCGGCAACCCTGAACAGGACAAGCAGTTTCAGAAAATGGATAGATTATTCAGGTATTTTGGATGAAACAGTTACTTGCAAAAACACACAACCAAACACAACCAAATAACAGTGAGGTTTGGCCCCAACAGGACAGCTGAGGAATAAAGAAGAAGGATCTTGCAAGGATATAGTAATGTGTCTGTTTAACTATCGGGCTCAGAGACTGATGCTGCCCTGTAGTCAGATGGAGGCTGTGTGTGTGTGTGTGTGTGTGTGTGGGGATTATGTTTATATTACATTGTGGGGACCAAATGGCCCCCACAATGTGAAAAAAACTGTTATTATGTCGTTGTGGGGACCATTTTCCAAGTCCTCACAAAGATCTGTGAATGCAATCAAAAAACTAAAAATGCCAAAACAGTTATTTTGTTTGGTTACTTATGGTTAAGATTTGGGCTGGGTAGGGGTTAAGGTCGTCATGCTGGGATCAGGATTTTCCTCATATAAATGAATGGGGAGTTCTCACAAAGATAATTTACTAACCTGTGTGTGTGCGTGTGTGTGTGACAGAGAGAGAGTGAGTTGGACTCCCTCCCCAAGGGTGATGGGGGGAGGCCTTGTCAGCTTGCATTATTAGCATCAATAAAACCTGGCCTTACACTCAAGGAATGTCCATTACTGTCCCTGCAGGGGGCGCTCCACACTCTGCTGTCAATACTTTGGGTAGGTATGGGTTAAGAACTAATGTCCTTCTGAGACCAGAGAAAAGTAATTTCTAATTGTGACTTTTCTGACATTTCTGACACTTTCTGTCATTTTCTATACATATCAATTCAGGTTAAACAAAATAATGTACGTGTTCAGGGTTGCAAACTCTTTCAGACTCGCGCAACAAATCTTACGCCAAATCTATATTCCATTCTGAACTTAAAATTAGCTGCATCAAAAACATTAGGGCAGTTCGCAAAGCCTACAGACTATTTAAAAGTTAATAAAACATTTACATACATGTAAATGTGTGTGCAGAACAGAGAACAGAAAATCTCACTCCATGCAGCTGACCAAAGTTGGCAACCCTGCATTTCTGACTGAAGCAGCTTATCATTCCTTTGCTTTGTCATTCGGACAAATACATTATGTTTTCTCATTCGTTTTGTGTCTCTTTTTCTATCTTTTCTAAATAATAAGACCGCATGCCCATACCCAATTGTAATAGCGATTAAAGCGAGCGCTAAAGTATGTCGCTGCTGGTGTTTAAAAGGAGGTTGCCGGTTCTATTGATGATAAGACCTTTCTGAAACAATCTCGGACCATGAAATAGGAAGGCAATTCACTTATAGCTCAGTAGCGGAATCAGTATTTTTTCCTTAGGTTTCAGCCTCTGCAATTTCCTTTCGATTTGAAATCGATAAATTGGCCAGCCCTAGTCCGTTTGTAACAGCCCACACCTGTCCCTTGTTAGCACATTCTCAATAACCTGCTGGTTCCATGCCACCACTCTGCAGGACAGAGTCCGCCTGCAGAGGACAGTCAAGGTGTACTCCAAAATAATTGGATTCCTAGTCAGTACTCTGTCCTCCCTCTGTGAGCTGCAAACACTGAGAACAGCACACAGAATCCTACAGGACTCTTCACATGTGCTGTTCCCAGCCTTTGAGTGGCTCCCTTCTGGGCGCCGAATGTGCTGCCCGGATTGCAGGACACAAAGGAGAAGAGCCACTTTTGTTCCAAGGGCTGTTCAACTTTTGAACCCGAAGCCACCATTACCCTCTGCCTTTATGCACCAAACCCCATAAAAGTATTCCCCACTATCTACTGACCTCCCCATTTGTGCATCTTATGTTAGTCTCTTAATATACCTACTCATAACTGCAATTTTGCACATTTACTACTTTATTTCGTTATTAGTCTTATTACTTTTTCTAGTTTATTGTTCTCTCTCTTTAATGTCTGGTTCTGTGTCTGTGCAACACTGCTCTACATGCCTCAAATTGCACCTCGGGGACAAATAAAGTTTTTTGATTTGTTTTGTTTTAGAGTTGGCCGTGGAAAATCTAGCAGGGAAGAAATTTCACAGAGTGATTTATTGAAAAGGTGGCATCCTATGACACGCTTGAATTCCCTGAACTTTTCTGAACAACCCATTGCTTCAAAAATGTTTGCAAGCTGCTTGATTTTATACAACTGTGGCAATGGATCACAATGAAGCACCTGAATTTAATGATTAAGAGGTATATCCCAGTACTTTTATCCATATAGTGTATGTTTTATTAAGAAGTATTATTCTTGTCACGTCGGGAGATTGCGAAAGCAGAGACAGGGAAATGAGGGATTCAGAAATACAGGGTTTATTGGGAACAGTTCAGGTTCCATATTTAAAGAGACATTGAAACCCCTTAAATTAGGTTCAGGCACTTAAACCATAGTACCACTGCATGTCAGATACCAAAATAATATAGGGGGGGCCACGCACCGTGCCGGCAGAGCCAGAGGCAGGGGGACCACGGGCGGCGGCAGAACCGGAGGCAGGGGGCCGCGTCTCATG
>JAODLD010000045.1:2278241-2291761 GCA_026781065.1 Mormyrops boulengeri | reverse complement strand
CTGAGCCTATTGGTCCTGGTCCTAATGGCCCTGTAGCGCCTGCCGGAAGCCAACAGGTGAAACAGGTGATAGGCAGGCAGAGCGCCGTCTCCGATAGACAGGGTGCGTGCTGTCTCTGACGATTCCCTCTGCTCTGCTGAGGCAGCCAGATACTCTTGTGGCGGGATGTGTAAATGTCCGTTAGTGAGGGGAGGGGGCAGCCGATGATTTCCTGCGCCGTCTTGACCTCTCTCTGCAGTCTCCTCCGGTCTGCCTTAGTGCAGTGGAAAAACCATACTGTGATAGAGTATGTTTTTACGCTCTCAATGGTGGAGCGGTAGAAGATCACCAGCAGCTTCTCACTGATGTTCTTCCTGAGCACTCTCAGGAAATGCAGACCCTGCTGTGTTTTCTTGATGGAAATGTATGGCGATGTAATGTATGTAATTTAAAACTTAGAGCAATGTAAAATTGAGATCAAACAAAAAATAATAATATAACATTGAGACCTTTTTTTTTCAACCAGCCAGCAGAATTTTTTTCAACCAACCAACATAATCACAGCAAGGCGCCCCCTACTGTACAGATGTGGATATGATCTCGCTGCTGTGCATTAACTAGTCGTGATGTGAAGACCCAGAGAACGTGACGATCCATCACGTCGACTGCTGCTCTATCGATCTCTTCGTATGTTTGAGCCCAGTTAGAAACAGTAGCGTTGACGCTCTGTGGTGCCGCTTCGTCCTCGAAGATTAGGACACACTGACAAGATCTTGTCGGCTCGCTATAAGAGCAAAATTATTTCTTCGGGTAGCTACTTTTTCCTTTTCCTGTGATAAGAGAAAGCCATTATTAATTCCCTACTTCCATGTGATTCGAATCATCTGTGATTTATCGTTTACACAGGTAATCCTGAATTTTAATTTATGATATTAAAGTAACGCAACACACTGAGCCAAACCAAATTAAATTTATTAGCCATAAGCCGAAAATCCTTTATCGGGTGGCATTTTTGTTGTTCAATGATAAGATTAGTTTTGCAACTGAATTAGGACAGCCTTCAATTACTCCGCCTTTTTAACCATTCTGCGTGCGATCCAAGAACCAAAAATTAGGCTTGTTCATTAAAACATAGTGAATAAAAACAAAGTCGTAGTCCCGCAACAACAGCAACCGTGTATATAACCTGTAGTTAAAGTGTTAATTTATGTATGGACAACACCTCTAAACAGTAAGACTGTTTTACTACGCGTGATACCCGTATGCATGAATAATGTCGCACTGTAATTAAGGTAAAAACGCAGAAAAGAAAAGTATCAGACACGAATTGCTGCGTCTGTCATGACCCACAGCTTACCTATTAACCTGCCAGGACGAATCTTTGGGAGCGAAAATCCGTGCCATCTGACATGAAGGATTTGTGGGTTTAGTGGAAATTGCTTTCCAGTGCGAAGATTAAATATTGTTCCACGTTTCTGTATGTGACTTTGCCGGCTTGCCTAGTGTCGTATCCTGCACGATCTAAGCTTCTGCACCGCTTTTTATCCGACTCCCTCCGAGTGTGTCGGCAGGATGCAAAGGGTAGCCTGGCTGCTGGTCTGCATGTGTGCGCTCATCGCGGCGGGCAGATCCGATCTTCGTGGGGGCCGCCGGCTGGCGACCTACGGCCAGAGCAGGTGAGGAGAACGCCTTTCGTTCCATGAACCTCCGAAGTCCCAAAGATCCATATTTATCCCTCTGTGGGAGCCAGATAACATTCCGTGGATTTCTGACCTGCTCTATTTGAGATATTATCGTGGTGGGCAATTTGTTCCGCTAGATGACAGATATTTGGGGGAAATAGATTAGCCTGGTTATGTGCATTGTGCAAGAGACTTTGCGTTTTATTCAAAATTATAAATAGTCAGAATATTTAAAACTTACTGGCCAGTAAAATGTCTCGCATAATAGGCTACGTTTCTACACTGTAGTGTTTTATCACACGTATTTAACGATGTAAGAATATCATCATATGATTGTCTAACAATAAATCAGTTTCATTTTGACCCCACAATGTTCACTAATTATGCGTGAACTCATGAAGAGTGTTGCGCTCCTTAGTTATTTTTTGGTTAATGGTTAATTCTAAGGATGGATGGATAGATGCATACATACATACATAGATAGGTAGATACATACATACATGCTTCATTAATCCCGAGGGAAATTTATTTCTCTAGAATTAGAATTTGTGCACAATTATCTAAAATTTCTATATTTAGAAAATGTAACTGGGGGACATTAAATTATATTGGTCCCTGCAACCCTGACCTAAGATAAGCGGTTAGTCAGTGGTCGCTTTAATAGTATCAGGGCAGTATCTAGCTAATAGGCGTCTCGGAGGAATTATTTCAAAGTTACTTCTTTTATAATTTAATTTAAAAAATATGGACAAGATGCCTCAGATTTAGACAGTAAAAATACATTTGGACATTAATAGACAGTAACAGTAAACAATAGACAACAATAAACCGTTACGGCGCAAAGAATGTCAGGGAAAATATTGCACATAATTCCTTCATAGCGGCTCAAAAGAAATATTATCGCGAAGCATATAAGCAGTCTAATATGAAAACAACATATTATTGACCCTTTCATTGAGAATTAAGCTTATTTTTAAAAAGCAGATTCGGGTTTTTAAATTGGTCCAATTAAAAATGCATCCAAAGTTAGCTGTAAATTTATTGACTCACATTTTCCTTAGGCAGGATTCATTCCTTTTGACAGCTCTTTGAGAATCTCCTTCTGGGATCCCCGAAGTGTTTGCCTCTCGCCCAGTGCTTTCCTAACCCTAACCCAATTTCACCAGCCCCATGCCCCGCGATGGACTGCCATCCCATCCAGGGTGTACCCCAGCCCCGTGCCCCGCGATGGACCGGCATGCCGTCCAGGGTGTACCCCAGCCCCGTGCCCTGCAATGTACCGGCATCCTGTCCGGGGTGTACCCCAGCCCCATGCCCTGCAATGGACCCGCATCCTGTCCAGCCCAGGGTGTAGTCCAGCCCCGTGCCCCGCGATGAACCGCCATCCCTTCCAGGGTGTACCCCAGCCCCATGCCCCGCGATGGACCGCCATCCCTTCCAGGGTGTACCCCAGCCCCATGCCCCGCGATGGACCGCCATCCCTTCTAGGGTGTTCCCCTGCCCCGCGCCACGCGATAGACCACCATCCTGCCCAGGGTGTACCCCAGCCCCACGATGGACCGCAATCCCGCCCAGGGTGTACCACAACCCCGTGCCCCGCGATGGACCGTCATCCCATCCAGGGTGTACCCCAGCCCCGCGATGGACCGGCATCCCATCCAGGGTGTACCCCAGCCCCGTGCCCCACGATGGGCAGCCATCCCGTCCAGGGTGTACCCCAGCCCCGTGCCCATGCTGCCGGGAATAAACTCCCCCATGACCCCGTACTATTGCAGGATAGTGATGGCCCTACTGTATCTTAGAAATCTATAATACAAAGACATGGTGTAGATGTTCATTTAAAAATACACCTGTTCCTGTCCTTCAATATATGTGCCTTCATTACAAAATGGAACATTACTACATGACCCTCTCCAAGAACTTTTTGAAGATATTTTAATGGTGTCCTTGTCAGCTTTAATTTTTGCCTAGTAAATGTGAGTCTGAGAGGATCACGGCACGTTAAACTGTCTTTTCTCTACAAGCAGACTGAGGACAGAATCTGAAAAGGGTATCACCAGTTACAAGTCTGGCAGGTAAGTCAAACCAGAGCTGACAGAGCATCTGAACACAGAAGCGGCCTGCCCTCCTGAGATGCATACGCTGACCATCTCTGGGTGCTGATTTATGGCAGAAGGGCTCTCCACTGTAATAATGTCATCGATTTAGCAGATAATGTAAATCTCCAGGGGTATATGCACTTACTGTGGTATTGGACGTTTCTGAATTAAAAATATTGAATGCATCCCGAGAGATGGATGGTGAGTAATGACATGGAATTGTGAGTAATGACATGGAATGGTGAGCTCTAACCTGGAGGGTTTCCATCAAGATGAAGTGGATTGTTATACAGTGGAGTTCCTACTGACATTGAGTGTGTGTCCTGTATGGGCCAGTCTCTCGGCAGAGGTGCGTGTGTTACTGATACACCAAGACAGTGCTGCAAAAATATGTGATATCACACTGTGGTAATACTCTGCGTTTTGTGGCGTGGCATTTAAAATTACTGGAAAAACACATCACTGAAGCTAATTCAGGGTCAAAACTCAACACAATATAACACATATTGCTATTACAACATCTATATTTGTAGATATGATTCTGTGTTATGTGTGAGGCTTATCAAAGCTACACACTGAGAATATCTGACATAGTTTTTTCATTCAGAATAAACTTATGTGAGTAACTGAGTCAGTTTGTTCAAGAGGATATTTTGGCAGTAAACCCAGGCCAGTGCCTGCTGTCCGCTAATCATTTTCACACATGACTTTCATTACCACACTTTCATTACCACACTTACAGTACTAGTCAAAAGCCTGTATGCATCTGCTGAGAGTCATTTGTTTTTCAACAAGATACTGACCCTATGCACACCTCGAGGTTATGTAGTAAGTATTATCTTTTGTTCAAGGCAAGAGATGCTGTGACAGATGACCGGTCCCCCACAATCCCCCCACCTGAACCCTATACACCTGGCTTTGGATGAGTTGGATTGAAGAGTAAGAGCAGGGTAGCCAACATTTACCCAGAACTTGTGGAAACTCCTTCAGGACGTTAGAGAAGCATTACAGGTGACTACATCTGGGAGCTGGTTGAAGGAATGACAAGAGTCTGCAATGTCGTCATCAAAGCCAAAGGGGGTTATTTTGAAGAGTCTTTCATTTGAGAACATTTTCAGATGTTGAGCTGTTACAGTATTTGACATGTATGACTTCATTGCTTCAAGGCCTCTTACTTTAAGGTGAATAACAGCTAAAAAGCAGGTGTGTCCAGACCTTTGACTGGTGCTGTATACTGGAACACAGCAGCACCACCTCAGCACCTGACTCCTGGGCTCCTCCTCCCCTTCCTCCCCTTCCCCGCAGTCCCATCCGGAGGAGAAGTCCGGACGTGACCAAGTCCCGCACGGTGAAGTCCGAGCAGGTTTTAAGGATCAGGGAGCACGACTTCACCATGAGGCCTGGCTTCGGGGGTGAGTGCGTCCCACTTGCTTCTCGTTTTCAGACTGACATGGAATCTCTCTGCATCCCACCCGGAGCAAATGCTGGTGATCTCTGCCTTACTGCTGAATTTACAGCACATGCCGGTCATCATTTTCCTCTCTGATCCAGGCGGAAACCTTGTGAACCGGCACAGGGAACTCACAGCTGTTCAGAGCAAGATGCTATGACTTAAACTGGCAGCGTAATTTAGCATAGGGGGAGGCTGGGGCCTGGCAGTTTGATTGGCTCATTGCTGTTCCTGGAGGTCTACCCACCCCTGCAGAGCACACCTGATACAGATAAGCAGGTCCTTCAGTAATTATAATAGATACTTTTATTAATCCCTGTGGGGAAATTGTCTTTATGCCTCCCTCAACTTGAGTAAGCTGGCTGTGAAGGGCAGCCACCTAGTGCGGCACCCAGGAAGCTGGGGGTTAAGGGCCTTGCTCAAGGACCCGTAGATGTGCCGAGTTCGAAGCGGCAACCTTCTGATTACAGGCACACACGCTTAGCCCACTGAGCCACATGCTGCAGACAGTCTGAGTCAGAGCCGGGACAGGCTGAGACAGTGAGGACAGTCTGAGTTAGAGCCGGGACAGGCTGAGACAGACCCGGGACAGGCTGAGACAGAGCTGGGACAGGCTGGACATTGTGGATGTAGCTGAGGCAGAGCACACAGGCCTCCAAACATGAATTATCATCATGGATACGTGCAGATTTGCCTGAGCTCTGATGAGGTGAGGGTTTATGGGATACGCAGCAGCATCCGGTATGTAGGAACAGGCAAACTCCCATTACAGTGTACGCTGCTTTGGGAATGACGGTAAATAGCAGAAGTCATTTGTGAGATTAGGCTGCTGTGAAAATAAAATTACACAATGAGATGAGATGTGTTTCATTCACACCCAGAGGGGAATTTGCATCTTATGCGGCTCATATTCAGATCGCGATAACAAAGACGGATGCAGGACAGGGAGTGAAATACACTAACAGTCAAAAGTTTTTGCACACACTGAGATTTTTTACATTTGCATGTTACTCACTTAACGTTTACTACAAATACACTCAATATTCTTTACTAACAAATAAATTTACATTATGTTCACCATTTGAGTACCTTTATTAGCAAGAAAATGTCATATCTTTATGGTACTTCTACACAGTACAGTAAAACTGAGAGATAGCTGCTGCTTGTCCGTATATAAAATGGTCTCCGCTACAGGTCCAGTGTGGAGTATTTGGAGCAATTACATTCAGGCATGAATACAACTGTATACACATACAAGCTTTAACTTAGTTATATGTTATGAATTAAAACTCTTACACTGAGTGGTGAAAATAATCATTCAGCTAATTAAGCTTCTAGAGACTTAGGTAATATATTCAACCAAAAAAGATGAAAGTATTTTGTTTGTCTGGTGCATCAGGCGCGTCCAATCTGGGGCATGTAGTAAACTGTGTGAGATGTCAGCTCAGGACAGCTTTAGGCTGCATTTAGGAAAAGCTGGTTAGTGTCTGTTCCTGGGTGCCTGCTGTGCAGCTCCGAAAGCATGGTGACCCAGTTGTGTTTCTGCACAGCCAAGGGTGACGGACGTGACGCCAGCGCTCTTGGGACGGTTTCAGCGAGTGTGACCCTGAAATGTGGCCGTCTCCAGTCACTTAGCCAAACAGGAAAATTTGCATGTTATTCACAGCTACACCAAATAGATAAGTTTGGAACGTTTGTCATTAAATACACTGTGCAGACTGCATTTCCCATTTGCCAAGAAAATGATTTGTGCATTTTCTGCATGTTTGCATTAGTGCCATTCTGCACACCAAAAGTGTGTTGTTAGGTAAATTACGCCGCATTCCATTTGAACTCCAAAGTCAGAATTTCGAAATTCCTCGTCGGAAATTTCAAGTGGTATACCCCCTGAAGTTATGGTGACCAGATAATTCATGTCGGGGGGGAGACATTGATTTATTTCCAGTTTTACAAGCTACTTTAAACCCGAATAAGTAGTCCAGTACTTGTGCTTTGACCGGTTTGTTTCCTCAAACAAACAAACTCAACCAGCTGTTTCACATTAACATTAGTGATGCATGCATGATTTTAGGGGACTGACCAATCAGCACACAGCAAGAACTCTGCTTAAGTGAAATCCAGGTCCTGTTAATTGAAATGGCAGTTTACAAAACCTGTCATAGCTGAAAGTTTGCTCCCTGACATGGATTATCTAGTCACCCTCCTGAAGTTGGAGTTCCGGCTCGGAAAGCCACAGGAACTTCTGTAACCCCGAGCTCGGAATCCAAGATGGCTGTGCCCTTCGTCGACAGAAGTGGAAGTTGTAGTTATATACTGTTTATTACCACTTACGTCTTATTTGTGTTTTATTAAATCGGTCGTAAACACAGTACTTTCCAAACACTATCTGGGACTTCTTGCCATTTTGTTTAGATTGTATGTGCCAAACCCTGCTAAATGGCTGTCTGAGTTCTTCTACTGGAACGCGGCAATTTCTCTGTGACATCATTCCCAGCCCCACTTCCGACCTATGAGGTGTGTTGTCCATAGTGTGACTGTAAGTGTGTGTGCCCTGTCCCTTTATTATTTCAACTTGTATTATTTTTATCTATTTTTATTGTCCTTTTATATATCATTATTTGGCATGACTTTTTCCCAATACCTCACTCATGTCTCTGATTGCTTATTCTGTGTCCCTGCTCTTTTCTTCCTTCTTGACTTCTATACTGTATGTAAAGAGCCTTGAGCCCAATTTGATGTATGAAACTCTGGAAATGTGGAGAACCTTAGAATCTAGAATAATTTTTCAGCTATAAGTACTCCCCTTTTCACAGCCAGAAGGTTATTCTGTATTTGGTTTGTGATTGTTTCATTACCAGTCTTCTTTGTATTTTTCTCATGCATTATAAATAACACCTTTCTCTCCTACTGTTAAAGGCCCCCCAATTCCAGTTGGAGTTGATGTACAAGTTGAAAGTCTCGACACGATTTCTGAAGTCGATATGGTAAGTCCAGGCATTACTGGGCTGTCTTTTAAAGTCTGTTAACGATGCATTATTAATGAGCTACATCAACAACAAATATTGTTAAGGTTGTGTCCCTTACAGAACATTAACTTACCGCAAGTCTCAGAGCTTATGGCTGAGAACAGATAATTCTATTATTAAGCCATTAAATAGGTAAGTTATGCAACGTTATAAATTAACATATTAGAAACCATTAAACACATTGAGATGTATATAGTCCATATGTTGATGTATGATAGGTGTCACAATGTCTCTGTAAGTCAGGTAGACAAAGCAGTGGTGTGTGTGTGTGTGTGTGTGCGCGCGTGTGGTAAAACCTGAAACTTCCTTACCTTGTGGGATATTTTTCAGGTCTCCATTTAGATAGGTACACCAACGTGTGTGTGCGTGTGTGCGTGCGTGTGGTAAAACCTGAAACTTCCTTACCTTGTGGGATATTTTTCAGGTCTCCATTTAGATAGGTACACCAACGTGTGTGTGTGTGTGTGCGTGTGTGTGTGCGTGTGGTAAAACCTGAAACTTCCTTATCTTTTGGGATATTTTTTCAGGTCCCCATTTGATTAATCTTAATATTATAACTATCTGTGGATGTTTGGTTACTTATGGCTGGTGGTTACGGCTGGGCAGGGGTTAGGGTTAGGGTCAGGGTCAGGGTTAGGGTTAGGGTCGTCATTGGTGGGATTAGGGTTATGCCTATAGAAATGAATGGAAAGTCATCACAAAGATATGAATACAAAGGTGTGTGTGTGTGTGTGTGTGTGTGTGTGTGTGTGCGTGCGTGCGTGCGCATGCTTCAGGACTTCACCATGACCCTGTACCTGCGGCACTACTGGAAAGACGAGCGCCTGGCCTTTCCCAGCACCAACAATCAGAGTTTAACATTTGACAGCCGGTTGCTGAAGAAGATCTGGGTCCCCGACATGTTCTTCGTCCACTCAAAGAGGTCCTTCATCCATGACACCACCACGGACAACATCATGCTGCGGGTGCATCCCGACGGCAACGTCCTCTACAGCCTGAGGTGCTCACCACGCTAATCTGTTTTTAACGGCACTGAGACACCTCATCCTGCTGCGTTACGTTCAGCTGTCAGCACACCTGACCTCACTGCTCTAGTACAGCCTCTGATGTGTCCAGCCACAGTGTAGTTTACATCACGGATTGGCCTTTGTTTCTGGCCAGCGGATTTGGTAGATAAGCCTGAAACAAATGGAAGTGTACACATGATTATCCAATCATGAGTGCCAATCAGGAGAAGCATGTGAGCAATTGCTAGAGTGGTGGATTTGGGTAAATCCTAATGCTGTTATTCCAGGCAAAGGGACAGCTAAGGAACTTGGAGATGTATCTGTCAAGTTAGTGAATTACCATCTCTTTCCAGAGGAAGGTGAAACACGGCTGGGAATTTCGAGGGCCTTGTTCAGCACAGATCACAGTCAGATGCTCAGCGCCTTGGAGAAGTGACTTTCTCACTTCCCATTATCTGTACCTTCACTTGCCTATCCAAGGTGTAATTGCAGATTTGGCCTGTAGAGGGTTTTGTCACATCTTTACCTCTGGACCACAACATCTCCAATGGCTTCTGCTAATGCGTCATGTTCTGTTATCATTACTGCTTTCATCAACTCATAGCTAAAATCTCCCTAGCAGCTCCATGAGTGGGTTTTTCCCCTATGTGGTGACTGGTCAGGCAACAAAGTACAATATTTGAAATAGTGATGGAATATTGAAAAAAAAAAAGAACACTGGTCATCGCATTTGATCAAATGGTTGAATGACACTGATTTTTGGTTGCCAAGGGTTACAGTGACCGCCATGTGCAACATGGACCTCAGCCACTTCCCCCTGGACACACAGACGTGCTCCCTGGAGATTGAAAGCTGTAAGTCGTCCGTGGGCCGTCCGCGTTGCCCCCCACCTATACCCTCCCCAGCGCTGAAGGCCCGTGACTCCATTGCAGATGCCTACACCGATGAAGACTTGATGCTCTACTGGAAGAAGGGCAATGATTCCCTCAGGATAGACGATAAGATCTCGCTCTCCCAGTTTCTCATCCAGAAGTTCCACACCACCACCAAGCTGGCATTTTACAGCAGCACAGGTACAGCATGGTGAATATGCTCCCCGTTCACAATAAGGCGCTGATGACCAGGACCGCCAAGCATGGATGCTGATTGCAGATTCTTCGGTTCCCCTGCTGCTCCTTGCAGGCTGGTACAATCGGCTGTACATCAGCTTCACCCTGCGTCGTCACATCTTCTTCTTCCTGCTGCAGACCTACTTCCCGGCCACGCTGATGGTCATGCTCTCCTGGGTGTCCTTCTGGATCGACCGCCGGGCCGTCCCTGCCAGGGTCCCGCTGGGTAAGGTACCTCAGGAGTGACTTTTATCCACATTACCTGTAAGAGCTGCTCATCAAGCCTGCAGTGTCCTGGCGCTCCAGAACTCCCCTTTCCTGTGAATGATCCCAGGTATCACCACGGTACTCACCATGTCCACCATCATCACCGGAGTCAACGCCTCCATGCCAAAGGTCTCCTACATCAAAGCCGTTGACATTTACCTGTGGGTCAGCTTCGTCTTCGTCTTCCTGTCCGTGATAGAGTATGCTGCTGTTAACTACCTGACCACTGTGCAAGAACGCAGGGAGAGGACACTTCGAGATAGGGTAAGGCAGCTGTAAAACGGCGTACAAAAAGTCTGTAGGCAAGCACAAAGTTAATGTTTAGATGAGAGGCTCCTGGTGTCATATGTGCTTTGAACACATTCGTGACCAACATTAGCAAAATTACAGCTTAGCTACTGTGGCCTCATTTTAGACTTTAGCCGCAACTCAGAGGTATTTACACATCCTTAATTCCACATGACACTGTGAAACTTCCTTTTGATTAATTGCAACAGACATACAAAATGTTTTCACTGCATGTAAAGAGCTTTTTAAGTAGTGAGTGTAAACAGGCTTTAAATCACTACCTCCTCCCACTGCACCTCCTGCTGTATCTCCCACTGCACCTCCCGGGACCTCTTCCTGCTGTGTCTCTCACTGTACCTCCCACTGCACCTCCCGGTACCTCCTCCTGCTGTGTCTCCCACTGCCTCTCCTGGTACCTTGTCCTGCTGTGTCTCTCACTGCACCTCCCGGTACCTCCTCCTGCTGTGTCTCTCATTGCACCTCCCGGTACCTCCTCCTGCTGTGTCTCCCACTGTACCTTGCACTGCACCTCCCACTGCCTCCTCGCACTGCACCTCCAATTGTACCTCCTGCTGCCTCCTCACGCTGCCTCCTCCCACTGTTCCTTCTCCAGCTGCCCTGCACCTGTGGGCTGGCCCACCCTGACCAGGTGATGCTGAGCAGCAGATACGGCAGCATGGACATCAGCGCGACGAGGAGCTACGGCACTGTGGAGGAGGACGGGGACACGCGTGAGAGAATCTTAGTGCGGCTGGCCCTAGGGGGCGATGGCAGGTCCGCGGGCTTGGCAAAATCGGCGCTTTGGATTGACACGCATTCCATAGACAAGTACTCTCGCATTGTCTTCCCTGGGGCCTATGCCCTTTTCAACATGATCTATTGGTCTGTCTATAGCTAACAGCTACTCGATGGACAGATAGTACCTTTTATGCAGATTCAGAGGAACAACCTCCATACACTTCAAGAAGAACTGGAGCTGCTCAGTTGTAATTACTGTTTACATCTGTGTGAACAAATGCCGTACAGAAATATACGTAGCAGGACATATAGTTTTCCTGTCTGCAGAATTATCAAGGAGTGTATTTTTGTGTACTACTCTGTGGCAGTCAGCTTGGTATGAATGTGTATCAGAGCGGCGCCTTTGGAGAGAAGTGTTTGCCTCCGATTCTGCTGCAGCTATTATGCAGGCCTGCCAGCAGAATACAACTATCATGCAGGCCTGCCAGCTGAATACAATCACAATGGCTTTACACAAGGTCCTGTTAGCCTTTCGAAGCATATCTATTTTTATAAGGTCGATTTCATCAAAATGATTCATTTTGTTTATGGAGATGACAAACATGCATTTTATAAGAGGATTTAGAGACCACAGCTCAGAATAAGTGCAGTTTAATTTCTGAATGTATACATTTACTTTTGCTTGGATAAATTCACTTAACCCAGAAGCATTTTTCTTACCTTTCATCCACTCATTGAATATATATTTTCCTTTAATTGATAATGAATGATAAACATTAAATTATTCTAGTAGAATAATATGTGGATTATCTATAGATGTTAGGTTGTATTCATCATCAGTGATTCTCTTAGTTAGTGTTGCATAGTTTTGAAACCAAACTGTTCTTGCCATAATTTTTTGATGTCAGCTGGTTTCTCACGTAGGATTTTGATGCTTCAGAAACACCCTGTAGTATGAGGGTCATATGTGGCCTCCCTGACAAAACACAAGGTGATGTCCTTTGAAATAAGCCCTGGTTTGAAATCAAAAATCACAACTGACACTGGTTTCTCCACTACTCTTTAAGGGAATGTTTGTCCACTGATTAATATTCTGGATTTTACTGGCAATAAAAATACAAACCTTTCACCAAAACATTCTTTTGTGAACCATTTGCTATGCAGAACACGTTTTAACCTCAGCAGTATTAACAGTCAAAATGGTATACAAAACATTATTTTTTAAATACTTAAGGCAAAATTACCAAGAAGGTAAATACTAAAGACCTCAGCTGTTACAGCGAATTGAGGCACCTGTGCAGTTTTTCCTCCCTTACTCACATCGCCCACCTCAGCACCAACTTCTGTGGCAGTTCATCAGAAGCGCCTACAGGTGTGTCACGAGTCCTTGTCATTTAAAAGTTAAAAGATCAAAAACATAATTGGGCATTTTCCAATGTTAAAAAAAATGCTGCCCTATTACATGGACTGATAAGCACAGCTGATGAATGATCCTTTCCAGTATGTCTGCAGCCTACATACATCACTGGGTTAAATGCGTGAAGGGTTAAATATAGGCTATGTGCAAACTGACAATGGGGTAGGGAATCTTAGGGAATCTATAATAGCGGGAAAGGGCTATCAAAAATGAAAACGCTTAAAAAAAAAAAAAACAGAAATGTGTTTATTCATAAAAAGTGATACGATCCTCCAAAAACATTGCGAGATAAAGTACAATCGTTATTGTCGCGATCATCGGCGTAAATTATGTTAATCAAGACCAGCCAATACAACCCCCTGGACCCCCTGAAATGGGGGGGGGCCTCGGGGGGGGGGGGGGGGGGGGGGGGGGGGGGGGGGGGGGGGGGGGGGGGGGGGGGGGGGGGGGGGGGGGGG
>JAODLD010000045.1:2255325-2274529 GCA_026781065.1 Mormyrops boulengeri | reverse complement strand
GGATGTATGAGTGATGAATATCCTTACTCCACCACTGCTACAGCTGGGAGATAGGGGGCGTCTTCCTGTGAAGGATGGGCCATGAAAACTACATCAATCCCCTCAAAGGCTCCGGCCAGGATCATGTCAACCTTCCCCCCGCCTTCCTCCTCCGCCGGAGTCCCTAGCACCGTCACCTGTGGACAGGTGAAAGGTCACGCAGAGATCATGCTGATTCATATTTGATTCACGGCAAACTCGGAGACGATCACACATCCTGATTTTGCCGAGTTCAACGTGCCAACAAGGGAGGGGCTTGCGCTTCAATTCTTTAGCCAATCACGGTCTTCACTGTATGACATCACCACGTTAACTGAGACCAACGTTTTCTGTTAAGTGGCAAGGTGCACAGATTCATAAAGTACCCATTATATTAAGTATGCCTCTTATTAAGGGGCATGTCATAGATACAAAACATAGGAACGATGCATCCTTGATGACCGAGGAACGCGTGGAAAAATCAGGATGTCCGAGCGATCGCAAAGTTTACAGCGTAAGAAGTGGGGTCTGTCGCAGATGGGATGCCAGCTGATCGCAAGGTCATTAAGGGCCATTTAGGGGCTGTCCGGGGCTGGTTTGGTCCCTACCAATGCTGAAGCCAGACCTACACCATTGAAAGAGACCATACAAGGTTTTAATTACTTTAATGGAGATTGAGCAAAAAAACGGCATCACATAGTAAGTATTAATAAATGCTGTATCACAGCAATGATGAAGGATAAAACGTGTATTGTTGGCATTTACTGACATTAATTGTTGAACTAGGACGGAGGTCCCTAGGAGCTATTAAGGGTCAGGCTCTCTCTTGCTCTCCTGATGACAGTAATGTGTTTACCACAACTTTATCATAACAACGAGGTACGAAGTGCGTGTTTTACAACTGACGGCAAGTGCAGAAAGATTAGACTTTCACCCCACCTGGCTTTTAAGTCTTTACCGATTAAATCCGTAGTTACGCAGTATAACTGCACAGAATTATCATGTTCAGGACTAGGCCCTATAGTCATAACTGTTAAGCATTTCCAGATCATGGTCACCAACATACTCTGAGATTCATGGTTAAACACCGTTTATCTTGAGGCTGTGATAAAGACTTTTGATTAAAAAAAAAAACTTTTTATAGATGTGCAATCTGTAATGGAGAAAAATGTCTAGTGTATTAAATTCATACATTTACTTTCTGTAACCACTCATTTCATTCAAGGTTGTGGGGGTCCGGAAACCATAGGAACAAGGTAGGGAACAACCCAGGCTGGGGCGTCAACCCATCACAGGGCACACTCACACCTATGGGTAATTTGGCACCTCCTCAGCACATTTTTGGACTCTGCTGGGGCAGGGGGGGACCACAGTACCCAGAGACACCCCACAACGACACAGGGACAACATGCAAACTCCACACACATAGAACCCTGTCGCCCACTCGAACCCAGGGGCGACAGTGCTAACCACTGCACCACCATGTATTATATGAAATAGACAATTTTCGTTAAAGTCAACCCTTTCTCATGTCTCTCGTGTCGACGTACTGTACCTTTGCGCGCACAGGACAGTCAGGCATGCTCTCCAGAACGCCCTTCAGTCCCAGCGCTGCGGCAGCTCCCACCTCCGCGATCAGGTTGTGCCCACAAGCATGTCCGATTCTGGGCAATGCATCGTATTCACATAGAAATGCGATATTGAGCACGTCGTCGCCTTCCTTTCCGCCGACTGGCCCCCAGGAAGCCCGGAATGCCGTTTCCTGCGTGTAGTGACAATCTACATGCCATCCCTTCTCCTCCAAAAAGAAGCGAACAAGTCGGTCATGGGACTTCTTCTCTTCATAAGCGAGCTCGGGGCAGCCCCATATGTCTTTGCTTAGGAGAAAGAGGCTATTGCGCGCTTCGTCGATGCACATGCCGGCTTTCTGTTTGCACTGCTCCAGCTGCTCCCGGGATACGGTGCAATTCTGCGCAGCCATAATCGGCACTAAACGAGCAAATCGGCGAAGGATTTAAAGTATCATGCCGTTAATGGGGGAAATAATCAATGAATAGGAGCAATCGTTTTACTTTTTAATCAGTTAATATAGCGATCAGTTAATATAGTACAGTATTTTTTATCAGTTCGAGGATAGACTACTATTTCCGTGCGTTAAGAAGATTCTTAATAAATATATATCGTGAATTTCTTGAGTCTCAAACCAGTTCAACAAAATAACATGTCCCTTGGTGGTTCGGTATGCTCTGTACCGCTTAGTTTACGGTCTTTTATAGCGAAGCTGTTCTGCGCAATGCATCATAGTAAATGTAGTCAAACCACGGGTGCTTGGCGTATATTACGGTCGAGGACTTCTATTCTTAGAACTACAAGTTCATAGATACTCTAAAATATTTGTCCAAGTTCGTATGAGAAGGTCCTACGTGTAGTATTACATAGCTAGTTGTGTGTGGGGTGCATATATACAGTTTATAAATAGTAATATTGCGCCATAACAGCAGAAAACATGGATCAAAATGCCACGAGCGTTTAGTGTTAGTTTTATGCCAGAATGTGACTGCTTATTAATCCAATGAGGATTTAAAAAAATAATGTAAATAGCCGAAATTGAAACGGATAACAATCGACAACTGGACTTTTATGTCACAAACACGCGCAATGAAAGTTTAAGATAACGTAAAACACAATAATCATAAAACGCATGTATAACTAGCCTATATTGACAAATGTCGCTGAAAAAAATTATAACCTATTGCCTATTTATATGGCTTTTTTTGGATTCTCGTTTTTAGTACAATTCTGATACTTTTAAAATAAATGACAGTTATATCGTTTTCTGTCATGCCGTTTTACCTGGTGAATTTAATCAATAAGTATTTTAGGTAATATTTATTACTATGATACGACCAGTTCGGCATCACAAGCACAAACCCAATATCGTAATAGTCTCGTAGTCTACTTTGCAGGCAAAGACCAGAGTTATTTTTATCATACCGATTGAAAACCTAAAAGCACAACGTTACGTTTTATTAGTGACCTGCTCGATTCGGCTTTGTAGATACAGTGGACCCTCGAGTTACGACCGGCCTGACATACGAACAACTCGGGTTACGACCTAAGTCTTGAAAGACCCGAATGCCGGTGGAGACCAAAACGTGTATCCGCTTGTGCGGCTGTAAACAAAGAGCCGAGATGCTCCCAGATGCCGGAGAGATGTCTGTAAGCGGCGGGTCTGAGCCCAGATACGCCTGTTTGTGGACATTATTTCAGTCAGGGCACTGCTTTATATAATTAATTTAGCTAATTGCAATCAAAACGGCCCCAAAAATATAGAAAAGAAGCTAAAGTAGGAAGACAGTATAAAGAAAGCAATCACAATTGAAAAGAAAGAGGAAAATGTGCAGAAATATGAGAGTGGCGTTTGTGTGACCGATCTCGTTAATAAGTACATCATGTCGAAGCCCACCATCATTAGCAAGTCACGATCAACAGAGTTACACGAGGTAGAAAGGCTATAGGCACATCTAATAACTTTTTGGTGAGTACACTACGAAAATTATTGGCCTTTCTGGTAAATTACGCACATTTACGTAAATTACAAACCTTATTTATTATGAAATGGTTAGGTAAGGGGTGCTTTGGGAGGTTCAGAATGCATTATGGGTATTTCCATTATTTCTTATGGGAAAAGGAGTCATGACTTACGAACTTGAGTTACGACCATCCCTCGCGAACGAATAGAGTTCGTAAGCCAAGGGTCGACTGTAATTTAACGGTTTCTTGAGATTATTCGCCAATTCCTTATTCTTTCTTCACTTTTCTGTAAACATCACACACCAAGGACAGATACAAATTAAGCAAGAAATACTATCGTGTTTACCGCTATTGAATACGAGTGACCATTTCCCAGTCATATTTTTCTCACGTTACTATATCTGTTTTAATGTATTGGCAAACACATCAAATGTATGGTGCGACTGTATAAAGTAGCAACGGACAGAATTCTGAGCATTACACAACTGTGGAGCATCGGAAAATTATTTTGTAATCAAACTTATGAACCATTGAAATGACGGGGCAACAGAGCTTGATAAGTTATGCAAATACGTCGAATTACGGAAGGATAATTATGGCGTGAACTACAGGACGTGCATTTTATGATTTAAGAAAATGATACACTTGCACTGCAAGATGACAATATTATGAATTACTTAAAGACAAACACCAGCTTAGGGGGAGGCCAAATATGTTTTAATTTATACACATATACATAAAATTATGTATGTGTATGTATGCATGTTCACTCATATGCATAAACACAAATGAACACACAACCTTCCAATTAATAAGTAGGGCGGTATGCAAAAATGCTTGTTTTTCAATATGTGAAATAAATTGTTGCAACAAAACGTTTTGACTTTTGGAACCAAATGTTTTCCATCATGTGTAATTCAACTGGATCAAAGCACGTGGTGCCCCAGCAGCGCAGCTTCCGGAAGTATCCCATGCAAATCTGGAGTTTAATGAACTTTTGGTTGAAAATGCCCCTTTTGTTTGTCAGCACTATGCTGGCCAACTGGAACATGTATGAAAACAGTCATGTCCTTCATGGAAAAAAGAGAGAGAAAACTCAGTGCTGGTAGTTGAAGGAATCGAATGCCAAATATGCAGCAGTTAGTCTTCATCTGAGATCAGGTATTCCTTCTTTCTTTATATTATATTAATCTTTCACATTGTCATTCCAGCATCTTGGTTTCGCAGTGATTTCCCAGTGAACGTCTGTGTTCCTGGTCATCACGGGCAGCAGACTTTCACATCGTCGTCCCAGTTTCCTGGCCTTGTCGGACCACAGCATCACTGGCGTCTTCTGCAGTGCAGCTGACAGCAGCCACTCCAAGTCTCAGGCACACCACAGAGGCCACAGTTCTTTGCGTCTCCGTTAGTGAAAACGCCCATGGTGGCATCCATGCTTGTGCAAATACGTAAGAATATATTCTCACTTTCAGTGTGCCCAGATAGGTACTGCAGCCTATCAGTGAGTCCGCACAGTATATTTTCAAATCTTAGGTAACAAAACTATACTTTACTCTTTTTAAAATAACATGAAAATACACATATTACATATTTTTTACAATATTTACATTTACACAAGTTCATTAAGTCCCTTGAAAACAAGGTCGGCATCCTGCAGAAATCAGAAATGAAAAATCCAAAACTCAAAAAACTTTGTTGCAACAACTGTTTCCATTTTTCCCATTATCTTCGGTGCCAGATTACATAACGGGTCTGCCCTTTTGGACCATTTATAGTTAAGTCTCTTGAAATCACGGGTTTGCCTGGACCTTAAGTAAAGTCTTTAGATGCACTGTCATCTGCTCTCTGCTTTGGTCACAGTGCTGGGGGGCTTTCTCTCCCACCCAGTGACTGGGCGGTTTGGGCAGCACACTAGGTGAGGGAGGCTCGCTGAACTTGGCACCTGCATAGACCTTCTCGCCGTCACGGAGGCTATCTTCGGCAACGGGCTCGGCTGGGCAGGCGCTTATGATCTTGCCGCTGTCGGCCGCACTGCCTGCCTTTTCCCCCTCCTCGTGGCAGAGAGGAGAGCTGGGCTTCTGCCTCCTGTCGCTCCTCCTTGCCGAGGTAGCTGCCCCGGGTGTGTTAACGTGCCGGTTCTTCTGGCCACATCCATTGCGGTTCTGAGCTGCATGTTCATGTTTATTGAGGCCATGAACAGCCGGTACATTTGGCTGGAGCCCTTTCTCAGGTCTGGACGATTTTGACTTCAGCACCTGCAAAAAAATAAACAATACATAATCAGAACCACCACAATGTCACATTTTTATTACTTATCTTACATGTAACGACCATATTAGAACAAAACACTGAGTTAAATTGATTTCCGCAGCTACAGCATGCAGTAGCCGGAGGCGCTTCTCTGTATGACTGTTATGTAAACATTGGGAAACTGGCAACAGCGCCGACTCCCCTCATGTCGGACGGCGTCTCCGGCACGTCCACAAAACAGCGCAGGCCTCGGAGCGCCGCCCCCGTTTGCGTAAAGCAGGCGGGGGCCGCTGACGTGTGCAAAACACGCCCTAAATGCATCCTATTCCAAACTCCGTCATATTTTCTGCTGTCAAAACCGTAGCGGCACGTCCCAGTTTCGCCTTCGGCAGACAAATTCCATCTACGTTTGCATTTTTTTTTTCTTCACGGAAGCTACATACGCACGTCCTGCAGCCTGCGGGCGAATAAACACTAATAAAGTGGACAGAGTAACTGAAAGTCAGATCGCCCGACATTAAAATACATGACGCATGAAGGAAAACAATATCGGCGCTCCATATTTAATGCACTGCAGCCGAATATTTAACTTGATAAACAGGAACTACAAATAAAGACTGCAGATTATCTGTCATTGATTCGATTTACAGATCATAAGTGCGTAAGCCCTTTAACCGAACAAGGAACAATAAATCGAGGCATGCCGCTACTGACTAACAGCCCGAATGAAAACCCTTAATTATTATGTGCTCCTACCTCCTTTTTGGCTCCATGTTTAAGCTGGTGGAGTGTGAGTACAGTGGTCTGCGTCCTGCTGGCGACGCCTTCGGAATTGGCGGCGGGGGATTTTGATCCGGCCACTACGGTGTTGTTGATGTCGGTGAAGCGCGCAGGGTTCGCCCGCAACAAGCCCGGGTATCTCTGCTGCTGCTGCAGGTTGTGGTAGCGGCTCTGCAGCCCGGCCGCGGTCGGACGCACTTTCCTGCCGCCCTTTTTGTGCAGGGCTTGTCGTTTGCTCAGATGCGAGGCCAGAGGCTTGTTCTCGATATTATCGAGATTGAGTCCATCGTGAGAGCCGAACGTTTCCCCAAGCATGGCTTGCAAATCACCAGGAGTAGAAGGGAGATGCATCGACTGTTTTTGCTGTCAGATCCAGTAAACGGAGTCTTCCCTTAGGCTCGGCCGCCGCGGCGTCGAACAAAGCTGTGCCTGTAAGCCTGTATCTCGGCGGCGGCGTCCTCGGCGCGCTCGGCTGTACGCGGCGTATCCCGAAGTTTGGAGATGGCGCAGAAAAAGTGCACGAAAATGGCGTCAGTCACTTCCTGATTGCAAGCACAAACACACGCCCACTACGCCACACAAAGAAACATCAGCAAATGCAGAAAGTATTTCGCTTCACTAATAATCCAACGATAGCGCCACGGCTGAAATGAACAAAACTCTAATTCGTTGACTAAATTATTGAGAGAGAGAGAAACTTCACCTATTACTGTTGCCTGTTTACTTAGCCAAACTATAATCGACGAAAACTCGAAATAACCAGATTTCAGCTATTTAAATATATATCCCTGGTTTGTTTTAAGATGTCTCTGAGCTGTTTTTGTCCTCCTGGGAAATTTTAACAAAATAACTTGTCGCTCTCAGCCGAAACAGCGCTGGAAAAACTCCGAGCCCGAAGTGCATTCCTGCTATCTAAGCGAAGACCAAAGATTCCAAGCCAATCAGTAAGGGCCTTAGCTGACGCCCCGCCCACAATTCAGACGTCACAAAGTATTAGATACATTGTAATGAATCGCCCCGTTTCGGTACTTTCCAAACTTACTGCGGACTGGAGCGTTTCTACGGGTCCCGCATCCGGTTTTACCATCAACTTGCGGAGTCTCCAGTTGTGTGAAACTCTAACGGTGTCGTTTTTTTTTTGTTTCGAGTTCCTCCAACACATCACAGTTAGCCCAAAGTACACTCTTTACGGGGCTTTCCATCTTAGCTACGGCAAACATTCTTATAATATTTCATGGCATATACGCATATAGTTCACGTTTTTAATGTTAAGGGTCTTTCATGATAATTTTTTAAAGTGTATTTTCAGATTGTTCGACTGTTACATATTACTTGAGCAAAGTATTCTGATGTACTGGATTATAATTTTCATCACTCCCAAGTTAACAGGATTATTCTATATAAAAGTATATGTGTTTGTTAATAAAAAACGAAATTCACACAGGTGGTCGGTCCACTAGCGGTCTGCTCTTCGTAAACAACAAGCCTTTCTCTTTTTTCACTTGCTATATCAAGGGTTTATTTAACGTGAAATTAAACAAAATTACTACTTAGAGAGGACTGCTTTTCCAATGAATACCATGTCTTGGGCACGTCATTTACCGGATGTACAATTTTGTCCTTTATTAGCATTCTCAGCGCATGCCTGGTTTTCCACTGGGAAGGTCAGGTTGCTGCTGTCTGTCAGCTCGATAGCGATGCCTGGTTGGTTGGCTTAGGCATTGAAAATCTGCTAGGCAACAACTGCCGTCCTTGTTGCTGGGGTAAAATCTCATCACGTGATGTAGAGTCTTAGAATATTATTGGACGCTGATTTTTCCCCCCGGTAGCTAATTTATTTATTTACGTAAGTTAGGAAACGTATACTTCATACCGTCATACAATCAGTGCAGGGCCATTAAAACGGGTTAGAGACTTATATAATGTTATAGGAGTAACAATGGATTCTCTCTCAAGATAATGTGTTGAGTCTGGCAGAGTCTGGGGACGGCAAACATATTGCCAGTATGTAGGAAAACAAAGACAAATTTACCTTTGCTGTAACATTACAGCGAAATGTAATAATTTTAACAATGACGTTGTAACAATGTTGTGTGACGGGCGGGAACTAATATCAATAACATGAGGATGTGTTGTTTAATCTATGCACCACATCTTACGTCATTTATTACGCTAGCGTGCAGTCTCAACAGACCCCCAAGCAAATCAGCTCCATGTGCGAAACTGGAAATATGAAACTCCTTTACATTTAATTTTAAATACAGTATGTTGCGTGTCTAACTCAAATTAATGCTGGAGAATAAGGATATCCATGCCAAAAAGAAAGCAAAAATGTTCTTCCGTAGAAATGCGTGAACCAAAAAATAGTAACTCTTCACCAAAATGAAACACGTTACATAATAACAATCGCAGGCGTGTTTAAAAGCTTTTCTTGCTAATCGTGGTTAACTGCCTGCCTGAAGTCAAAATATTGTATTATAATAGTACTTTTTATTGGTAACCGCAGATGTAGAGGTCACGTTATTGTGATGGTTATTACTGGGTATCATACCTTTCGTTTCACATAATATAAACATTGAGATTTCAATGACTAACCATTATTTTGGCGTCTCTTTATAAAGTGCGCACAATCCCTTGCTTTCAGGCTTCAGCTACCATCTAGCGGTGTCTTTCGGGTACTGCAGATATTCCTACTGCCAGACCAGTGCATTCTGGGGGGAAATGTGGAGGATTTGATTGTAGTTTAGTCGCGGATACTAAACTGGGTTCCCGAAAACATAGGGCAGTTTGTGTTTTATTTGTGACACTTGACTTCCTATAGTTTATTTTCTGGTAGAATAGAACTGTACGATATGACTTTAACGGCGAGAAAGACCAGGAATCTCCAGAATTGTGCTAGTTATTTTTTGAAATTTTAAGGCCCAGGAGCCGCGGATCAGAAGTGAACAGCCCGCGGTGGAGGGTTCATCTCCAGGAGAAGGTCTTTCTAATGTGGGGCTGATCGATTTCTTTATTCTTACAAGGAGTTTATCAACGCAAGAAGCGCTCGAAAACCACAAGATGTCACACTCAGGGGCACCTCCTCGCTGGCGGAATTGTCCAAGAAGGGGTCGACCTGTGGCAGGTGAAAAGCTAGCTAGCTAAACAAGCTGTGACCATTACGCTAGTCGGCACCGCGATGGCGTACATATCATGTATTCAATCTTACTATCGCCGTAACGTAACAGACGGCGACAGGTCTCCGGTGCCGTGGCGCGGCAATAGAATTGTTGGTGAATACGGCTTAGAGCTTGCTGGCTAAGGGAAGCTAGCAGCTGGGTGATTTCCAGGAAATGAGAACATAAGCGCGACTAGCCGGTTAGCCGGTTAATTGAATGGCATCACGTGTCATGATACCGCGCGGGGGTCTTCGAACCGCCTTCCAGCGCGAGGAACCGGCGCGAGCCAGCTAAGCTCGAGCTCGAGCTCGAGCCCGGGCAGCGGACGGGCGCTCGGCTCGCGCCGCTCACGTAGTGCTCCATACGCGACGCTCGCAAGGATCCTGTTCTGGTTGCGTTGCAGCTGCATAACGTGTTTGTCAATAGAGCGAACCTCTCCTATCACGCCTCTAAATGTTATTACGGGGACATTGCAAAGAGAAGCTAAACGGAAATATGCTGTATTATGTTATACTGGGCGCTTCCGTGTGCAAAATACTAGGATATGCATGGGTGCTGATGATCTATTAATCCCGTCATGTTAACTCCGCTAGGGAATGTGTCTTGGATTCGTGCCTGTATATTTAGGTTTTAACGTCGAGTGCTTTGTTATTCACTGATTATCGGTTTCCTTTTTAAAATCTTAGGAAGATTTCTGCCCATGAAGACTATGCTGGGGCCCAAATATGATGACCTTGTTCCCGAAGAGAACAGATTCCACCCCAGCATGTTGTCCAGTTATTTAAAGAGTCTTAAGGTAAACGAGAAGAAAGTGAGCTTCTCTGGCACACCCTCTGCTGTTTAGGGCTGCCACTATCCTCCCGTTTAATGCCGACATAGCATGTTCCAATATGGGATCGTCCCGTATTATAAGGGACGGCTGGCCACCCTACTACTGTTTGAGTGGTTTTCTTTAACATTTTTAACCTAAAGTGACCATACTGATTTTAAAGAAATACTTAAGCTATAGTGATGTACTTAGAATGAGTTTACTTTGTCTTTAATCTTGTTCATCCCGCTCTTAGTGTCCAATTGTATGACTTAATGGTGTCTTTATTCTTACTCTTTCAGTTTCTAAGAGGAATAATCTGTGGCATGAAGTCTAATAGATACTGACATTCTTTCCCCTTTCTTCAGGTCAAGATGGGATTGCTTGTTGACTTGACAAACACGAGTCGATTCTATGACCGGAATGAGATCGAAAAGGAAGGAATCAAATACGTGAAGCTTCAGTGTAGAGGGTAAGGGGCCATAGCACCCCCCCCCCCCCCCATAAACAGACCTTTGTATTAGATGATTAAGTATCCAGTATCAGTCCCTTTCCCCTGCTATTGCCAGTGTAGGCATGTCAAGCTGCCTTTCTCTCAGATCCGGTACCTAATGTCTGGTTTAGTGCTGTTAGTGGCCAAAGGAAGTAAAGGAAGACTGTTTGTTTATTTAAAAAAAAATATAAAAAATAGGTACCTGACAGAACCTTGCATCTATCCACTTGTAGGCATGGTGAGTGTCCCACTACAGAGACCACAGAGATGTTCATCCGACTCTGTGAGCACTTCATGGAGAAGAGCCCACCGGAGCTAATAGGTACGGAAGGGCATGGGTATTACGTTTTATGTCATTTGGTTCTTCGCTAGGTAATGTTACAAAGCGTTGTTTTTCTGAGCCTTGGGAATTTTCTTTTTATCATTAAGATGCCGAGAAGCTTATTTGAAGGACTCTGCGGAGCAGTTTGGACTGTACACGTTAATCAGCTCAGATAATCAGAGGCATTTTGGAGTGAGGGCAGTCTATCCAGCTTAATGAGGGGCCACGACTGGCCCTCAGAATTGCCACCATTTGGTATTTTTTATGTCACTTTCTGGTCACAGTTTTTGCTGCAGAGTTTTGAATTGGCGGTAGGGCATGGAGTATGATGAAGTTGCTCACTGAAAATGACATTTCAGATGTCTAATCTCCTATGCACAATTGCATGTGTGTATTTCTTGATCAGTTTAGACATGAGTATCTTGGATAAGGAGTTAAAATAAATGAGTATCAAGTATCAGGCAAGTTCCTCTCTCGGTAAAAAGAAGTCCTCAGAGATAACTGCTTACTTTACTGTCAGCGTTTTCTTTTAGGATCAGGAATCAGTTTTTAATATTTCAGTAATGCCATTTTAATGTAGCTTGCTAAGATGCCTAACAGAAGACACGGTCTAGGTTATTCCTTAAGAGGACAGAGGTACTTTGAGGGAATACAAGTATGAACTGCAGAATTCTGCTGCTCAGATATGCAGAGGTGAAATAGCTGATTGCCACCTTGTGGCGACATAAAGTAGTGACAAAACATACAGCTGGACCAAAATTTCATTTCATTCGTAATGAATTTGTGAAAAATATTTTGAATTTTTTTAGTCATCGAAATACTTTGGAGGAACTACCAGAAAAGACATGATCAGTTTTCATCTTAACATCTCGCAAGTGAGTCTCACTCTTTATTGAGGTTATAATATTAGGCTTGCAGTGGTGAATCCATCTTCTTCTTGAAACAGCATCTCGTCAGCAGTGATGCTCGCGCTGAGAAGGATGTACTGTCTAACAGGGGTCGGGGGGGATGTTGGTGATTGATAACTGGCTGCAGGCTTGGTATTTGTTAGTGATGTTTAGCTTTGTTATGCTTTTGGGTTTCCGCTGTGCTCCTTTTTGAAGTGCATTCTCAGCCCACTTTTGAGGACTGTAACCCAAAAAAAGGTTTATCACTGTTCCCCTTGACCTATAAATAAAGTTACTATTTTGAATAGCCTCTGAGTAGGTACTATTGCTTGTGTACTTGTATCGCTTTCAGCTTGACGATCTTCCTAGTATTTTAGAAGAGACTTTGATTGTGATCTCTTTAATCATGGGATCATTTTAATTATGCCGATTGGCTACTTGTGGTCTGGGTCTCATGATGGCTAATGCTGTCGCCTCTCATATCCAGGGTTATGGGTTTTAGTCCCACCCCCAGCTCTGCGTGTGTTCCCTCCTGTAGACTAAAAGCCTGCACTTAGTGTAATCAGTTACTGAATCCAATCTCGTGGTCGGCAGAGTGATTTCACCGTCGGGCCCTGGAACCTGCAATTGCATCAGGAATCCCCCCTGCTTTCACAAAATATATGTTGCTTAGGATAAAAGCCTCTTTGTAATTCTATGTAAGCTGTGACGGATTAGCATCCCTGGATTCCCGTTCCCTCTGGTATTTTCCGGGATTGACTTCAGGCTTGCTCTGGCGCTGCACTGTATCATTGGATGGATAATTGCGAGGATCAGATTTCTGAACAAACTGCTCTCTTTCCCCGCATAATTTCACAGTGTTGGAAAAAGTATGCATTAAGTCACCTTAGGAAAAGCTGTGAATCAGTAGGAAACATGAGCTGTAGCGCGGCCGTCAGAAAGGGAGCGTTCCTCCATCGCCATGAACACAGACACCCCCACCGGCTTCAGGTGTCACATCAGCCAGTTCCTGAAGCTACCACCAGGAGGAGGTGTTGCTGCGTTTCAGTGACATTGTGACAGTGGCTGCCCATCCTGGTCGTGGTGGGTCACGGTGTGACAGACCAGTAACGATGAGCTCTTAAGCTCTCTGTAGTGCTGTTATCTGATCTGGCTTTATCACGCGGCCTCTTCTCATTTATTTCCCTCTTCATGTGGCCGTCGGTGTAATGTCCCTGTTTTTCATATTTTGGGTGTAGAAAGGGACAGTGCCAACACTCTTCTGCACTAATGCTGTAGTCAGTATTTCATCCATGAACTGAACATTCTGGCTTTAGCCAAAGATTTGTAAGGTCATACATAAATGTTCTAGTTTATGGCACGAAAAATCAGAGTTAACGGACTTTTGGGTGTTTTGGGAGAAATGATGCATAGTACTTTGTAACGGCAGATTTCGTGTTACTACAGCAACAGCTTTGTGAATACTGGCGTGTCACCTAAAGGGTGCTATAGGACATTTCCCATCCCGGTCCTCGGGGACCCTCACAGTCCACGTTTTTGCTCCCTCCCAGCTCCCAGTAGGACAGAAACGTGGACTGTCCGGGGGTCCCCGAGGACTGGCTTGGGAAACGTTGCTGTAGGCTAGCAGGAGGGAATCCATAGCAGGGGAAGGTCAGCCTGAGAGTCCCGTACGCTCTGTGGTCACTTTATTAGGTACGCCAAAAACGGTCTGCCCCAGCAAACAGCCAATTGTGTTGCTGCAGCCGAATAGACGTGGGCGGGGTCAGCGCGCTCACTCATGGCTGATCCTAAGCGATACTGACTATGCAGTGATTGACAGTGGTGTCTCAGGATCAGTCACCCTCCTCGGATTTTCACACCCTACAGTGTTTATGGTTTACAGAGAACGGTGTGAAGAACAGAATACATCCACTGAAAGGCATCTCTGTGGGTGAAAACACCTTGTTAAGGAGGGCGGACAGAGGAGACCGGCAAGGTTTGTTAGGGCGCTTATTAGGGCTGCACGCTGTATCATTTCATCATCGCATGTACAGTAATCACATCGCAGGATGGGCCATGTCCAGTAAGGAAAATTAAATCAGAAATGTCATGCCACAACTTTTTTGCTGCTTGATACAGAAGGAAAACTTGCAACTCTGCAAGAAATATCTGTTTGATATAATAATTTACTCCAATCTAAGGGTTTTTGGGTAAACTGAGATTGTTGCTAGTGAGTGATACGCACAACAAACCAGCGGTCACAGTTAGGAATGCAATAATATTGACATTGCATGTCATGCACGCGCAATTCTCACATTGCAGTGGCTGCGATAGTCATCTGGGTTGAGTTCAGGATTTATCATACCATCATACTCTCCAGACATTATATCGCATTATACAGTATTTTCAAAAACAATATTACTTTGCTATACAGTTCTGGTGATAAGACTTGCCAATTATGGGGGGGGGGAGGTGTTACGTTTCACTAAAACATATTTACTCTGTCATAGAAAATAAAACTTAACATGCTTTGCAGTTTTAATAGTTTCTTTTCAGGATTGTCTAGTATACGTTAAGAAAGAAGTTTACCGTCACTGCATTTGTATGAGCTCTTTGTTTTCATAGTTTAAATCGCTTACAGGTTTGTGATATATTTTGAACTCCTTTTTTGCTCTATAAATATCGCAATATTTATAGCCAAAAACCCACATCCAGAATCGTGCAGCCCTAGATCATCAAAAAAATAGTGGGCAGAAAGGCTTCTCTGAACTCTTCAACTCTTTAAACGTTTTGGCTGGAGTAAGTGGGTTCTATGCGCTAGTAGGTTTCCAGTTGTCGGTTGTTGTGACACCTGGTGACTAGGTAGGGGTCCCGTGGGCCCAAATACAGCTGCGGAGTGCAGTGACAGACCCTCCTGTGAGGTGCTGGTGGCCCTGTGCTCACTTCTGACAGGATGAGGCGCCATCTTCTAAGGGAGAAGGAAAGCCCAGGTGTGATGAACAGACCTCGATCGTGACTATTCAAGAATCGAGGGGTTTTATTTGGCCAGTGGATGGTGTGCAGTCAGACTGCAGCCTGCAGAGAAATGCAGTAAATGTATATAAGGGACAGTTATACTGGAAGGAAGAGAAAAAAGACCAGAGGTGTGCAACACAGTGCAAATAAAGTGTGAGCTGCATAAATAAGGAGCAGATTACATTTTAACCATGGATGAAGTATTTAGTAACCGGAAGGCTTGAGGGTAGAAGCTCCATCTGAGCCTGTCAGTTCTCTTTGAGAGACGGCAGAAGCGCTTTCCAGACCTCAGCCTGGTGAAGAGGTAGTTGTTAGGGTGGGTTGTGTCCCCGCTGATCTCGGCAGCTCTGCTCCTGCCTCGTCTGCGGTAAATGTCCTGCAGGGGGGGCAGATCAGCCTTGCAGATGCGTTCTGCTGAATGCACCACCTGCTGAAGAGCTTCGCGGTCCAGACCGGAGCAGTTATCAAAGCAGGCTGTGGTTCCCGTGATGCGGATGCTCTCTAATGGTCTGGTGTAGGAGGCACTCGAACTGCCTCTACTGCCTAGGACAGTACAACTGATGTCTGGGTTTAGACACGTGACACTGTACATGATTCAACGTGATGAGGTCATCAGCTGTACCCCCAAATATCTAAAGGTATTCGCCCTGTCAGCCGGGGGCCCTTTGATGTTGAGGGGGTTGTATTCACACTACCGACTGCTTATGCCTAAAGTCCACCACCATCTCCTAATTCTTACCGGTGTTGAGCGAGAGCCAGTTAGCCTGACGCCATTGCATCAGCCTGTTCATCTTATCCAGCCTTCTCATAATTTTTGTAAATCAGGCCAGTTTAGCTAGGAATGACCTATAGGCCAGTATGACTGTCCTGTTAGTGAGATGTCCAGTTTCAACTTGCTTATGTTTCTGCTTCTTCCTCATTTAAATTTCCCTCTGAATGGGAGGATGCCCCATCCGTGTTCCTGGCTTTGTATGTGACGTACACTAGGGGGAGCCAGATGGTCATCAACATCCCTGATATCAGAGCAAGAGCAGCCATTGCTCCTCCTGCCGAATAAACACAGGTAGCCGATTCTAGAAATTGCGGGAAAGACGATGAGGGCCCTTGACCTCCGCGTCGTGGCTCCTGCGCGTTTGTTCGCCATGTGAACCATGTGACAGGGTTGTCTCTCCTTCTGCCCGCCGCTTTCTGTAGGTTCTCACTGGCAGTGCTTTGCTGCTCATCCTTCATGTGCGAGCTTTGTGGTGCGCCACGTCCGCCGCCCCCAAAGAGTTATGCTATGACCCTTGCGGTATGTTGCTGTTGAGGGCTTACAGAGGTGGAATTAGGACAGGAGCCGGGGTGCAGTGCCACCGGCGGGCGGACATCTGGGCCGCAAGAGGAGTTGGGCTCTCTGGCTCCCCCTAGTGCTCATATGGCAGGCCAGCGGGCTGGCTGCCCGTTCCGCCAGCTGGTCAGCGCCGGCAGGGGACGCAGCTTAGGACCCGTCTCGCTGGATCAGCTCCCCGAGTGACGATTCAAGCCTGCTGGCCGAGGCGGCCTGGCCTTAGTATGGGAATTTAAAAATGTTTCCCGTGGATGTGTGCATTAGTCTTTTTTGTCAGCCTGGTACATCTTGCATAATCCTGCCTGTGTTTTTCTGCTCTGCCTTGCTTTCTCTCTCTGGTAAACCCAACCACTGTTTTGGGAGGAAGGTGTTCATCTTGGTGCCACCTGCCTGAAAAGTGGAACAGGAACAAATATTAAGAATGTGAGGGCTGAGGATGCAAGCTGCGGTCGTCAGAGAGAACCGGGGCAGCGTCTGGCTAAGCCCGACCCGACCCGCTACCAGCCGGCCAGGCCCGGGCTCGTGGGCTCCTCGTAGTGCCCACCTTCCAGCTCCATGGCCTCGCTTATGGTTTCATACAGTGGCTTCTGTGTGAAGTGCTTCTTAACCCTTGGGTTGTTGTTGTTGTTGTTTCAGTCAGTGGTGCATCAACGTGGATTTTTACACCGGGGTACTCACGGGCTGTGGCGTAAAGTGCCGGTGTGGGGCAACGTGGTTCTGGTCATCAGAGATCATGGGGTCATGGTCAACGCAAGACTGGCTCTTGAAAGGATACATTTAGTTTTGAAATATGAGATTTACTCTGTACTGCAGGCATCTTCATGGCCAGCATGTGCTTTGCTTTCAGGGGACAGTGTGTGTACAGTGTCCGTGTACAGTTTATGAATCTCAGTGCCACACTGTCCTTGGATTGCACTTCACAGCAGAAAAATTTCAGTTTTGAAAGCTTAGTTGTTAATAAACTCACCTTTTGAAACGTACAGAGAACTCAGGATCACTGTGTTGGTACATTCATACTTCCGTAAAAAAACAACATAAACCCTTTTTTTTTGGGGGGGGGGGGGGGGGTTGATATCTGTTTTCGGTCTGCACCTAAAGGGGGTCTGATCAGCACAGAGGGTAACATGTTCATATTTAAACAGGAAGGGCCCACTTCACCGAAATGCTTTTGTGGTGAAGCTAGTTCTCTGTAATATTGAAAGAACTCGAACCTGCCACTGATTTGTGGCTAAACCACTTTTATTTTTATGTCTGTCTGCAGCAAAACAATGGCAGGACACTGTGACTGAACAACAGTAATGGCTTCTGAAATCTCCACCTTTGAATGTTACCTGAATTGTTAAAATTCCTCTTGCTGGACTTCCTGTAAACAAGTTCATGGAAGCAAATGATTGAAGAGAAAACTGCTCAGATCTCAGGAAGACTGTTTGTTCCTGGGGTGCTTTCTGTGATGAAAAGGCTGTGAAGGGGTCCCCCTATAGACCCACCCCTGACCCAGTTAAGACACCGTGTCACCTGACCTGGGCCTTTGGGGCAGTGACCTCCATGCTTGGAGTCGTCTGAGCTCCACAAATCTGAAGTGAAACTGATGTGTGTGACTTTACATCTTAATGTCCCGTGAATGTGTGTGATGCAGCCACATCATATATTGCAGACAGTGAGACATCAGCGAAGCAGCCCTGACTCGCAAGACAGTAGCAAGGTGCTAAGTGGTGAATGAGCTCACAGAATCCCTCGTGCTCCTCTATGTACAACAGCCGATCATCCACTGTTGTCATCTCCATTATTTTAGTAGTTGTGTCTTTAGCTCTGGTGCTGCTGGCTCCACCTTGTGGTCTGTGAAACTTCCTGGCCCTAGGGCTGCCCTGTGTCTCCCTCGTCCACTCGGTGGCGTTTTCTACCTCCCATTCATCTGCTGGCTGCTGGCTCCACCTTGTGGTCTGTGAAACTTCCTGGCCCTAGGGCTGCCCTGTGTCTCCCTCGTCCACTCGGTGGCGTTCTCTACCTCCCATTCGTCTGCTGGCTGCTGGCTCCACCTTGTGGTCTATGAAACTACCCGGGCCTGGGGCTGCCCCGTGTCTGCCTTGTCCACTCGGGGGCGCTCTCCCATGCATCTACTGGCCATCCTCATGCCGTGTGCCACCACACACAGACTCCAACGTGTCCGCGAGGCTGATGGGTCACGTGACTGGAACTGGAGACGCGAGTCCTCTGAGATCATTTTCTTCTCCATACAGGTGTCCACTGCACACATGGGTTCAACCGGACAGGCTTCCTGATCTGCGCCTACTTGGTGGAGAAGATGGACTGGAGGTAAAAGTGTATTGGGCCGAGGTCAGCCTCTGATACACCGAGAGAGAGACCTGACAGGATTGTCGCTTGGGCCATAAGACCCCCCCCCCCCTTTTGTGTTGTGTGCTTTGTCATAGTGACGAGTAGCTGCTAAATGTTTCCTCCGTCCGTGGCCCTGAGCTCGGCACAGGAAGCCCATAGGCCCCGCCCTATCACTTCCTTGTTGCCATGGAAGCATTACATTCCTCACCTTGAGTGCCATCAGCCTCCGTTTGGGGTCCTGGAGGCTGCCCTCAAGCAGCCGAACACCCCATAAATATGTCAGCATCACTGGGAGCGAC
>JAODLD010000045.1:2161660-2196456 GCA_026781065.1 Mormyrops boulengeri | reverse complement strand
ATATAAAACAAACTTTTTATATTTTACTAGATCTACAAGTAAGAGATCATGCAGTCACCATGATATACTAAAGCGACTGATCCATTCGGTTGTCTGACAATAAGGATTACCGTTTGAGCCGCATCTAAAATGATCTGGAAATACACAAAATGAAAAGTAACGGAATAAAATAAGAAAAAAAAAATTGCACGCAGTTGGCATGGGTGCCCAGCCGGACAGGAGCTGCGGATAGCCTCCAGGTGTGCCGCTATAGATAATGCCAGGAGGGAATGGCGCTTTCTTTGCGCTCATCTTTCCCCTCCCCTCGTCTGTCGTCTCTGTTCAGATATTACAGGCAGATGCGATTAAAGGGGGGAGAGAGAACGGAGCCGCCATGCTGGGAAGCACAAACTTGAGAGCCGCTTGTGCCATCGCTTAACTTTTGTTATATTCGCCTTTTAAGAAAGGTAAGGCTTTTCCCCACCTCCTTCTCGGCCAGTTTCCGAGTATAGCCGCGCATTACATTCACTTCGTTTGGATAAAGCTAGTTTACTGCTTAACAAACGAGTTGAGGGATACGGCTAAGAGGAAGCCGAGCCTCACGTTTCGTCTTGTGATCAATCTGAAGACTTCAAAGCCGCGTCGTCGTGTTTTGCAGTAATAATAAAGTATTTAACTAGAGCCCGATCGCCTGTAAATTTCCGTTTCGCCTGCTTTCATCCCCCGGCTTGTAATTGTGCGCTCCGCTGAAACCGCGGAAACGCGAGATGCATGAGCGGCATTTGGCTGCAGGCTACGCCGCTTTCCCCGTCAGTAGGTTGTAAAGTTAACACCTTTAGGAAAACGCCATATAACTGGGTGGATGAGTATTGTTGCACTTCAGACGCCGACAAAACATGCATCGAATGAGTACGAGGCAGGTATGTGTTTGCATGTTTATGTAGGCTATGTATTAAAAAACCTTTAAGCAGCTGATTTATTTCAATATGCTTATTTTATATTTAATGCACCGTAGCAGACGTGCGTTTCATGTCCGCGCGCGCTGATCATTACCGTCGGCGCCCTGTTAATTTTTATGCGTCTTATTAATGTTTCTCAAACTTACTAAAAGCTGACGTTATGTGGTGTGTATTGTGGATGTTTTTTTTTTTTCGCATTTGGTATTACAGCGGTGATATTTACGTTGTAAGTCTAGTGGGATCTTTTTTCTGCACCGACAAACAAGATTTACTCCAAGTTTCCGATTTCACTACCTGGTAATATAAGCGAGATATATTTTTAGATACGTAATTAAAATGTTATAGCATTAGTTTCAGATAGCAGATAGTTTCAGATTATTTTTTTTTCCTTTTGAAATTTAAAGCCAAACAGTACATTAACCTGTGTATTCAGGGAATGTGGTATTTATTAGAGTTTTAAAACTGAACAATGATTATTCAGATAAAACCCTGCTTAGAAACTGACTTCAGTTGCAGTTCTGTTATAGGTGTTCGTCCATTTGTCCTTGTGCTGGTGCGTTAAGCCGGTTTGTGCCGTGAAATCGGCTGCGCTCCCCGAGGCTTTTCTAAAATAATTTATACGCTTGTCACATTAGATAATCGTTGTCCGTTGGGTCATGTTTCAGCCTTAGACAGCTGAATCATTTCGCCTTGCCCTGTGGCACGCTGTCTCCTTTCTTTCCATTAGCGTTTTTGACTGTTGTCAAAATCCTGCTACCGCCATACCAGTTAATATGTACAGTGTCGGTAAGGACATTGAACCCGCATGTCCCGTTGCTCTGGATGACTGCAGACGGTCAGCAGATGGCTGCCAGCAGTTTTCACGTTGCCTGTGTTTTCAATGAAGTGTGTCATAATGGTTTTTACTGCATTTGATGCCCAGTGATGCATCCGAGGGTCTCCCCCTGGAGTGAGGGTACTCCTGTGCTCCTCCTGCCGTTACCTCTGAAGTAGAGCTTCAGCAGAAGGACAAGCAGCTTTGACAAATGGGTGTCCTTGGCTAAGTGTGCGCTGGATTAGTGCGGTGCCAAAAATATGGCCGGCTGTCTACAGAATGACATTCACAGAACCACGTGGAGATCCACAGGGCTCACCTTTAACCACGGGCCATTAGTCTCTGGGGAGTATTTGGCACTTAATTGGACAAAGTTTCAAAAGATGAGAATAGCAAATATGATGCTGCTATGTGTGAATTCAGGGAGTGTTCATGACTCTAGTGTTTGTGAGGAAACCTTTTGCAACTCGATTTAACTCGCGATACAATTCCTTAAACCAACGGTTCGATTTTTTTTTTTTGATACCTCAGAAATTCCCATGATACGATTCGATTCAGTTCGATGGTGGGGTTAGTAGTCGAAATGATGAAACTTCACACAATCCTATAATTAGCATTTTATCATATTTTATTGGGAACTGTAAACAAAATCTAGTGTTGTCAAGTATGTCCCATAAATCAAGCAAAATAAAGTGCAATAAGGTAAAAATAAAAACTTTGGGTCGATGTAATTAACATGGCGACTAATTTTTATTTTGAGTCGTCTTCTCCAGACAAATACAAAAGTGTAACAAAAAGTATGTCCATAGCAAGTAAAATAAAGTGCAATAAAGTGAAATAAAAAAACATTGCATGGACAGACATGTAGAATGAGGAAGATAAACATGACTGACTTCTGCAGTGAAACAAGTATGTCAGTGATCTCCTTTGAGAGGTTTTTTTTTTTTTAAAAGAAAAACGAAATGGTCATCGTGTTCAGGAGATTGTGCTCTGAGCGTAGCGTCCTATGTCACCTGCCGTACTAAACACTCTGAAGGTACGCTAGCTTGCGAGCTACTTATAAATGACCAAGTCAAATGCAAGACATATATTTATGTATAAAAATATTGAGTATTCTTTAATAGTATTATTATTTTCCCTTTGGGATAAATAAAGTATTTTTGAACTGAACTGGGATTTTAGTTCCTTCACCTTTCTATTTCTCAGCTCGCTTTTCGGAGGGAAGTTAATGTCATAGTTTTTATGAACAGTCTGAAAATACCACTCCACATTTCCCTTCTTCGGAATAGCAACGGTAGACTGACAGATGAGGCAAAAAGTTTAGTAGAAATAAACTGGAGGCTAACTAGGCGACTCAGAAGCTTGCAGCAGCTGGCGCGGTTGAACGCTTCATCCATTGTCTATGTTTTTATCCCATACGATCTACCCACACTACCTTTTGCGATCGACCAGTAGATCGTGATCGATATATTGGTCACCCCTGGTGTCGACCATGTATACGTCGGAGTGGATCATGAAAACAATACTGGAACAGGCGAGAAAATAAAAACGCATGCATCGACTTTCATGTGGTCACGTCGATGCATCAGATCGTTTGCTGTTGAATCGATTGTAAACATTCATATTTGTAATGCTTGAACTTTTCTTGTATATATTGCTTTAGATACATTGTAAATACAGTGTAATTACAGCTTTTGTATTAGATGACCATGAATGTATGCCTGGGACATATAAGCAACATATTAGCAAGTTGCTAGTAGGACATTCGAAAATGTGACACCTTTTCCAATGTACTGGATTCCACAGTTGACGAAATTGACAGTGCAGTTGTGCAGACATACAAACAAAGAGTTGGATTACACTGGTTAACATTATAGCCCAAGTGTCTGGTTTATGTGTTGCTTGGTAGTTCGTGGGATGTACCATCTATTTTAACCTTCCTATATATGGTGCCTGATGGTGGATGATATATTGGTATGTGTACGTGCTTGGAGCACTTTTCACGTAACAAAATGTGTCCTCGACCTCTTCACATCATCCAGCTACAGGTTTGATTTTATCTGTTGTGAAGTGTAAAGCAAGAAGAATGGAACCTCAATTTCCGTCAGTATGACCAAGAATAACAGCTCGTGACAAGCGTGTTGAAGCCTTTAATGGTTGAGTAAGAACACGCACTAACTGCATGAAAGTAGGTTTTTTTTGGGGGGGTGCCTATCTGTCTGGAAATATTGGGTCAGCATTATCGGCTAGTGTATCATCAGACTCTGTCTCTTGTAGTTCTGACTCGTCGTTTGAGTAGTCCTGCCTCAAACCTAATCAGGGACTGTGGGTATAGTAATTCAATGTACGTTCACATAACAAATCTTTGCAATACTTTGTAAATCTGTAATTATTGTACATTCTGGATGTCTGTTCAGGCTTTGAGGAAAACGTGTGAATGATTTGTATTTGGTCTTCATCCTTTCATGGTAAGTTTAATGTAATTATTCCTGATTTAGGTTCGAGCCAGATTAACTAAAATAAAAAGCATATTGAGGCATGTTTGAATTAAGAACATGTGACCGGATAAAGCCGGTCACTGTAATACCAAATGCGGAAAATATCAGATGTGTCAGTAAACTGTGGTACTGATGTGCAGTTTCTCAATTATGTGGGTCTCTGGGTGTCCAAATACAACTTCTGTGGGTAATGAATCCAAATACCAGATTTATGCCACCTGCCAATTTTTAGGACATAAACACATCTTCATGCGTTTCAACGTCGGATCAGTGATTTAAAAAGACACACACACACAAGAACAGATATTTACCAGGAAACCAAGAAAAGTCTAATTCACAAACATTTGTCATCTCATTGCTTTACAGATTTCTGAGTATTGTCTCATGAAATATTTTTCAGGTGCATGTTATGCCTTTTTAAAATCTGCTGTAGCAACTGAAATGCATCTGGGCCACACACACGTTCTACTTCAGTGTCACTCAATCGTATTTTGGAAATCGGTTCTTCTTACCTTGGGGTCTGTGTGCGTAGCATCATCGCCACCCCTGGTCTGAGTCAACTGACGGCACTCTTGATGCTGGTCCAGATGTTCTTTAGTCACTCTGGTGACTGTGGTTTTATGCTAGTTTTTTAGTGGTGTCTTGTGACCTGAGATCGTTAGAATTAGTAATGTGTTGGTGTTTTTCTTCTCTTTTTTCCTCTAGGCACACAGTGGGATTTCCTTGTGCTTGGCCACGCCCCCTCCTTCGTCTTTCCTCCTTGTGAGCAGATCGTGCGTCTGAAGGAGAGAGCCCTGCCTGTTGCTCAGCTGACTGGATTCCTCGTTGCCTGGGTGCAAGCGCTGGGAGCTCAGGGTCAGTGCATGTAATTGTTCTCCGTCGTCTCCTCTGCCTCCTCCATCTTTGTCTCGACACCGACTGGCTTTAATTTGCTGAGGCGAATGAGCTGGCAACCAGTACCAGCTAGTGAGTGATGTCCGCTTGTACCTTTTCGATATTGCCAAGCTTCCCCCAGTGCGGCTGTAGCACCTCGGTAGGGGGTTTCGGACACCGGCAGACCCGCTAAAACGTAAATGCCTGCGAATTGGTGTTTGGGTGCTGTGGTGCTTGCTAAGACTGTCTGTAATCAGTGGAGGTTAATGCACATCTTGTGGCCCTGAGGTTTGTGGTTGTTAAACCTGCACCATTTCTGAAGGGTAGAAAGGGAACTTGCCCATTTACATATGATTTTTACCTTATAATTGTCAGAATTTTGCTATACTTTTGTGCAGTATTTGTGCACAGATAATGTTACTAACCCCCAAATGATTACCAGTTGTTTCTACAATGTCTTTGTCCAGTGTCCCCTGGGTTCTGTGCACAGCTAATTCATATTTAATGTGTTGCTTTTGTGGTCCTGCTTTGCTAAGAGCTGCGCGACTCACACTTGAACATACACACGCTTCCAGTGTTTTGGCTCCAAGTTGTTCTTTCATTGCGACGTTAACGTTCTCCTGCCATGGAAACGTCTACCCTAAATGGGTTTGGAATTCTGCCCAGTGCCCATTTCTGGCATTTATTTACTTTTTGGTCAAGTAGATGTGAAGAAAGAAATTATGCTTCTTTCCTAACTGGGAAAGATCCCAGTGCCACGATAAGTGGCATCAGATAAGACTGGGTTTTCTGTGAGGCAGAGAAGCATTTGTTTTTGCCATGAGTTGTTTCATACATACTTGTTTTTTTATGAGTGTTGGAATTTTGTACTTTACCCAGTTTGTTGCACAAGTGCACAGCAGTTAAATCTGATTCTTCACCATACTCCCTTACCGTTTACTTCTTGACAGCCCTATAATTTGGGTTATAGCTTTGCATAGGGTCGACAGAGGCTTTTCTAGTACAGGGTTGTGGTGAACCTGCAGCCTACCTCAGGAAGCACATAGTATCAGGCAGGCAGGCTCCCTGGATAGGATGCCAACTTTTTAAGTTATTTTATTTTTGCAAGCCATACTTGTGCACACACCTAAACTCTGTCTTTGGCCAGAAGAGGTCACTGGTTAAATAAGGTTGTAACAGTTTAAATATCGATCAAACACCCTAAGTAATCATGGTTGCCATGGTCTAGTATTATGACCTATATAAATGTTTTAGTGTGTGTTGGATAGGTAGCATATTAACTAGACGAGTTTCATAGTTACTGTATGA
Source organism: Mormyrops boulengeri (assembly GCA_026781065.1). Taxonomy (NCBI): domain Eukaryota; kingdom Metazoa; phylum Chordata; class Actinopteri; order Osteoglossiformes; family Mormyridae; genus Mormyrops; species Mormyrops boulengeri. The sequence continues at coordinate 2,190,025 of JAODLD010000045.1, read as the reverse complement.
TCTTCTGTTTTCCTTGTTTTGAATATAGCATATTTTTGCATATTTAAGTGTAACACTTCCGATACGCTGAATCATTTACGGAAGCAGTGACTAATGCTCCTAGCTTTAGAGAAGCATTTCGTATCAGATGGAGCCAGAACATCCTGCCACCATGTCACGTGTACGTGTTCAGTGTGCATGAGATATATCCTGTTTACACATGGGGTTATAGACTGATAGTGTGGTGCACACGTGTAAAAGTGAGGTGTACAGGCATCCGTGCATTTAGGCCCCAAAAGAATCTGTCATCTATATCCATGTTCATGGACAGGAATCCACCGAAATGCTCTCAGTTGTGATATTGCTATCTGTCTCTACACGTCAGAATTAATAACTCCTTTTCCAGCATTCTGCTGTCTCATTGCTCACTCGGTGCCCAGGAACAAGTCTTTTCATGTACCCTCACTGCAGCGCTAGATTGTTCTAGATTGTTCTAGATCCCTTCTGTTTTCAAGAACTACAATGCAGAAATGGCTGTTTTTTACTGTCACTTTTCTGACTGCACTCACTTTTTAATACTTTTAAAAATATAAATCTGTCTGAATAATGTTCATCACGTATGTGAGAGTCTTTTTTACTTTGGATTTTTTACAGTGAAGTCGCTAATCATGCTGTTTGCACCTGCTTCTTGCATTTGCTCCCCTCGTTGAGGTCAGAGATTTCAGCCAGCAGTGCCGGACATGACCCAACTCCCTCGTCATGCCCTTCAGTGCTAACCCCATCCCACCCCCTGCCAGATGTTTTTAGTTACACCAGAGTCACCAGAAAACACAGTAAAATTGGCTACAGCATGATATACTTGAGCTATTTGTGTCTTCATTCCTTTGCGATGTTTTTCAAAGCAGTTTTGATAAGATCCTTTGCAAACTATCCTGTTGCAAAAAACCCTTTAAGGAACCCTTTGCTGTTGGGTTGTGTTAACACAGTCTATGTCGGTAGTGTCACTGTCCAGTTCTCAGTGACTTGATTTTAAATGATCACTTTCTGATTTGATTTAGGGCTGCAACTAACGATTGTTTTGATAATCGATTAATCTGTCGATTTTACTTTTTCGATTAATCGATTAATGGGGGGGGTGGTGGCAAAAACCAATTCGATTTCCAGCATTTTTTAATAACCCAATCTGTCTTTGTACAAAGGTTGTTTCCAGCAACTCGCATAAAAAAACAAATGTATGCTACATTAAGAGAATAAATTTTTTTTTATTTTGTAGTAGCTGAATCAATGTAATGAAATACACAAAAGCTTGTTTTATGAAGTGCAACCAGCATGGTGCTTTAGATAATGTATTAAGTACTCCAGTTTTTTAATGTAAAAGCACAGACTACCGCTGCTGCTACTACTAAGAATATTATTAAATAATTCTGTTATTTAATGTTGATACACATATGTGACGGGGAGACAGCACGCAAGCGAGTGTCTGCATTTATTACGGACAAAGTAAACTTTTATTGCGGAGAAAAAGCCTTTTCCGCATTTTCCGCTAAAAATTCTCCGGCTTGCGCTCTCGTGAAACTTTAGTGACTGAACGACGCAAATAAGACGATTGGTGACGAAAAACCCCGTGAAGGGCAGGCGGCAAATTTCGTTTTAAAACGTGTCCGGTTGTGTCCGCATACTACAGTGTTGAACTCTAAATAAGATAAATACCTGTTATTTAGTTTGTTTAATAAAAGGACAAGGTATAAACCTGTTCTATAGGAAGGGTAGCCTTAATTGACTTCTGTTGTGATCTGGCGCTATATAGGAAATAAAATTAACTTGGGGAACCCCCTTAATAGAATGGTAGGGTAAACACGTTGTGGTATATGTAACCACATAATAGCCGATTGTGTTGACATCTTTCCCGGACAACCACGCGTTCACCTGTGTTCATGTGCACACGTGTGGGCGGGGCGGGTAACGAGGTCGGCAGTAACGTCATAGGTTGCACTTGAAGTTAGAAGTCATCCAATCCGGCAGTAAACGGCTGATTAATAAGAATATTCTCAGAGTTGTGGGTCTCGGCTGGTCTCGAAATAAAATCCTGAGTCCATGACAAGAACGAGTACAAATACGGCTGATTCAAAGACAAGATCGAGACCTTCAAAAACTGGTCTTCCTACAACATTTGGTATTACTATAAATTTCTATCGTGAAGAAATGACGTAGTAGTAACAAGAAATTTAAGGTGGGTAAACTATATGCACAGCAGTAAAAATGGTGGGTAACTATTCATATCCTTAACATTTGTGATCTCAAGAAAGGCGAGTAAACGCTGTTTTGTAAATTTGAAAGGTGCGTAAATGGCGTTTATGTGCATTTACCCTCCACTACACCACTGAATGAAGGATTTGCGTTAAGTAATCTGAATAATTGCATAAAATAATCCAAAAACTCCACAACGTCACATAATACATCAGTGTCTCTCCGACCTAATTTCAGCTAATTATCGTCAAATCCTACCGGTTTCTGGCAGAATTAAAACAAGACTCTGCTGTGTCTGCCTCCGCCATTTTTCAAACGTTTTTTTTCAATTCTCCCAGAATTCATCACGCAAGCTACTCGAGACACGTCATTGGTTCTCATCACCTTTTTCTTTTATGGCGGTTGGCATCCAGCTTAATGGTGCTTTACTGCTACCGCGGCTTTGGTTAGCTTACTTCTCTCAAATTAGGATGTATCCCACAACCCCACTCGGTTACTCAGAGTGTTTTGCTACCCAAGCATGAGCAACCGCCATGTTATAAGATGCAGGTTAGAAGCTTCCTGTGTTTCGTGTTGCGCGCTTGTGTTCTGGGCTGAATCCTTAGATACTTTTAGTCCTGTTTTTATCTGAAGTCATAATTTCCAAGAATATTCAAAGGCATTAATTCATCTCTCTCTTTGCTGCTCTTTTCCATTGCATCTGGTGTTTCTCCACTGCGGTTAAGATCGCAAGCTGCTCTGTTCCTGTTTGGTTTTGTCTCAGTGTATCTGCTCCTGTGGGCCGGCGGCTCGGCTCTGAGTCATGACTGGCCTCTTTAAAGGTTTTGTGACCTCCAGGTGACTCTCACTGACGTTTCTTAGTTTTTTTCAGAAGTGGCTCGGTGATGAAAATTTATTATTTTTTATTATGCAGCTTGTGGAGCTCTATTTCCACACTGTCTGCACTGGATCTGTGTGGATCTGAACTGCAGAGAGCATCAAAATGTTCCACATATTTCAGCCATTCAGTCATTAGGCTGGAACCCATCACTGTCCCTCGCAGGGACAGAGCTGCCACTGCATCGCCCTATGTGTTAAACATTCTTAAGCTGGAACACTTGGATGTGGTTCTAGAATTGTGCCCTGTTGCCAAGTGACAATCCAGTGCTTTGTTTCATAGCGCTGTGTGTCTGAGGCAGCTTGGCATAGATGCCCGATGGCTTGGTGTGCTCCATCTGGCACTGCGGCCATGCCCCCCACAACGGTGAGGACTCCACCTCTGCCAGGACGACGGTTCCTCCCCCCCCCCATGGTTCTGGTTTGGCAGCGAGGCATCCAAATGCCTCGGATGTTTAGTCGATCTAGCTTAACAAATCCATATGTTGCCGGGCTTCTGCCGGGCTGCCTGCCCGCTCCTTCCTTGCTTTGTCGACGGATCGTTGAGTCGGTGATGTCACTGTACTGGGAAGCAGGCGAGTTCTGGAATGGGTCAGCACCGGTGATTTCTGGAGAAGATTCCACGTGTGGGGACCTTTATCCTCGCTAGTTGCTGGAGTTTGAATGGTGACGAGCAAACTGTCTTGGGCTTGTTGCTGCCACCTGCCCCCGCCCCCCTCCCCCGCCCCCCGTTAAGAGCCCCGAGGAAGCCCTGCGGGGGCGTGGCCTGCGGGATACAGTGTAGCCAACAAGGCATGTAATCATTCATTGAGTAAACACAATGATGGGCTCGCCTGTGTCCTGCTGCCTTTACACGGCAGTCAACGACGGATGCGATTCACGCCTGCCCGCTTTTTGAAGATCAGATGATTAGGGAGCTTCAGTTTGGATTATGCTGAGGCACAGACGCGAGACTGTTAACACGATGGGGCGGGGCTGTTTCATGGCGTTTGGAGACGCCAGACAATTATGAAGAGCTTGTGTTCAGCTGCCAGAGCTCGATGAACATCAGCGTTGTCCTCGTGTGTTGGATCGCGGTGGATGGGATGCGGCAGAAGGTGACATCCTAGGAGAGATCTTTGTGTCTGTCTGTCTGTTTCCACGCCCATATCACCATCTTTCTTTCATTAGAAAGTAGTTCATTAAAGGCAATGCCCCCCCCCCCCCCAAAAAACACAAAACAAACATAAGTGATGAAGATTAGCTCATTTAGGGTCGGGAAGGGGGGAATGGTCTGACATGGAAGCTGATGAAAGGACACCCTGTGTGGAAGTGTTCTGAGATGGGAAAGATATTCTGAGTTACTGAAATGCTACAGTCTTCTCGTGCCCAAGGCCATTGGGTCACGGAGTTCTCAGTGCTTCCACTGTGACCCGAGCCCTTGGACTTGAGCCAGCGCTCCTGGGTATGTGTTGGGATTATATGGACATGGTGGCCAGAGGGGGAACGAATTCATCTTGTGCGCATATAAGCGTCTGACTGGCCTCATGAAGAACTGTATGTTAGCCATCGAGAAGGACGTCCGCACAGGCTGGCTTCGTCTGTCTAGCTTCCTGCTTGTGGTTTGCTCAGCTCTGGTTTTGCACGGCCTAAAATATTTTAATTGTGACGACAAGGGGAGAGGTGGGCCTGTACCTTTTAATGAGGAAGTTTGTGTAAAAACTGTTCTTTTGTTAACGCCTTGCTGTACCTTCGGTCTTGTACAAAGGACTCTTCTTCATACCCGAGACGCCAAGATGTTGTGGGTTGCCCTCTTGCTCTTTTTGAGCCTACCAGTGAACTCTACTTTTGGCGCATCGGCACCTGGTCCCACCAGAACCCCTCGAACATCATGGAAACGAAAAGGTAAAGTCGGTTCCCTTTTTTGGTGCTGCTGTCAAGTGTTGGTCTGTTTTAATTAAAAGGTGAGGTAATGAATTGGATCAATCGAACAGTGCCCTGCTGTACCACTAAATACGTTTTCTGCATTTGCTTCAAAATTTGTCAACCAGTCCTTTTAATGATTCTGTTTGCATTATTTACTGTTCAAGCAAGCAAGTTTTTTAGGTAAAATAAAAACAATATTCTTCTCCCTGTTAATTTAACAGGGCTGCAAGCAGAATTTAGGACAACTAGACATAAAACTCTAAAGGCTGCAGACAAAGTTCCTTTTTACCCAAACCCTCATCTTGTTTAAGACGTGACGAGTCTTTCCGTAACGGAGCTGAGTAATAATGGAATGATGTGACGATTGAGGTTATGAGAAGTATCCTTATGGACTGGCAGTACAGAGAATTTGTCAGAAAACAAAATGGATTCCTGTATTCACATATTGCAGCAGCTTCTGATAAACCTGATAAAATATTGTGCAATCTAGCATTATTTTGTTTTTACTCTGTTTGCACCACATTTGTCAGGTTTACAAAAGGAGCTGCTTAATAAAGTGTATAATCTAGTTGGCAGCTGCTATGAAAAAACATAGATTTTTCTTAAAATGGCCCTTGGGGGGGGGGGGGGGGGGCGGGGGGGGGCACTTCTCACGGCCACCCTTTTAGAGGAGATTAAAGGTGGGCTTAAAACTTGAAAATTCACTTGGATAAAATAAGAGTGAGCACTACAGAAAATCACGGCACACGCGCGTTATAAAAGCCAACGACTGAGTAAAGTAAAGAGAGCATTAAGATAAAGGAGAGAGCCCTTCAGAGGGATTAGCACACAGCACATTCGTGCCTTTTGTCTCCAAATTGTCTTCCATGCGGCAGCAGGGCCAGTTTCACATGAAGCCCCGCGAACCGTATCTGCATTCCCGCATGCGGGGCGCTGCGCCAGTTTTTCGGTAAATTGCAAAAAAAATAACCAAATGATGCGCAGAGGGTCAGAACTTCAGCTGCAGTTTCAGATTCTCAATGGATGCCCAGCTGGAGCCGGCGGAGGATGTGGGCGCGTACCCTTTTGCTGTTTGGGGAGGGGGTGGGATTAAGCAGCAGCCCCAGTGCTCTTATGTTCATGACTGGGTTCTTCCAGGGGCACGAAAAGCGGGGGGCAAGTCATCACAAGCGGGATGCCACTTCCTGGATTCTCCCATCTGGACAGTGATGCGTGCGCGTGGGAGAGCTTTCCTCATCTTCATGCGTTTACACAGGAAGTCATCGAGGGACAATGGCACAGCCGAGCCGCTATGAGGAACTGCAGAGCTCCTGCGCCGAGATTAATAGGTCCTTCCGGAAAAGCTCGGAAGTAGAGCGGTGCTCAGCGATGTGGCGAAGGGAAACTGTCTGCGCATTTTTAATGAAGTAATACGTCTAGTCTCTAGAGCGCCTTGACGACGACGGGCAGTGAGCCCAAAGTGAGATAGCCATGTGCTCTAATGACAGCTGTCTGCCCCTCCTGCCCGTCATGTGACACGGCCTCCACCCATGGGCTGTATCTCATCTGCCGAGCGGCAGGAACACCAAGACTCCGTCTGAAAAGGAGCCTCTTCCCAAGAAAGGTCAGCCAGCCACCAACCGGAAAGAATCTGCTAAATCCTGCCGCTGGTTTGCCGTCACCGTCCATACGCCTCCGGGGAACCTGTTTGTTTACCCACCAAGCATTGAATTGTCAGGAACCGCCCACAGGCCCCAGGACCTCGGCACTCCTCCGTGTCAGCGGGCTCCACTCCCCTCTGCACCGTGTTTACACCACACCGGCGGCACATCTCGACTGGCTGCGGTTGCTATGACAGCAGGCGCATGAATGGAGTCTCCGGCAAATCAGGGCATGGCAGATCGTGTCCAATTTTTCTTTATAGATCCCATACCCCCAAAAAATATTAAAAACGTGTCTATCACGCATCTGTGGCATCCCCCTGTGAGGGGCCACGCTTCTCCTCTGTCATACTGACTGGTCACCTGGCAGTAGAGCTCTGACCTCACGGGTGGCTCCACAAACACCAGGCCATGCACATGTCCACTATTATCTTACCGCTCAGCTGATGAATTCATGCAAAGCGTTTCACAATTTCGTTTATGCTCATTTATTCCGCTGGATTATTTAGGAATGTGATTTAGGTTAGAGGCTTTAGGTTAAGTGTATTGTGGGAGTTTTACTTGCACAAAAATGTTCTGAGGGCAAAGTGGAAAATGATTGGTTCAGAGCGATAACCAATCGGATTATAGAGGAGGTGGGACCAAGACTTCTGATTGGTTGGTGCAGCCTCCGCTAGTTGCTTGTACCTGTGCTGAGTGTGTGACAGATTCTCTGTGCCATCCTGCTTAATGAACCACCTCCTATAGCCTCTGTCTGATCTGGTGTCACTGGGGTGCAGCTTTATGTAACGAGTGTCCTCTGATCCCCTTCACTGGACACAGGGACGCATTTAAAATGTGCACAGCATGCATTGGCTCCGAGGGAGGGTTCTGTGCTGCAAAACAGGCAGCAGATGGGGTCCCAAACACGTAGCTCTCAGCTGACAATGAGGCGTAAGCGATGAGGCGGCAGAAGCGGCTCGACACGCCACATTCCAGCCGCCACCCGGCGCGGTGCCAGCCCAGGAAGGACCGATCAGGGGCCTCTGAGCCAAGAGCATGGCGTCTGGAGTCCCCTCTTGGCTGGCAGATGGGCCATGGGGGTGCTGGACTTGGCTCCCTTCCACGGTGGATGAGGGAGCGATGTCCCACCTTTGGAATTTCACACCAGGTTGCCCCCATTGGCGCTCCACCCGAGAGAACCAAATCCAGTGGACCATCCACCCGTGTCCCTGTGGGGAATTCAGACACCCTCACTGATCGTGATAGATGGAACGCTCTGGTGCTTTTCAGTGACCACTTTGAAAATCATATGAGGTGGTGGGGAAGAACATCTCCTGTGTGAGAAATGGTTCATGAAATTGTATTTCATATTGCTATAAACATATGCGATAGATTTTACGTTCGAAGAAGCCGCACAGCAGCCGAAACAAAAATGGAACAGAAATGAACAGGAGAGATTCGGGCGTTCTGGGAAATTCGGCAGATTTGAAACGGGACATAGGCAGCGGTGATGCTAATTGTAACCTGAAGGGATTTTTGCAATCTCAGACAAGTACTTTAAAATGATATTATTCCCATATTTCCAGCAGCGGCGATGTGCGTTTGCGTGAATTTCTGGTGAAAATGAGGAACAGGTTATTCATCATCTGACAGCGGGATAATCAACGAATCAATCTTGACCCGATCTTTTGGCGAAAGAAACCTGAAAGAACCTCAGTAGGAAATATAAAAAGACACATTTCTAACTGACTAATTGAGTCTTTTCTGTGTGCCGGGTTAGTCGTGTCGCTCACACTGCTGATCTGTGTTTCTGTGTTCCGGTGGTGGTCAGCAGTCATGTGAAGCGGCCCAGAATTTAGGCAAACATAATTACGCTGCCAAAACTGCATTACTGAACATTAATGGTGTTATTCTGCATAGGTGCTCTGGGCTTTAGATATTTCATAATTAGCATTTTGATCGTTTTTTGTTTTGATACTCGAATATTTGTTTTTGAACGTTTCATTAAGTAGGCCTACGTGCATATATTAAAATTCAACTGTAGTCTATTAAATGTTATTTTACCGGCTGATTTCTAGTGTGTAGGATAGAGATATTCATACTTATCAATATACGTTTTGTAACAATTCGACAGTTTTTTTCTGACATTTGTTTTTTGTACACTTGATTTTGATAAAGCACAATTTTAAAATAAGGAGTAACGTCTTGGAGTAAATCTTCTTTCATGCGGACAGAATGATCATCACGGCTGTGAAAATGGTACGTATCAGTAAACATTTGGCAAGTCAGTATAATTTCTTTGGGCGTGAGATGACTGATATCACTCCCTGAATCGGAAAACAGCAATTCGTTTAATGCTTCCACACTTGAATTACTCAAGAATGTGATGGTAAAGTCCATTTTCGGCTTACAAATGTCTATATTACTCGCAGTGTGTGACATTCATATCTGCATCCGCACAGCTCATTAAATACTTGAGCCTTTTCGGTGACCACACTGCGAAGTAGACGAACATTTAAGTCATAAAAACCCGAAAATGGAGCGGAGTATTTAATAAAAGTTGTACTATAACGCTGCAAGTTTTTCATGTTGTCAGCGGGATAATGAAGATCGGCTACCGCCGCTTATTATTCCCAAGACGCAGAACGCTGGGGGTGTCACCCTAGTCCAGAAGTCGTACTGAATGGGTTAAATATCTGATTAGCAGCCAAAAGATGTATGTGTGCAGTACCAGTCCTAGTTGATGTGGCGCCCTAGGCGAGCATCATCACAGGGGCCCCCGTCCGGGGCAAAGTGAAATTGGCTAGCAAGTCGGGGCCCCCAGAGAAGCGTCCTGGTATTCGGCAAAGCGATGGAAGACACTAGGCTAATTAAAGTTGCACTGCATTAATAATTAGGCTACTATAAATTGATTTCAGAACATGAGAAATAACAGTTAATGGCTGATGTTTAAAACAAGACTTTAAGAAATATATAAAGGCAGTCAGCTGGAACTGGCCAAGAAGTGAAATTCTGAATAACACATCCATAGAACGACATAATTGCTTGTGGCTAATTGAGGAAACTCTAAATTTCTGCTCATTTATCTTGTGACAAGCCTGTTACCTCTTTGTCTCCCCGCTGATGTGGGCGAGACTAATGAAGGAGCACAAATTGATTTTGGGCTCGAGAAGTCGGTCTATATGGAGAAAGAACTGTGTATCTTTTGGCTTCAAAGTTTTGTCTGACGAACAAAAGCAGATTAATAATATCTCTTAAAATTAGTTGACTGTCTGCTTATATTGGATCGCTAATTATCAAATAAGCGAAGTTAGAAGGGTGAGTGAAGTTTGTAATGTCGGCAATGACGGAATGATTATATCCTATCAGAGGGGGCACGTACTAATTAATCTGGCGGCTGGAGGCGTCTTTCTTTTTTTGATTTCTGACACAGACACAAGCAGACGGAGCGCATGGATCTTAGCTACAATGTATAAGGATGAGCTCCGGCAAGCGTTTTGGGGGGGTTACAACAGTCAGTATAAGATGGGGTAAAAACATCCAGATGGCATCGGTGCAAATTCATTTGCGCAAGTGCGTCGGTGCTCAGAATTGCGGCCGTGGGCTTTGCCCGATGAGCGCTCTCCAGGCAGCCGCCGCTCCAGCCATGTGTGCCGCTAATCCCCGTTGCCCGCTCGTTGCGAGCTGAGTCACGCCTGGAGACGCCGTCAAACTTGGACATTTGTGTTCTGGAGCAGTTCCCCTGTTACTGCGATGAGGCAGTGTGAGATAGCTCGGAGATGCACCGGGATGCGATGTACCGCGAGTGACACCCAGATGGCCATGTGCTGTACTTGCGTCACGGCTTGTCACAGTGCTGGCCTACTGGCTTCCCAAAAATAGAGAAATATTCGATATTCATCATTCTTTATACTATCTCACAGAAAACCAGCATCAGATTGAAGAGCCTTGGACTCCTGCCTTGGCTTTTTAATTAAATTTTTTTTAATACAGGCTCTATCACAAATGCGTGTGTGTTTGTACATTTTGCGAGGAGTTTCTGTGCTCGTACCAGCACTGTTGTACTCCTTGTAGCTTTAACAGTTGTGTAAAGCCGCGCAAGTGCAAACGTTTGGCATGTGGTCTGTTGGCAGAACTTTAGAGAGGGACAGGGTGGCATTAAAATTACACACGCTCCTTTAGTGCATCTGTTTTCAGAGAGCTTGTGTCTGAAGAGGACGTGACGGCACCATGCATTTTTTTTCCATCGCACTTTTGCCGACTGACACGATTATCACTTATGTGAACTTCGTTGCTGTTCCCCCTCAAACATGCTAATTCTTTATGGACAGACGCTGTTTCACCGGATGCTAAGCCAGGTGTCTGAATCACTCAGCGAGGGAAATGCGCCACTTATCTCCTAGTTCACAGAACAGACTTCCTTCTCCTGCTCCTGGCCTGTTCCTCCCCGGAATGACAGGCCGGGAGTCACGAACAATGTCCAGCCTTCCAGAGGATCGGAGCTGAAGTGTCCTGCTCCCAGCGAGACCGGCGGCGGCTGCAAGGGCTCTTTAGTCCGTTTGCATGCGGTTCACCGTCTTGTGAAACTTCGGGTGTGACACCGTTGCCCTCGCTGGGCACATCAGCACGCGGGACAAGCCGCGGAGGTGCGCTGAGAGCCCGGTCTCTTCAGCTCAGTCACTTTACTGCTGGGGTGTGACATGCGTTGTCATACTCATAGGCTCGGCTCGGTGACATTTTACTGTCGCTGCCACGCATAACGCATCCTTTTCATCACAATTGTCCTGCCTGTTCACGCCTGAGAGTGACCACAGCACAGAGATCCGAAGATGATGATTTTCATGCCCCACCTTCCTCCATGCCCTTGCTCAATGCAGACGTTCAGTGCTGAAATACTTTTCGGGGCAGTGCGTACGTCTCGAATGTTCTCATCACAATACGTGCCCCCCTACCACTGATTTGGTTCACTGCTGTTGCTGGAATGTTCTATTCGGTGGATAGTCATTGCCATGTCACATGTCTGTCATGAACGGGAAATGATTACTGCCACTTCGTGTCTCCTCATGGTCTGCATGAAGTCCGTATATCTAATTAATTCAAGTCAGAGTCTGAAGTCAGCATGTTTGATTAGTTAGTTCAGGGACTGGTTCAACAGTAGTATGTCTGATAGACTCAACTCAGCCGCTGGCCAGCAGTCTATCATTGTCCAGTATAATGCAGTGGCTTCCCAGCAATGTGACTGAGTCAAATGAGCAATTAGCAAGCTGGGAATGCCGGGCCTCATTCCTAATCAGGAACCATGGTGATGCTACCATCCAGAAGTTTACTAGAGTTAGCAAATTCCGACAACTAAGAAGTAATAAAAGCAACTTATTCTCTGGGTACAACATCATACAGCAGTCACTATTCAAAACTGCAGCATAGAGACGGACTTTAATCTAACTTAAGTGGCCAATTAGCTACATAACTACATTATGCACACACAAGGGAACACAGAGAGGTACAGCCCAGCTGAAGATATGCATGGTGGCCGGGACTGATCTGGGTACAGATGTTAATCTCATAGCACTATGTGGGAGCTCTGGCTACAGAGTGTCATCCTCACTAAAGGCTGCACATGGTGAGTACGCTAATCACACCCACCATGTGGGGGCTCTGGCTACAGAATGCCCCCCCCCCAACTTGTGGACCCTCCCTTAAGTACCAAAGCAAGTGATGGGTTTTCTTTGAAGATGGCGATACACTCTCTGACCAGATGTTGTGGTTAGGGTTTAACTTAAAAGATTTTGCTTTTACTGCAATGTGATCATCCTTGTAATCTCCTTAAAGATACAGATAAGTCATTGGACAGTCAAGACCCCACACAAATTGTGTAAGGAATCCACTTGCAGAGTCTCCCACAAATGTAGCTTCCAGAAAATGATGATTCACTCAACAGCAAAATAATATAATGTAATACAGTGCAGGCATACACAGGGTCTGGAAAGACAGCTCAGATACGAATAATGGACAACTGAAATACAAAATAATACCCTAACAGACCTTCCGCAACAAAGTATCGTACACAGGACTGTGAGACAGGGACCAGGCCGGCCAGGACAGGGACTTCCCGCGAGGGCAGGTACTCACTTCTCTGGTTGCTATTCATTCAGCGGCTTCCTTATCAGCCCGGCGGTGCCGAATGGACTGCCAATGTTTCCCTGATTTTCCCATGGTCAGAGTTTTCTGTCTGCATTCAAACCAAGATTACAGGGGAATCCTTAGAACTTTTCCTCATAATGGTCAATAGGAATGTTACCAGTGGGATTGTATCATTAAAATATTATGATATATTAATTTAAAACTGAGACCATTTAAATGAGACCAAACATGGATATGTACAAGAGTGTAGGTTTGGTTTCAACACTGGTAGGGACCAAATTAGCCCCAATCCCACTACACACACCGTACTACCTCAGTATTGAGGGGTACATGTCCCTACCATCCATGTCCTGAGGGGGGCAGGGAGCAGGATGCAGGTATGGCTGGTGAGTCCGCGGGGGTCTGCCCGTTGGTTCGTTCTCGTTCAATGGGGGGAGTTAAGAGTTAAGGTGTGATCGTTGATGTGGCGGCCTGATGGTCAAAAGCCAAGCTGACAGCTGCCCCTGGGGTGAGACGTGGCGCAAACCGAAAAAGTCTGGCGTCCTGTGTTGGCTTCACTAGACAAACATTACTCAAATTCTCCCTCCGTCATACTTCACCATTAAAAAATAAACAATTACAGTGGAATCTTTTCGGGTATGTTCAGAATACCAATTATTTGGCGACCTTTATCTAGCTGGGTTCTCTTGTCATGCAAATGTCATTAGTCAGGCGCATTGAGGGCAGTACACGTGTGATTTGGTTTCGCTGTTTTTACACGGAGCATTTCGGCACTTGGCATTGTATGCTGAGGGCTCCCCCCTTTTCAAACAGCCTGACATTTCATGTTCTCTAAGCTACAGCATCGGCAGTGCCTCCTCCAGTGTGTGGGCCTGCACACCTCAGCCTCTACAGCCCGTCACATTACTATCGAACGAGTCTCCCTCTGTGTTCAGCCAGTCATGAATTAGCTTTAACTCTAAAGCTGACCGTGTACTTAAAACCAACGCAATCAATGTTATTTTAGCAACACATTTTTAGCAATATGAGCCGTGATCACCGCTTCGGCACAGCTCCGGTGCAGGGTCCCCGAGGCCAACTTTTCGTTTGTTGTGATCCCACCCGCTGTCCATGATTGGCTGTCATTAATGTGGCGCCGCGGGATTGGTCAGCAGGACTAATTAGGCAATTACCAGCATGCTTTGCACCGCACTGCGCGTATCTGTAAATAGTGTAAATTAACATCTGAAATTGTGTATTTAATATTTATGTTGTACATAGTAAATGTCGTAGCTGTGCAATCTTTGCCGTGGAATGCGTGTGCTTCGGTAAATTGTTGGATTTTTGTCTGTGCCGCTGCTAATATCAAACTAATAGTGGTTGGGAAAAAAAGAGTTTGCAAACTTCTGTTTTAAAAGAGCTGTCATGTCCTTTATTAAAATGACTCAGGCACTCGCCGCAATACGTTTATAGGTCTGCAGCACCGGAAACGTTCGGCGCCCTTTCGGCTTGCGGCGTGACACGACGTCGCTTTAAGCAGGTGACAGATTGCGGTGGCCGAAGCGTCCGCTTCGTTTGCTGGGGACGCAGTTTGATGCTATACAGCCGCATCCCGACAAAAACCTGGGCGCTCCACAGCCTCACCTGGGGGTGATCCACGGAGGGCATGACTTGTTTATTAATGAGTGATCCAGGGCATTAGTGAAGGGGCTGCGCTTTCTGTGGCACCCTGGTAGGGCTGCCTCGGGCCTGGAGCTCTGAGCTGTAGGGACGCTGGAAAATACAGTGACGTATGGAGGAGTTCTGCAGGTCCTTTTAACAACACATGCACGCCCAAGCCTTTGTTCCGCTCAGCAGAAAGCGGTGGATCCCAGTACAACAGGCCGGTCGTTGGTTACGTCTCTGCCTTTCAAAGGTTTGCTGTGTGCGTCCTAGGATCCATCCATCCATCCATCTACCAACCTCCAATGTTACAGTCACAAAATGGGCCGTTTTTTGATACTTCCCCTAGGATGTGTTTGGTCAGCAAAGCAGAAATTATTGCACCGTGTAAAACTAAAGCATTTGGTTAATCTGAGCGACGATGGGCCATTAATATTCATCATGGAGGAAAATCGTGGAGGAAGCCAGCTGTCCAGTGACCACAGGCAGAATTTTTCACCTTTTCCTTAAAAATCATCATCTTGTCTACATACAGACAGTAACATGTAACATTTTAATGTTGCTCTTTGACGGTTTATCCCGCTCACACAAATTTTAAATTATTTAACTAAAAAGGTAAAATGAGGTTATATCATACATATTCACCGATAATGTATTAGGGGAAATAAAGATTGTGAACTTAAACGGAACCCGTCATGTTAAAAATATCTGGAAAAAAATATGTCTGCAATGGCAGTTTACGGGAAGGTGTACGCTTTTACTAAATGTGCATCGCTTCAATACTGATTTCAGACAAGCCGAAATTGCATTTCGATTGCATTCGGTAAAAGAAACCTTGGCGATTTCCTCCTGTTGTTTTGTAAGGAGTCTCCGCCGGCTGACAGGCGGTGAACAGCGGCTGTCCCTTTGTCTAAGAGGTCGCTTGTCCGGCTGCTTTGAAAAGGCGAAAGTTTAGCTAAACGGAGAGCCGCCCTTGTGGGCAGCCTTGTTTAATGTGCACGATGCTGTCCCTCCTTGGGCGGCTATATAACTCGGAGCGGCGACACATCGCAACACGTGACGCCAGCTACTAAAGCGACGTTTCATAAATATGCAGACACACGGACCTCAGGCACCCCAGCCGCATGCACGACGGCGCACTTTATTGAGGACCGCTCTGTCTCTTCATTTTTATAGTCACGTATATGTATAAGTAACATTTTAAAGACGCCAGAATACGTCGTTTGTTACAGTATAATTAATTCGCGTTCATTCTTTTCACGTTTGTACTTTTTTCATCCTTTGCAATGATTACCTACTGAGCACCAAGGTCGGATTCATGCCGGACGGTACTTTATCTGCGGTGCAAGGATTTTATTCACCTGGGCACATTATGTGAAGGTAAACAACTTGTACTAATGTTGTTTTAAAATTATGTCATTGAATGTATTAAGGGATTCCAGTCAGTATTTCAGTATTATTTGTATCTACATTATTTAAAATGCATGATCAGTACTGAACGTGGTCCCGAAAATTCATTCTTTTACTGCATGCAATACGAAAAGCGATTAGGATTCATACAGATATGATTTGTAGTTGAATGAAACGTAAGAGAAAAGCTTCACTCTTCAAGCTAAAACACTCAATTTCTCACATTTTGTGAAAATTCGTAATTCATATTCAGAGCATTGACCACTGTTATGTGATGCTTGTTGTCTTCAAGCTGTGTCTATGGAGAAGAGAGTGAGTTAAGCCAGTCCGCCCAAGGATGTAAAAAATTGTAGTCTACTTTTTGTTTTTAATATGATGCTTTCTATATGTAAAACGAAGATGTGTGGGTGGATACAGTTGTATGCGTGTGATTTATTTTTTGCAGTCAATTGGTTAGCGATGGTAAATACTTAATTCCTTAAACACTTGTGTTTTCTAAAGTTGTGCTGCTTTTTGTTTGGGATTTTTTTCAGACCATTAAGTACGATCAGACAGCCCATACGAATAATCATTTCCCATTAAGATTTATGAAATTCAGATTCACCTGTAAGAGGAGTCGTCACTGAGTGAATGAATCGCAAAATTTGCGCCCTCATCCTTCGCCTGTGAAGTTATTTCGTATAGATTGCTCCCTCTAGTGGTCAACATATTCGAAT
Organism: Mormyrops boulengeri; assembly: GCA_026781065.1. NCBI lineage: Eukaryota > Metazoa > Chordata > Actinopteri > Osteoglossiformes > Mormyridae > Mormyrops > Mormyrops boulengeri. The sequence continues at coordinate 2,173,488 of JAODLD010000045.1, read as the reverse complement.
AAAGCCTGCAAATCCCGAAGTGCATTACGAAGAACCCCGCTTTAGAATTGGGCTGAAATATCGCCAACGATAAAATTTAAACAAGTTGGAATATAAGAAGACTCGTGTCTCGTGTGAAGAAAATCGTTTTTTTTAAATAAAAATATACGTGTATGTTTGTAGCATGTTCGGCATGAATCACTGTAGTTTTCAAATTGCAATGTTGGTAAGTGACGTATGATTTCTACATATGAATAATTAACGACTGACTAGTTTCCAGATGTTGTCCTTCAGACATAAGTGCGGTTGCCATTTGGCTAATACTTAATTATCTATCTATATTCAGTGGCAGCATAAATATGGAAAACCTTTGGTTTTGTTGTAGCTCTTTATATTACAATTTGATGCATAAGAACATATGCATGCAAAATATTAACAAAAAATCTTACAAGTGAATAAAGCAGAAGTATTTCATTTTGTATTTTTGTTTTGACAAAATGGTAACATGTTTATTAATTTTCACACAACACACCACTATATGGCTATAATTGTTTTTTGAATACAACCTGCACGCATCACTCCTATCGGACCCGTAATCATCCCTCTGTGTTTGCATGTACTATATCGTCACTGTGATTCTTGAAATCAACCTTTCATTTTTTATTTCACTGTAGATTCTCCCGGAATCATCTTAGGCAACCTTTTATCTGCTAGAGGAGGCAGTCATGAAGTCCGTCGTAGACGGTGCCGCAGACGCCACTTTTCGGACCATAACCTCGGGTCTGCAGTACCTTGGTTCCAATGATGCTAGTTACGATGACCCCATCATCGACGCCGACTTCGCCAAGAGTCGGCTCTCCTTACAAAAGCCTCTCTCTGCATTCCGGGGCAACTCCTTCCCGGTCAAAGTCCCTGAGGATGAGGAGCTCATTCTCAGAGGCTTCCCATTCTACCCGACCAACGTGACCGAGTTGCTCGGCAACCGGAGCACTTTTGGCGAGGAGGGCAGCTCTGTCCAGTGCGGAGAAAACTTCATGGACATGGAGTGTTTCATGATCCTGACGCCTGGCCAGCAGCTGGCCGTGGCGGTACTGGCACTGACGCTAGGCACCTTCACGGTGCTGGAGAACCTGGTGGTGCTCTGTGTCATCCTGCAGTCGCGCACCCTTCGCTGCCGCCCATCCTACCACTTCATCGGCAGCTTGGCCGTGGCTGACCTGCTGGGCAGTGTGATCTTTGTCTACAGCTTTCTGGACTTTCATGTGTTCCACCGGAAGGACAGTCCCAACGTTTTCCTCTTCAAGCTGGGTGGAGTGACAGCCTCGTTCACCGCCTCTGTTGGGAGCCTCTTTCTCACAGCGATAGACCGCTACATCTCCATCCACAGGCCTTTGTCCTACAGGCGTATCGTCACCAGGACAAAGGCAGTCATCGCGTTCTCCATGATGTGGGCGGTCTCCATCATCATTGCGGTGCTGCCCCTGCTCGGTTGGAACTGCAAGCGCCTGGGGACAGTTTGCTCGGATATTTTCCCCCTCATCGACGAGAACTATTTGCTCTTCTGGATTGGGGTGACCAGCGTGTTGGTCATCTTCATCATCTACGCATACATGTTCATCCTGTGGAAGGCCCACCATCACGCGGTGCGTATGCTCAGCCGCACCTCCCAGAAGAGCATGGTCATCTCCACCCCAGAGGGCACCAAGGTGCAGACCACCCGCCCGGATCAGGCACGCATGGACATCCGACTGGCCAAGACACTGGTGCTCATCTTGGTGGTGCTGATCATCTGCTGGGGGCCTGTGCTCGCCATCATGGCCTATGACCTATTCTGGAAGATGGACAACTCTACCAAGACCGTCTTTGCATTCTGCAGCATGCTCTGCCTGCTCAACTCCACCGTCAACCCCATCATTTATGCCCTGAGGAGCAGAGATCTGAGACAGGCGTTTCTGAGCGCCTGCCAAGTTTGCCGAAGTGCCGGCCAACCATTGGATAACAGCATTGAGTCCGACTGCCAAAACAGGAGCACCAGTATCGGCGCCAACAGGGCAGCAGAGAGCTGTGTGAAAACCACTGTGAAAATAGCCAAAGTCACCATGTCCGTCTCAACAGAGACGTCAGCAGAAGCTGTCTGATGGCCTTCGCTGGACACTAGGCACCACATTTTTAGTGTAAGAAGACCATCACAGCACTGACCCAAGGCCTATCATTCCATGTAAAACTCAACAAAGGGGTTGAAAGAATCGAAGGCGACAAGAGCAAAGTGTCACTGAAAGTCACAACTGAATAATTGAATACAATGGTGACTCACCATTGGGCAACGGCCTAAATGTCTCATCTGTGCCAGTCAAGTATTTTTCCAGGTGTATTTCTCTGCTTGCTGTAGTGCCAAAGTCACAACCTTAATTTTACACTGGCACTGAACAACAGTGAAAAAATGTTTCAGCCATTGTAAAGTAAATCTTTTTAAATTTCTCATCCACTTTAATGTCATAGTTAATGGTGTTGGTAGATTACAAAAATTCACGTAGGGTTACCGTATTTTTGTAACTGTTAAAACCTATTACATCAGATTCTCGGAACGGTAACTTTACACATGGGATAAGGGGCTATTTACATGTTAATGAGAAATATATTAATATGTGAAACTGAGATGTGCATGTGTACATAGTCCTCGTACCCATTAGTCATTTAACTGTATAGATAATTGCTTTGTACTGTAGTGTGGTGCCGTACGATTCTGACTGGTTGAAAACTGCTCATATACTTTTGGCTTAAGAGACAGTTTTCAGCTGCATAAACTAACCATATGTGTACAGAAGCCTTAAAAAGGGGAACCACTCAACAATTAATTGATGTATAAAACTTGCCCTTAGTAAGACTTAAGCATTCTTATTACGTCTGTAGTGTACAGTATTGGGTTACTGTTTTTGAATGTTGTGTCCTGATTAGATATAAAAGCACAGCTATTTAGATATTTAGATTTATTTTTACAGTAACAACCATCAGTCATTTTGGGACTAGTTTTGGGCACAGATGATTGTCTAACTCTTTGTTACATGTGGACGCCTGCTGATGACCATGAGCAGATTTATTAAGTGTGTTATTGGCCTTAAAACATGGTCCAGAATTTGACTGAATTAGAACATTTGTGCTGGAAATCTGGTGAGTCCAAAAAAGTAGGAATGCGTTAAGGATTACCGCTGACAATCAAGCGGTGAGGCTCCCACTGAGCAAGTTAGTGACATGAGCTTAAAGAGAAGTGAAAACCCGGAACTGATAAAGAACTGATGTTTCCAGAAACCATAGGCTGACGGAGCTATTTGGTCTGCAGTACCAATGGCATCTCTGAAAATGACTGTCACATGGCTGAGGCATTACGTCTTACCAATTTCACTGATAAAGCCAGTCAGCCAGTGTTAACTTAGGAAGCATGTGGCACTTCTAGCCGGTTTCCTGGCTAAAACAATTTCATAGAAAAACCTTGCAAGACAGTTGAGGACTTACAGTAATTTGTATTCTTCAAGTTGGACGGGTGGAGGTAGGAGACCTTGTGGAGGCAACCTGAATGGATTGTGTTTTTCTTCCTGACAGCCGCTCTGAAATTAATTCGGTTCTGTGCTTTTCTTGAAAATCGTTTTTTCTGAAGCGTCCAGCACAGGAGTGTGAGTAGGAACCTTCAGACCCTGGGAAAATATTCAGGTTGCGCCCCCTAGCAGCAGCAGCCTGAAAAAACATCAAGAGAACTCAAGAGAATAGTTTTTTAAGGCTTAATTGAGTGTTATTTTTATATATATATATTAAAAACAAGGGGGATGTTTCAGAAAATATTTCTTTCAGTTTTTGGATGAAAATGTGTAATGACGAAGGTGTAAATAATGGAGGCCTATGTCTCGTACTCTGTGAACTGAGGCTGGCCTTGTATATTGTCACGCAGCACATTTACAACAATTGAGAGCTCAGTGAAACTGTTCTGTTGTACTGCCACCACCTGTGACCTTCAAGGCTCCGTTCGTGCAGTATGACTGCATGTTTTAACATCCATATAAGTGAATTAGCCCCCAGTATAATCTGTAGATTTCCATTGTCTTCTACTGTGAGTGTCCTTAAGTCTTGTAAAATACTATATATAGCAACATTTGTTTGTAAAATCTTGTACATAAGGCAACTCTAACGTGAGGTTAATATTCTCTGCCCCTGTAACAGGTGAGACCTGTCAATATTACACTGTTTGTTTTAAATGTGGTCAAAATGTCTCAGTGAAAGCTGCGTGTTGTGGTGTGCTAGCCACACTGTCGTAATTCCGGAAACTTCTCGGGTGCCCGCTGCGCTAGCCTGTCCCGCTTGCTTGCTGTGAACAAACCCAAGCTAAGCAAGTTTGGGCTTGATTGGTGCTTGGCTGGGAAATCTGAGTTACTGCTCAAAGCAAGCCATGGAACGAGGGGCTAGGGTGGGTATGAGCCACTGAAGGTCCAGCATATGTCAGTCATAATCAGAGTTTTTAAATTTTTGTAAATACGAACAAATCAAGCCAATTTTAAAGATGGACTTTCTGAAATTTTATAGCCAAACGCCCTCCCATACCCTGCAGTGGCCAACCTATGTTGAGCTGGTATTAGTTTTATTAGTGGTGTTGGTGTTCAGTGTGGAGTACGTATCCCTCAGAAGTGTGCAAAGTGCCCTAGTGCTACAGAAGGGGGCACCATCCTTTAGACTGGAAACCCAAATGAAGGTCCTGATTCTCTCTAACCGTAAGAAAAAAAGAAAAAGGAAGAGAAAATATCCCAGGGCAATTATCAACACACTAGAAGGCTTCCTAATCTTGCCCCGTTGTCATATCTGCCTAGACAATGTGTTACCTCATTACCTTGTTGTTACACAGTATTCCAGAGCAAAATGGCTGCCGGCATGATGGAGGCAGCTGCTGAGCCTTATCGGTGCCTGACGGGGGTCACCCATCAAAGCAGCATTAGACACTCCAGGGAAGGTGGACGTCTTTCCTAGACAGTCGGAAGAACAAAGCTATACAAATGCAGTTGACTGTTTTTGTTGTTATTTATAATCAATAGTAATATATCTGACACTTCCATTTCTAATTAACATCTAATCTAAATCAGATTTCCTTTATGTCTCATTATTGGATATTACAAATTTGTCACTGTTATTAGATGAATTAAATATAGATGAGATTTATTTTGCTGTCAAGAAAGGGTTAACTCTGCGGACCGAGTCACACGGATAACTCAAAGATAGACCAAAAAAAAATTTCTTTAAACAAGAATGTTGTGTTACTTGACCAGGTGCTTTCATGTGAGCTGAATTACTATCGTTTGTATAAGCAGCATATAGAATTTTGAACAGATTTTATTGATCTTGACTGGAAGTTAACGTGATGTGTTTTGATTGGTCCGAATACAATAGGACAGTTTGGAACTAGCTTGATTAGCAATGTTATCTGTAGCCATTTAGTTCATTGTTAACTGTAACTGTGTTCCAGTGACATTTCTACTCCTAGCAATACTTAGTGCTGGACATCAACTCTAAACAGTGAAGTGGCTTCTGTAACTAAGATTGCATGTGAGGAGTTTGTAAATACAAAATAAATAATATTCTGTCCTGAGCCATTGGACACCTGTATTTGATGTACTGCAGTGTAATCTGTTACTAAACCATTGAATAAAGTCTCAACTCGTGAATGAGGATTGTGTAGGATTCTCTTTTCGTCAGCTCTGCCCCACACATGCAATACATTTCAACCTTCTTCTAACTGGCACACACCATTCCCCCAATAAAATACGCCATTGTTGCTTTCATTTGAACAGGTTTTTAGGCAACCCAGAAGAGAGTTTCGTTTCGTATTGAAGTAAAACAGGCGATGCCTCTATGAATGGTCATGATTAGAATTCTCTCCTTGAATTGTTTTTGCTGTCCGTATGATTTTAAATCTTTAAAGTTTCGTATTTAAATATAAAATGTATCATATAGTATTGTCAAACTGGGAAGGGCTGGCTATAAATTAAAATGGTTAAAAAAATTAAACTGAAATACACGGAATCATAGGCAAACATTGACAAGTTCCTCGCAGGGTTTTGAAAGAAGAGTTTTCACAATGAACTTGGGAACCGTAATTGCCGGCTTTGATTTCGAAACTAATAAATAGCATTGGGCTTTATTCAAACACACCAATCACTCATACCAATAAAGACATTTAAATCAAGAAACCGGAAACTCGTGACTGAGACGGTAACGTTTTCGCGGGAAATGTAGTGCACAACATTGCCCATTTCTCCAATTCCTAAGGACATGTAGCTCTAAAAAAACTACAAGTTTATATGTTAATAATATTGCGCATGCTCCTGGGTGCAGGAGCCGAGCTTGACGTGTTTGTCGCCATATTGGATATCAAATAGGAAATTCTGTGAGCTGACGACGTTACATCTCAGGGAAGAATCCGTCTTCATCCTGTTCGTATGTAATTTCGCGTGCCAAGAAAAAGGGAGTTAATATAATAGAACAATCAAGTAATTGCTAGATTTAGAGAGTGAAGTATATGGAGCGACCTTATTATTAGAAAATACAAGACAATTTACTCGGAAATCGATTCGTTCGTCAAGAAAAAGTGGATCAAGATTCATAACCGAAAAGAAAGCTGTCCGAGGGGCTCGTTTAGCTCGATCGCGTCTTGTTGATACTTTGACATTTTCAGCTGCGGTGCGGATTTTAAGTGACATATTGCTGGCAGTGTACTTTCCTGCGGGCTGAAGAAATATGGCGTGTGGGGCAACTTTAAAAAGGACTATGGATTTCGATCCCTTGAGCCAGGCGTCTCCTAAGAGGAGGAGATGCGCCCCCGTGTCTCCGGCGGCGTCCCCGCAGAAGTATCTGCGTATGGAGCCGTCGCCTTTCGGACAGGTGTCATCCCGACTTACGACAGGTGAGTGCGGCGCACGGGGAGCGGGATGGGCGGTGAACGGGGGGAGCCGAGCGGCTGGCCGGGGCTGACGGCCGGGGATGATGGCCGGGGCGTACCGCAGCCTACTGCACCCTACCAGCGCTGACATCCGGCACACACTCCCGGTCCTCACCCCAGCCTTTCGGCTTGTTATTAGACGCCCTCCTCCAGCAAACGCTGAATGCGGCCTTTTTATCGGATTTTCGCCCCCGCCCGGCGGCTGTCCGGTAGGTAATGGCCGAACTGTGATCCTGGAAGTGGCCAACATGGCCACGGAGGAGGTCCGCCTTGGGCGCGGTGCAGATGCGAGGGGGCGCCGCCGTCGTCCCGGTTCCACGGCCGATTGCCTGCAAACTTCAGGCCGGACCTGTTGGACGGCTGCTCGCCTCCCCGATGCCGCGGCCGCCTTCGCCCGGCGGTTTGTCTGTTTTATCACATCCCATCGTGACGGGACGCGCAGCTTAGGATGGATCCCGGCCAAGACCGTCCACAGCCGCTTGCCGAGAAAATGGGGACTTTAATCTGTATAGGTTTCTATTTTCTTTAATGACAATGGTCTTTTTAGCGAATGTCTTGCCGCGATCGTTAATGGAAGCCGCCGTATTCCCGGGGATCCTTAAAGGGGGGTCTGGACGGCTCCCGGGAAACCACACGATTTCAGTATTGAATAAGTAAAGATGTGTCCGCTGGATGTTTGTCTTTAATGTAAAACAGGATCAGCGTATACTGTCCATACTCACTACATACATGTGGCTGTCAGGCTGCCCCCCCCCGAGCTGCAAATGCCCGCCGCCTCCCCACACGCTGCCCTGCAGTTACAGCTCCTGCTTCTAAGCCTGTATACCGTCCGATGTCCCCCAGTCCACCGTCGCCCCTCCAGATGAGCCAGTTCGATATGATCGCTTTCGGTTATTCGCGAATTATCGTGAACGATTAAATGGAGATAGTTTTCGACTACGTATAAGTCAGAAAAATATATACACAATACCGAAGATGATTTTGAATCAAATTAAAATCATATCATATATAAATATTAGTGTTATTCCGTAGTGTAATGGTATAGTATATCTTTAACATTAAAAGGTATATTTTTTTGTTAAAATAGAACTGCGTTATCTATACATGCCAGCTCACCTAAAGCCTTGCAGGTCATGTCATGCTTTTTCCTGAAAATATTTGTCTATTTTAGTAGTAAGTTTGTGGGGAAAAAACTGTCCATGTAATAGTACAAAAATAAAAAGATATTTTGACCCTATATTTTCTCAAAAGGACTTAATGCTATTTGTGTCAAACTTGTTTTTGAACAAGAAACCATTTTACACACAAAAGACCAAGGGTGTGCTATCACTCCTTCATGAAAATAGGTAATTAACACATAGAACTTAGGCCATTATTTTGGACTCCGCCCATCTGAATAAAAATCTGACTTGACAAAGTAATAATTATTAACCCTAACGCTATGTAATAACGTATTTACTGACTGACCTTACTCCAAGTACTATTTACTTTTCACATTTGTGGGAATCTTCCACCCCAAACCCTTGCAAATGTGAAGGTGTGACGGTAGATTAATTGAGTAGGTGGTTTATAGTCTTTCGAGTGTAGAGGGAGTTTCTGTATCATGTCACAAGAACTGTTCAGTTTGACATAGTGTATTTTCTTAGTTTTTTTTTTCTGGTCAGTTGCATTTCTTTGTTATAAGTTACACATTATTGCACCCATGCAGTGTTGTTCTTAGTGCTCTACACCAGCCATGTTAAGTTTAATATAAATGGACTGTTTGACTCCATGAAGGGCTGAGATCTGTACACGTATTTTCTGCAGTCTTCTGTCTGTCGGCACCTGGTCTGTGAAAATGGTGCCATTGAAGCCCATCGTCTGCATCCCTCCTTTTTCCCTAGAGCAAATTTTGCTGAACATCAAGCAGGAGTACAAGCGCATGCAGAAGAGGAGACACCTGGAGAGCAGCTTTCCGCAGGTAGAAGGCTGCTTTGCTCTGGAGTCGCACCCCCATGCCTCCATCCTAAGTGGCTCCTCCCTGCCAGGTACGTGCATGGCCGTTGGTGCGGCGCCCCGCCCTGCCCTGGGGACGTCCCCTGCGCTTCAGTGTCAGTCTCACTTTCTGTCTTAACGCAGGTACGTCCTCCGGAGCCTCATCCCCATCTAGAAAAGAACAGCCTTTATTCACCTTGAGACAAGTCGGCATGATCTGCGAACGTCTCTTAAAAGAACGGGAAGACAAAGTTCGGGAGGAGTACGACGAGATACTGACCTCGAAGCTGGCAGGTAGGTCTGCCGGAGATGCCGGCTCGCGCTCACCATCATGATTCACGTCCTAAAGCTCCGCCTTCCTGGATGTTGCAGAACAATACGACGCCTTCGTCAAGTTCACACATGACCAGCTGATGCGGCGGTTTGGCGAGCAACCCGCCAGCTGTGAGTATTGTCTTACTGTCCTCTTTCCTCCAGGAACATAAACATATTCTAGGTCCCCTGGTGGATTGCGGCGTGTTCCTCACCTCCTGCATCGTCCCCTTTGCCTGTCTCTCATTCCAGATGTTTCCTGAGTGAGAAGCCGCCTTTGGCGGGGGTGCCAGTCTCCCCCTTCAGTCACCGCGAGCCGTTGAATCGACTCTGCTGGTGGCATTTGCAGGGACTCGGCTGATTTGAGTCAGACTTGTAGCCATGGCATATCTCCTGTGGGCACGAGCCGTTTCGAGGCTTTGCCAGTAGCAACCACTCTGTCTCCAGCAGCCGGCTTGGAGCGCGGCGTCCCTGCTGTGAACGAAAACCTCTGCTGCCTTCACCTTGCCAGCAGCATCATGTTTCACTCGCTGTATTCATCTTAGCGGCTTCTTTCCCTTTCTCTCAGTAGTTTTTATAAAAACATCTGGCACTCCCGAATTCACCATTGTTTATAAATTTTAGGGTTTCTTTGTATATCGTGTGACAAACGTAAGTCAGTTCTTTTTCCAGATCAGTGCATCTACATTGGGTTACTGGTGGCTTGGTCACATGATCAGGGCTAATCGCAGCCCGGTCTGGTCCATTGTACTGGATTCCAGGGATTTGTGCATATAGGCATGTCATGTTCAGATTGCTTAAGTTGATACATGCATACATTTTTAAGTATTTTTAAAGATTTTGTTTTTATTTATTTTCAGTATTTTTTAGTTTTTATTCACAGTACACCGTCACTGCCCGTGTAGCGTAATGAGGGAAAAACCAAATAAAATGTTTACATTAAGTTCTGAAGTTGCTGGGTGTTTGTGTTCCTCCTTGCGTCGGATCATGTGGCACTGCTGGCCCTTGCCTCACTGTCTTCCTGTTTCCTTGAGTTATGGGAACAGAGTTAAGGTCTCATTTACCCACCCCTCCCTTGGCATTCCACCCCCCCATGCTCTTGTGTGCGTATGTGTGTCTGTGTGTGCGCCCATACTGAGCTGAAGATGTTTTCATATTTGAAACCAAAGGCTGAGTATTTTACTGCATTATTAGTGTGTTCTCAGCCATTTAAAACTTGACTCGGCTCAGACATGCACTGCATAATCAAACCTGATGTGCAGTTTCCTTCGTACAGTTCTACGGATGAACCTGATTAAGATAATCTGGGGATTACACTAAGTAGATGATTGTGTGTGAGATTTTCAGTGTCATAACATTTACAAAGGAGATACCCACTGCTGGTGTTTTGAGCCTGAATGAATTTCTCATGGTAGCCATGGATGTGATGTGTTGTAGGTGAGCTGGGAGATGGGTCAGTGTCTGCTGGGGAGGTGGGTAGGTCTCGTGTAATGTGAACCATCTCTGACTGCACAGTAAATGTCAGGTGGTGTTACTTGGATGGCAGAGATTCCTTGATGTACTTGTGAAATTGACTTGCCTTTATAGTTGATCTGGAAACTTTACACTACTTGCTAGATGGCCAGCACAGGCCTCGCATTTTCATGGTCCCCCATGGATCAGCCACCTCCAGCTGCCTGTCACTCACTGAAAAGTATCCCTGTCCTGCTTGGGTATTAGTCACAGTCGAGGGCTAGTTTTCCCAACTGCAAAGAAGTGGGACGTCCACGGGGGATACTGTAACACACCAACCACATGGCGGGAGGAACCAATTGCACAGGCATCTCTCACAACTAAGCCCTGCGGGTCAGACTTTGGGCGCCTCAATAATACCACCGTTTGGCTGGTCTCCATGACGCTGGATCGGTGAGATCAGGTTGGCCTTTGGGTCCAGATTCTGCAGAACAGTCCCGTCTTCATGGACTGCCTTTTCTCCTGTGCTATGCCTATCCACGGTGGGCACGCACACCCTGATTTCATTGTTAGAGACTTCCCTGTGGGACTGAATATTAACATTTAAAATGAAGCAGGGAAGCATCACAAATCTGATTTGAACAGCTGAGAGGGTCAGGCAGCAGGTGGCATCACAAAGATGTTAAAGCAAATTGGCTTCAGTGGAAAATGCTGCAGTCATGGTAAAGAAAAGTTAGTAACGGTCAGATAAAAATAATGTTTTGGCATCTATTTTTACACCGAAAACCTGGGTGCTGCATTTTATGCTGTGAACCAGCCTGCTTGTGTTCAGAGGCAGAAAGATGACATCATCGCCATGGGAGCGGCTCACCATGAGAGAACCCCAGTTACTGGTGCTTCTAGCAGGTAAATGTTTTATCTGATATTTAGCACTGCAGTGTATGTTGACTGATGTTCTTTTAGCTTGTTTATAAAAGGATTAGAGATTTCTGAGGATGGCTGTGAGTTTGTGTTTTTTCCTGCAGTATTGAAGGCAGCACCCCTCCAATGGGCTCACCACCTATAGGAGGGGCCAAAGGGGTTGGGTGCATTGCAAGTTGGGCAGTGGCCAGAGGCAGGGACCTTGGCGGTCCGATCC
>JAODLD010000045.1:2150954-2161302 GCA_026781065.1 Mormyrops boulengeri | reverse complement strand
GTGATCCTGACCAAGCGGAAAGATGAGCGATGGGTGGATGGGTGTTTGCGATTTCAGTGTCAGAAACCACAGTTTGCGTTTTCATCTTCTGTTAATTAATCAGTGTGATAATCTGTTATGTTGAGCCACATGCTGATCATTCCTGTATCAGACTCCAGTGTCAGCTGACCAGGGCTCTAAGTCGCAGCAAAATGCTCAATGGGAATGAAGTCTGAACAATCCAGTGTCTGCAGGTTCCTACTGCAATAAACATGACAGGAGAAAAGCATGAAGCATGGAGTTTGGTCAGAATTCTCCTTTAAGTGTTTCTTTGACAGGCCACCAAGATATCTACTGAGTTCCATCCCTGAAGACTGCAGTTTCTATTTATGAGAAATACCAATTCATTAAGCGCCCAACTGCTTACCATGGGCAGGGTTTTTTTTTGGGGGGGGGGTGTCGTCCTGTTGCCTATTGCATCTATAACAAGGTAGGGAGACACCCAGGATGGGCTATTTACAGACATCAAGTGGCCAAGGTCTGCAAGAGGACAGCAGAACTCGGAGATGGAACTCACATGACACAAGGGGCGTTTTTCCACCGCACCAGGTACCGTACTTTCGGTACTTCCATAAAGTGCCAAAAGTATGGTACTTCTTTCGTGTTGGTTTTCCACTGGCGTAAAAAAATGGTACCGGCGCCAAGTGACATCATCAGTGACCGCCCCGGATCAACATCGTCACAAAGCGCAGCTTAAATCATAATTTAAAAAAAAGCAGCCCAAAATTAAAACTAACAGTTTAGGCTGGAAATGCGGTTTATCAGGAAATAATGTTTCCCCTAATATTAAAGTGAAGAGGTATGTGAAATGGTACATTATTACATGTGAATACAGTAGATTGTCATACATAATATAGTCTTATAAGGCATACTACCGTTTTCATCAAGAAATATCTCTATCCAGTGAATTAAATAATTTCATTTATTATATGTAAAAACAAAAAACATCGAAAAGGCATGTGATGTTTTAAAATATATGGCTTGTTAATCTGAAGATTTTCGTATTAAGACATTAAAACAACAGCGAAACCGTCTACAAATCAGCGCGCAACAGGGGAAACAGGGAGACTGAATTGCCCGGAACGGCTAAAACTTTATTTCGAGTCGTGGCATCCAAATCCCGCTGGATCTCTTCATCCGACTATATGGCGATTAAAGCCTGTGTTTCCTCATTTGTCCATCCTTCCATTTTACTTTTTTATATTTTTGTTTCTATTGCTTTTTATTTTGTTTCTCGCTGTTCGCTGTGTTTCAAAAGATATTTTGTGTTTCAGCGGCAGGCTATTTGCATAACCAATCGACAGCAAATACGTTTGCAAGTCCCACCCCAAAGTACCGAAGTACCAAAGAAGTACCCCAACTGGTTTGGCACTTTCGGTACTGGTACTCGACCGGAAGTCAATGGAAAAGCGAAAGTACCGTACTGAAAGTACCGTACTTTGTGCGGTGGAAAAGCACCCAAGGAGAACCTTCAAACTCCACAAATATAGGGCGGAGGGAGGAATCGAACCCCTAACCAGGACTGAGAGAGAAGCCTGTGCCCCGGAGCTACCATGCTATGCCTGGAAGGAACAAAGACCTGCAACAGCCCTTTCAGCAGGATATCAATGATGCCAGGAGTCCGCTTGTTATACAACTATTTTTAGGAAGACATTTCTATGGTAGTATCACACAGCATGGGACGGAAATGCTTCTGTTGCTGAATACAGACTTAATGAATTGAAGAACATACAAAATGAAGGCAGAAGACATTTCTAGTACATTAGGAAAAGTGCCACGTGTGGGTGGCCAGTTGGCCTATATAGAATTTTCAAAGAGAAAATCCACACATTTCTTTCACACAGAATAACAATCAAGCCTCTCTCGCCAGAACAGAGTTCCATCCTGCTGTGCTGCTGTCCCGCTTCCAGAAACCTGCTCTGCATCCAATCGTCTCCTCCTGTCACATGACAAGAGGCAGAGCAATAAAACTCCTCTAATGAGCATCAGGACACCTGGGGAGCAGAGAGTGAGGAGGTGGAAATAGGGGAGGCAAGATCCCTTCATTCACATGATTACCTGTGATGTGAGTCTCTGAGGTTGCAAAGCATGTTTCTTCCACCAAGCTAATGTCAACATTCACGCAGCAGGGCCACTGGAAAGTCCGGGAATTCAGCACGCACCTCAGCTCGGTATGTGAAGGTTGGGTAGCCACATACAAATTGCTAGCATTACAATCATTCGCAGCGTTGCCAATCAAAGCTAAAGGCGAGCTGTGTGTAACGTAACATGCTGTGTGGAAAGAAATGAGCCAAGCGGAGGATCACCAAGAGGAATATATCATCCCACCATCTGTTTGGGAATTGGCAGCATGTGCAACTTTCCGTACGAACATCCAGTTAGTGAGAGTCAGTCAGCTCTGCTTCCGTAGTATGCGTAGAGAGCACTGCACCATCACGTGGAGGATGTAGGTACTACGCCAATTAGGGCCTGCATTACTTTTACTTTATTCACGTTCACGTCCTCTCAGTGAAATCGTCCGCTGTATTGCACCTTTTCTAACTTATTTTCACATTCTTTATTAGCAAACCGCACCACCCCAAATTCACGCTTCTTTATATCGACTGTTCACCTCGCCTTAGTATACTGTTAGAGCAGCAAACTGAGCATGTAGGACAGAGAAAAACATTTGTGGGCTTGGCCCCAGGTGGGAAAATAACAGTGGGAAATATGTACTATCACGCCATGTCTTCTGACCTTAAGTACCAGACATAAATGGCGTCACAGAGAAGAAAATACACAGACCGCCTTTAATGGGATAAAGTACGGGCTGCTAAAGATACAGAGACTGCCAAAATATACATTATTTTTATTAATACAAACTATATTGCGGACACGAATAAGATAAATTATCATCATCCTGATTCTGCAGTACTCTGATCCGCGCCGTCTGTTCGAACTTTCAAGCCACGCCCACAGCGAGAGTGATGCGAATCACGTGAGAGTGAGATGGGAATCAGGCGCCGCGATTGGTCGGTGACTGCAAGCGTGCAGTTCAAAGGTCAAATCGAGGGAAATGGCGCTCTGAATGTCACCCGAAAAGGCGAGCGGAGGGGTGTACCTGGGTAGTGCCTTGTAGTGGTGTTTCAGAGTTTTTTTTAATTTTTTTTTTATTGTTTTTTTATTGTTTTGTATTGTATCGATGGCTTGCTTTTTTAGAAAAAATATAGCCTCGAAGGTAATGGGGTGATTTTATTATTACATATTTAATTCACTGAACAAGGCACCCGTTGTAAGACACATATATTTTTATTCCAGCTTGCCAAGATTTTTGGACAGCCTGAGGAGTGTTTCATTTCAGCTGTGTCCACCATCCCTGTGTCAAAAAAACAGTTAAGTGTGATATTGTGTGAAAGTGCATGTGGGGATATTACGAGAAGATAACAGGATGTCTGTGCTATCAAACTGACCTTAGCGCGTCCTCGCTCCTTGCTTTCGTTCTGTTACATTTACATATATATATGTATAAATATATATAAAATCTCTGCTCTTGTTTTCTCACTTGATGTTGCATGTAAATTCCCAGACAGTCCTCCGACTTCAGGCTGTCAGTGAGCCACCTCAGGCAGAGAGGCTTCCTCCCGTCTGCCGAAGACATTCAGACGCAAGCCGAGTCACTGGCTAGACAAGTATTGTATATGAAATTGTTGTCGTCATATAAAACACACATTTTCAAAACATATCTTATAAAAAACATCTCTCTGACTTTCCAGCTGAATCGCGACAGTGTGGTAGAAGACGTAACAGTCGGGCGTGCAGTGGTCAATTTTAAAATAAAGCGAGATGTTTTGGCACAGGTAACTAATTTTTTAATTTATCTTTTTTGGCTTTGTTGGCAAATTATCAGCGCACATCTTTGAGTATAAATCTGTTTTGTTTTTGTAAAATTTTGAATCGATGCATGGATTTTATTTTATTACATATTGTAGTGATTGTCTTTATTCTCAAGAAAATTTTAGAACAGGTGTCGAAGGAGGGGCACATGTTTGGGTTGGAGAGTGCTCTTCTCTGTGGTCAGCAGAAGGGAAGGACGCTGGTTGAATTCAGGTTGGTTCTTACGCATGCAGAATGTTTGACAGCTTTCTGCTCTGTTTATTTCAGGGAAATGCTGTGATTTGTTTCGCTTGATCATATATGGATCATATACTTGCTGTTTTGTGTTTGAACTATTGTAAGAAACGTCTTTTTATTTTGTTGAACAGTTCACCAAATATTGCTAAAAAGTTTCACGCCGGACACCTGCGTTCTACTATTATTGGTAAGGGTCTGTTTTCATTGCACATCAGAGACGCGTGCTGCATGCATGTCTGAATGGTCAGTTCTCTCTTCGTTACTTTGTAGTTTAATGTGTGGGAGCACTGTGATTTTTACACCTTCAGGGATGTGAGCTTGATTCCCTTGATTTGCCTGCGCCTCTGTTAGCACCTCTACTAGGTATCCTTCCTGTTTTGTGAATTACATCCAGTGTGCCACCTGCCACATCCCCTCTGCTTCCTGCTTTGTACATGTTAGACGAATGAATGAATGGATTTATGTGGGTGTTTAATGCATGATGTTGCCACTAGAGGGCAGACTTGATGCAATAAAATTCAGAGGAGTGACGACTTCGTTAAATAACATTCTATTAAAGTACAAACAATTAAAGTATAATCATGTCACTAATCGTATACGATTATTTCTTAAAGGTAACTTTATCTCCAACCTGAAGGAAGCTCTAGGAAATGATGTTGTGAGGATAAATTATCTCGGGGACTGGGGTCTGCAGTTTGGTGAGTTTGGGTGAATGCAGATAAACATCTATGTTTCTAGGCTTAAAGTCGCTTTAACCAGCTTAGAGTCAAAGTTATGAACAATGTCAGCCTGACTCCATGAACCAGGAACATTTAGGCTGCCTAAACAGAACCAACTCATGTCATTCAAAGTGACGTATGACCCACCGGGAAGCTGGTTGAGCAGCCTCAGGAAAATAAGTCTGCATAAACATCGAATGTCAGCAAGCTGCATCACCTTGCATACCCTTAATTAGGGTGGTGTGATTAAAAAAAAAAAAAAAAAAAGTGTCTTCAATTTTATATATTTGCATGTTGACATTTGTAAATACTGAGTATTGACTGTTGTAGATGGTGACTGTAAGATTTAAACATTAGATAAATATTAGCTTTCCAAGGCTAAAGTGAGCATATATTAATGTATTTAATGTAATGTGGTACAAAGAAGTGTGTTTAATTTGCTTTTCTCTGTAGAGATGTACACTTTTCCCTCAGCTGAACTCGTATGAATTTACTCTTATTGCAAATATTATGTTCATTAGACTTCAGTTTTTGGGTTTATCCGTTATTCCCGCAGGTCATTATACGATGAAACATTTTAAAGAATTTCATTCAAATTAGGGAGCAGCTCAGTCTAAGAAAATGGCTGCAGTTCTGGGGGGCTGATTTTTGCTGATTTCTGCTTTCTCGGTATGCCCTGGCCTGTAGGGATGCTTGGGGCTGGTTTTCAGGACTACGGCTCACAGGACGAGCTGAAAGCGAACCCTTTACAGCACCTTTTTGAGGTGAGGTTTGACTATTATCCCCTGTGCACATTTTCATCCGGCCCCTTGGACTCACTGACATTAATGCACCATCAGACTGGAGAAAAAGCCGCAGTGGTGATTTTCCGCTTTCGGTAAAAACATTCGCCAGGTGTTAGACACTGATCGCTCTGCCTCAGGGATACGGATTCGGTTCCCGCCTCGATTCTGTAGGTAGTTTATGGTCACTGGTGCCTCTAAGTTGCACACATACTGACTGGACCGGACCGGACCCCCTGAAGGTCCCGCGGTGACCAGAGTGCCACTTGGGCCACTGCAGGTGTACGTGCGGGTCAACGCGGAGGCTGAGAAGGACGAGGGGGTCCGGCGGCGAGCTGGGGAGTTCTTCAGGCAGCTGGAGAGTGGGGAGGAGGCGGCCCGGGCGCTGTGGAGGCACTTCAGGGAGATCTCCGTGGGGGAGTATCAGCGTGTCTACCAGGTACGGGCCATGCGGCCGGGCTCTGGGCCCGCGGCGCTGGGGCAGCCATGCCGGACTTCTCTGACTTGCACGTCACTAATCTGATGGGTTTGTGCCACACAAGGCATTTTGGAATAGCCAAGTAGTTATTCTGTAATTAATTAGGTGATGTAATGCAGTACTCATGAAGAATTAGCAAACTTACATGCAGGATTATGAAGCTTTTGCTTCACTGCCAAAGGCGGATCCACTTTTATCCCTCAAAGGAAATAGCAGAATTATTTAAAATATTTTAGTTCTCATTCTGTTTGCAATAATTTGTCAAGTTATTAAACACCATGGGAAATTTCTGGTAGTAGTATATAAGGTAGGAGGTGTGTGAAATAAAGGCGTCAGCTGTGTGATCGCAGAGCGCCTGGGGCGGTCCAGATGGAGGTCCCTCAGACACACGTAACGCCTCGCACACGCCAAAGGTGGCGTCGTTTCGCCGAAGCCGCCCAGCCCTTCCCCACGCTTGCTCTCAGGGCCCATGTGTCTCACCCAGCGTCTAGGGATCCGCTTCCATGAGTACTCTGGCGAGTCCCTTCATCAGAAGCAGGCCCTGGACGTGCTAGAGCGACTTCGAGCCCAGGGGCTCCTCAGAACCACAGAGTGAGTCCGCGCAGAGCGCGTGCGTGCGTGCATGTGTGCGCGTGCTGTATGCTCTGGGTGCTGCAGTGTCAGGTTTTAGAAAATCCAGGGGCGGGGCCACTGGGCCCAGCTGAAATCTGATTGGCTCCCGGAGTGCCCCTTCCTGTCACTCACTGATTTCTAAACCTGTGATTGACTGATGGTAAAGGTGTCACCTCTGTATGAATTGTGGCCTTTGGTCTCCTACCATAAAAAAAATCCCAGAATTTCCCCCCAAAAGTACCAAGAACACCCAAAGACAAGCGTCTCTCCGCTGTGATTGAGTAAATGTGCCTGTATCCAGCTCAGCGCTACGGGTGCCTCGTGTAGCACACAGAAAGATGCTTGCTGACTCTGCTTGCCACGACCATGTTAAATCTTAAACTGCGCACGTATCCCTGTTGTAATCCAAGCAGATCGTTTACTGGTTTAGTGCTTAACATAAAATGCTGATGAAATTTTTGTTTTTGTTTGTCCTCCCGAAGGAAGGGCACGGGGGTGGTGGACCTGTCGGCTGCTGGAGACATGTCCTGCTTCGTCACCGTGCTGCGCAGTGATGGGACCTCGCTCTACATCACCAGGCGAGTGGCTCAGTGCTGCCAGCTGTGGGGGACGCACCTCCCTCTCAGAGCGACAAATGCACACCATTTATTTTTGTCTTGCAATAAACAAAGATTGGATATGCTTCCTTTGCTCCCCCACAGAGATCTCGCTGCAGCTATCGATCGGAAGGAGGCGTATGACTTTGACGAGATGATTTACGTGGTGAGGAGCCTCTCGCATTTCTGTCTTTGCCGTTTCAATCTGAGACTAGAGGCAAACTTCCGAGTGGTGGGTGTTTGTGTGTTTTTATCTTCACGCAGACGGATAAAAGCCAAGAGGGCCACTTTGGGCAGGTTTTTCAGATCCTGCGGGCCATGGGCCATCAGTGGGCAGACAGGTAACACTTACGGTGTGACAAATTGTCCCAGAACCGTGGGCGGGGGGGGCCTGCATGACACTTAGTTACAGCTGTGCGCGTGTGTGGATCCCTGTTTTTGTGCGCGTGTGTGTGTGTGTGTGCGCATGCCTGTCTCTGTGTGTGTGTGTGTGTGTGTGTGTGTGTGTGTGAGCGCGTGCCTGTGTCCTGCCCCAGCTGCCGCCATGTGCCCTTTGGCCTCGTTCGGGGCATGAAGACGCGGAAGGGCGACGTGGTTTTCCTGGAAGATGTGCTGGAGGAGGCCAAAGGCAGAGTGCTGAGGAACATGCAGGCGACCCGGAGTAAGAGGGCTGGCGGTTGGGGGGGGCTCGGGATGGACTGTGTCTGCTGTATAAAACCGCTATGGGCCATTTTGTGCCATATCCACACACACACTTGCACACTGCGGCCGGTTTAGAGACACCAGTTCTCTTCTGACTGTGTTCTGCACGTCACCATAGCACCTCTGAACAAGGGGCTGCGGTTGTCGTTGGTAACACGGTGTCAGACTGTAGGAAGGTTCGCCCATGCCTAAGATAATAACTCTGTTATTCATTGACGAGTATCTTATCTTGCGGTGGCTGCTATATGATTCTTTCGCCAGTTGTTCTGACTTCCAGCACCTGAGCTCAGACCATCGTCTCGCACCTTGAAGCATTTTATGACCCTTTCTTGCTTTGTCATTCCCACAGCCAGCAAGGAGCTGGAAGACCCCGACATGACTGCACAGAGGGTGGGGGTTGCCGCCCTCATAGTTCAGGTGAGCCCCTCCCCCATGGATGTGGCTCCTCCCCCAACAGGAAGACCGCTTATCAGAAAATAACCCTGCTGTGTCTCCCATAGGATTTCAGGGGCCCCCTGGAATCTGATTACAGCTTTGACTGGGAGCGGGTTCTGCAGACGCAGGGAGACACCGGCGTGTTCCTGCAGTACACTCACTCGCGCCTCTGCAGGTAAAGAGGCGACTGATCCGAGATGGGGTGCGAGGGCTCGAGGCGGCCGCTCTGGGTACTGCAGCTGGCGCAAACGGGATGCTTAATGGTCTCTTTTTAACCATGGCGCCACTCCTAATGTTATATCTTGTAACTTTACCTCATGACAAATTGCACAGTGGCTCTGCAGAAACACAATTTAATGGTAGTCATGAAATGAATGAAAGTTACATTCATATAGCGCTTTACAGAACCGATGGGGAGCCACTTCAATCCCCACCACTGTGTAGCCCCCCCACCTGGATGATGCGACGGCAGCGATTCTGCACCAGTACGCTCACCACACAGCAGCTAAGGTGGTGAAGGGGCAGGAGGGAATTCACCTGTTAGATGAAGGAGAGGATTAGGAGGCCAGATCTGAAAGAGTCACAGTGGGCAGTTTAGCCAGGACATCGGGGTACCGCCCTTACACGTTAGAAAGATGCCCAGGACATCGGGGCACCACCCTTACACGTTAGAAAGATGCCCAGGACATCGGGGTACCACCCTTACACGTTAGAAAGATGCCCAGGGACCTTTTTATGATCTCAGACAGTCAGGAACTTGGTTTTATGTCTCATCCGAAGGACAGCACCATTTTTACAGCAGTGTCCCCATCACTGCACTGGGGTCCACAGGATGGGCTAACCTGTCACTGCACTGGGGCATTGGGGTCCACAGAGACCACAGGATGGGCTAACCTGTTGACCACACCAACACCTCTTCCAGCAGAAACCTAGCTTTCCTAGTTGGTCTCCCATCCAAGTACTGGCCAGGCCCAGACCTTCTTAGCTTCTGATGGATTAACTGCAGGTGGTTTGCCTACTGACATCTGACACACAAATGTTTGTGCTCATGTATCCTTACAGTGAGCTGACAAAACATTGTGAATCTTAAAGGCACTAGAATCCTAACCCTAAATTCCACCCCCTGCAGTGTGGGGCCCTGACAAGCACCCAGCTGTCGTGCAAAATAGCTCTGGGATCTATGTGAGGTTCACTTGGTGTTAGGTGCCGTCTAATGGAAATGGGGCGTGTTCCACAAAGCAGGATTTCTTCATTAGCCAATAGGAATGTTACTTCACTTTCCTCCTATTGGCCAGTTTTCACGTTAGGTGTAAGTTATCCAGCTAACTGGAAAATCCTGCTTTGTGGAATACCCGCATGGTTGAGCAGTTTATTTTTTAAACCACGGTGTAATTTCAGTTTAATGCGGATGCATGGAAGTGGAGAGGGGGGGGCCTTCGACCCCACGCTGCTGCAGGAGGAGCAGGGAGCCGCGATCCTGAGGCAGCTTCTGCGGTGAGCTTGTGTGACGGGGATAATTAGGATGGGTAGGCCGCCCCCTGAAGGGGACGTTTGTGGAGCAGCTGCGTGTGTTTTGACAGCTTCCGGTTTGAAACGCCCCCTCTCAGATGAATGGGATTCATAGCCATTTCTCACAACAGCATTCCAGTAGAACTGGAGTGCTGTTGTGACAAATGGCTATGAATCAGCCCCCCCAGCGGCTTTCACAACCAAGAAACACCACGCAGAAAGGCAAGCTGCCGATGGTATAAGGCAGTGTTTCCCGACCCAGTCCTCGGGGAACCCTGGACAGTCCACATTTTTGCTCCCTCCCAGCCAATCAGGAACACCGAATACCTGGTACAGGTGCGCTGGGAGCTGAGAGGAAGCAAAAAC
>JAODLD010000045.1:2118745-2141006 GCA_026781065.1 Mormyrops boulengeri | reverse complement strand
AATTTTTCTTCATGTTTTGATTAGGAATAGAATGTACAGTGATCCCAATGCATTTGCGTGTATAGAAATAAAAGCTACAGTATTATAAGGACTTTGGGCTTTATTTACTTTTTTATACACACTGCTATTATTTTGCACACAACTGTAGGTACACTATGGGAAAATCAGAGACACAGTCTAACAGCATGCCTTTGGGCTGCAGAGAGAATGTGCAGAGTCCACACCCAGAAGAGGCACGGAGTCTGTCGAATTACAAATGTTAATGAACTCCCCACTGCATCGTCCCTCCCCAGGATCATGTGGGCCTATATACTGTCCTAGTGGAAACAAATCAGACAAACTTCCTTAGTCATAAACCGCCAGAACTTGTGTTTGACTTGTAAATATTGGGCTACTCTGATCCCGGTACCTTTACTTGTCACACAGAGCAAGAAACCGGACACCTCAACTGTTCCTTTCTATTAGCACTGTCCACAGCATTTGCACTGTTAATGAGAGCAGTGTTGCAGAGGGGAGTAACGAATGGAGTGAGATTTTAGAGGGTAATGACCATCTTGGCGAGTCAACGTGCATAGGAACTGATGGCACCTGCAGATTCTTTCATTCTCTGCTCATCAGTCTTCACCTCCACACCCTCCAGAAAGATCTCCAGCTGATCCTTTGGTAGTTGCCATGACTGAGCACCCAGGAAGGGCTGAAGGTTGGCCACCATGCTGTTGAGAACACTCAGCAGGTACATCTCACCTTGAAGTCCTGTCCACAGCTTTGCCAGAGCAGTGAAACGGGGCTGAGGGAGAACGTGCCACTAGTCACCAATAAATCTGCCACTTCCTGTGAGCTAGTCGCTGTATAGGAGCAATTTACAGCAGAAAAGTCAAGGCAAGATGCTTACGAAAACCTGGGCTGTGGGGACTGCAGTCTTTGAGTGGACGATGATCTTCAGCTCGTCCATCTGCGCGTGCAGCTCTGACTGCACGGATTGTGTTTGCTCTTCACACACCCTAACATCCGCCTAGGGGCAGATTCACACGCGGTACATGCCTCCAAGATCATTTGAACATGGATATTATGTTTCTTGGAGTATGAGTCTGTTTTACAATGCTCATTACAACCATGTCAAATGTACTTATTTTACTAAACATTCCAATATAATTTATCACCTTTATGAATACAATTAATTTCACATAACTCCATGACTGTAATTTAACTCACCAAAATGAGTCCCAAGAAGGCCTCGTGTTGTCGAACATTGTACAGCGCTTCCTTCAGAAATTTAGGTGGCACAGTGCCGTCCTTGAGACCGAGCTCTGCGGCTGGTAAACCCTCCAGCAGAGCTATGTACCGGAAAGCCAGGTTCTGAGATGCACCAGTTTCGAATTCAATGTTCTTCATGCTGTTGGAGATGGACTCATTCAAGATGGCTGGCACTGAAGAAGAAAGAAGAGACCACTTAGAAAGAAAAAGCATATTTCCCCAGCTCTTGAACGAGCTCTAAGTGTATCTCACACAAGACGACAGTGACGCAGTATGTTGGAGTACATCTCCAGTGCGCTCTATTGCACTGATGAACTTAGCTTCTACTATATGCGTGGTGTCAATATCAAATATCATTCTCAGTGCATTACTGCTTCCTCTTGGTGAGATGGTTCAAAGTTCATTGTCAATGTATATTCAGTGTTTTATCTCAAATAGCAATCAGAAACGCAAACAGTATTTTAAAAGTTGGCGCTGAAAACAGCCTAGAACCTTCAGTCCGCAAACTTGCTGGACAGAAAGCCTGTATAACGACGCCACACTCCAATGTGACCTTCAGAAGCTATAATATAAGTACTTCATTGACATGGGCATACACTTATGGTGCTAATATTTGTATGTTCAACTGTCACGAAATGTCCGGTCCATCCCCTAGTATGACCAGTAGGGATTGCTGCTGGTCCTCCGGATCTCTAATGCTCCCTAATTGTGCCTTAATTGTTATCCCCAATCCTATTGTGCTAACTGTCCACATCTGCATTGTGTCAGGCCTTCCTAGTCCTGTGTATAAGTGCTTCTCGGTTCCCCACTTCAGTCACTGATGTCAGTCCTCTGGCTACCTGTGCCCTCACCCATCCAAATATTCCCGTTTTGACCCCTCACAGTCTGATTTGTTTCCCCGCTCCTGTTCCGTTCAATAAAGCCCCTTTCGCTTTGCTTAACACCTGCCCTCGTGTCCTTCGTCTTGCAAAACACGACGTCAGCCTTGTTTTGGGAACTCACAGTCATCGATACCATCTCCTCCTTTTTTCCTGTCCCTGTTAAAGAGTCGGATCCCAGTGACAAGCATGTTGAGCTCCTCCAACTGCTGTTCCTTGTCCTTCCTGCTGAGGGGTATGAAGACGCCCAGCTCAGGCTGGGGGAAGACGCTGTGCAGGGCGGCTAAAGGACGGACGGACAGATGGACAGACACACACACACACACACAGAGGAAGCCACAGGAGTGAGCAGGGACTAGAACTAAAATCATGTCAGGTATCGAGGCTGCTGTCTGACAATGTACTACCAAGTTTTGTTTGTCTTTAACGAATAACCAGATTAGTTTATCTGTAAAAGTCATGTAAGGAAATCCTTTAAAAAAATCTAAGTATACATTTGAGATAATATTGATAAAAACTGAATGAGTCTTTTATTTTACAGTTTATGGATGGAACCTGAGATACAATTTGTGTTCTGCGTGAAGTATTTGAAATCCTCCATAGACTGAGATGTGAGACCGTTAGGGTGAAGCATCTACCTGCGGCCTCCCGCACGGTGCTGATGTCTGTAGGGGAGCCCAGTCTGGAGCGGAGCAGGACATAGCTGACGATCTTTCCGTAAAGGGCTTCCAGCTCGTCACGGGACTTCGCTCGGCTGTCAGTGATCTCGCGAGTGATCGGGATCAGCTCAGCCTGCAGCACGCGCCTGTGCTCTTTCAGGTACTCCTCTGAAGGCAGCATTAAAATGGAAAAAATGACGCGATATAAGATTTAGAGCAATACATTATAAGATGGCACCTATTTTGTCTTCAACTTAAATTCTGGTGAGAGGTCCGCGGTAATCCCTACTTACGTCGGGAGGTGTAATGCATGTCAAAGTAAGCCTGCATTTTGATGGTGTCCGCAGAAGGACTTTGCCGGTCCAGAAGCCGCTGCACGCATCTCTGTGGTAATTACAGGTTAATCATGTAAAAATTACACCGCCAGTGAATTACTTTAATTTTTTATGTCAGAATAAATGGGCTTTGTGAATCTACTGTACCTCGATTACTTCTTGGACATCTTGCTTTGTAATAGTCCGGTCAACGTTGAATTGATTTTGTGGATCTAAAACAACAGCTTTTACCTAAAAACAAATATATAGATTTTTTTTTTTTTACGACAAACAACTTACCGAGCATTAACAGTGCAAAGTAGCTACACATGCATCACTTACCATAAAGGTAGCTAAGGTTTCTGATACGGTTTGGCCTTTAGCAAGGCATTCTTTGACAACTTCGCGAATGATACTTTTTATGATATTCCCAGCTGGAGCATACGACATCTTCGCGTTGTCCTAAATACGTGAGAGTTGAAAAGCAAGTCCGGATTAAAATGCCAAAATGAGATGTGCGCTTCAGAGAAAAGCTGACGTGTTTCAACTGAGAGAAACGTAACCATTAACGTAGGAAGACTCAGATCTTAACTTTTTCCAAATTTACGCATAAACTACGATTCGGCTCCCGTAAGCGCCGGTTACTCCGACGCTCCGCACGGTTGCTATGGCGACCGGACAACAGAGCGCCGCGGATCTTTAAACGCAGTTTTGTCTACGCAGTCGTATCATGCTTATGAGGGGAAACCCAAAAATGTGCAGGGCTCGGGCCCCCCAGGACTGGAATTTGACACCCGTCCTAGGGCAAACCCACATTTTAGTCATTTTGTGCCCGCGACTTAGCGAGTCAATTTCACAGTCGGTGTGTGACATGTAAGTGTACCATTTGCATATTTCCATGCAGTGCAAGAAAACCAGCAAGGTGCTTAAAATATTTTATTATAAAAAAGGTAAATAAACATGACATTTCAGTCGAGAAAAGAAAAATCTGTGGGAAAAGGAGATTCAGCCCAGCGGGACTGGCATTTTGACTAAACAATGAATACTTCATGTTACCTTACGTAAAATGTAATCTGGTGATTTCCTGGTAAGACCTAAGACAGAGTTACAAAACATATTCAAAGCCAAGTCAGTACCAGCACCAAAAGATATTAAAAAAAAAAAACTTCAGTGAGTACAGGGGCAAGTAAATACTGCTGAAAGCACAATTGATTCACAGTAAAATGTGTCATTTTGGCAATAAAAAGTACAAAGCTTCAGGTTCTGGTATATTAGAAGTACCTACAAATTACCAAAAAAATCCAATTCTATTGTCCCAAATGCTTAAAACCAAACGTTTTGTAAACATATGGAAAACCCAGTCAGAAAATGGACCATAGACCAAGCTGCAACTCAGAGGATTTTTGAAGTATTGCGTTAATAACTTATGAATAATTACCCAATAAATACCAAAACAGCTGTTAAAGGTACGGGTTAAGGTTAACACCTTCCTGCCTAGAAAAAGTTCAGCTACCACCATAAGCCGCATCAGTAAGACAACCCACACACACTATAATAAAAATATATATAAATATACACACACATTTTAAACCAAGCTAGTCCTTGGTATAGCCAAGTGACCACCACAGTTTGACAACTCCATACGCACTTATCCAGCAGTCCCATAGTCAAAGGGGGTGTACAGAATGAAATCAGTGGCTTACTGACCTACACGTTAAGGAGGTTTAACACTGTAGCTCAGCCCAAAAGTATTAAACACCCCAAGTGCTCAATGAATGTGTCTGAAAAGCCTTTAAATAAGTATCCAGTACTGCTGATGAAGTATTAGTGTGGCATAAATACCACATTGGAGTTGAGGAGCTAATCTGTCCAGTTTTATAGGATAATATGTATTCTCAATACCTCAAGGCTATTTTAGTTAATATCCACGATCCGGGCTATTCTAGCACTCCTGAGGCACTGTAATGTAAAACTTTGCTCACAGTGTTAACCGAACTGTCCAAACACTGGTTCTGCACAATTTAAAAGCTTTGCTTTAAAAACTTGGCCTGAGTGCTATTGCACTTGAACTGAGGAAACGATTTCCGGGCACAGAGGGCGGCTATGCCGTTCAGAAACATTTCCTGAAAACGATCTGGGGACCAAACTCCTCGTACTCCTCTTGGCTGATCCAGGCAGAGCCGAAGGAGGACAGGCTGGCCAGCACAGCGCCCCCTGTCCACACGGAGGAGTCCCTGTCTGCTGGGCTCGTGACCTGGACACACTGGACAAGGTCCTCGGGTACCAAACTCCTGATCTCACTCTGCAGACGCAGGGGTAGGCCAGCCAGCAGGGTGTTCCCTCCTGTGCCGCCAGACATTAAACGATATGAGAAATTCAGGACACCGATCTGATTCTGATTCTTTTTAAATCAATGACCATCATAGGCACTTAAGGGCATTTCCCAAAGGCTACATGCTTGTTTCAGTTGCAAAGTTTTAAAACGTACTATGGTGCCGTCTAACATATCTGGTTAGTTATGATATGAGCACTGTAAAGGCTGGTCCCAACGTTTATGACGCGTTTGATGTCACTGTGCACCTCCGCAGACAAATGCCTGCTGCACTCCAAACTTGTGTACGTGCAGCTCTGAACACACTACGCATGATCGATTCGCTAGCGTCCACTTTTAACACCAACATGGATGTTTCAGACGAGTGTCGGGGTAGTTTGCAAACCCTACAGACCGTTTATATGGTAATGAAACTGTTACATACATGTAAATGTGTGTGTATGCGAGTGCAGACTTGTCTCGAATTGAGTATCTCACGCCAGCCAGCTGACCAAAGCTGGCAACCCTGTGAGCTGCCTCTGAATTAGTAAAACATTGAGAAACGGACACAAACCTCAGTGCTGTGGTACGTGTGCAGGGAATATCAGAATAATAATATATATTAGTAATAATAAAAATATAAATACAACATGTTGTACGCATGTGCAAAGTACACGGCTTCACCGGAGAACTATGAACGTTTCCATGTACGCATAAGCAGAGTGAATACACGAGTGTTATGCTTGTGCAGAGAAGGTATGAACCTTTAGCAGCCCAGGACTTTACCTGATAAGACTATGTTCCCTACAAAGCTTTTCCGTAGATCGATATCAGAGTGCAGGATGGATTTGAAAATGCTCTCGTGCATGCCGTAGTGATCCCGCCCGATCAGCTCTGGCCTGAAGAGAATTTCTGGTGCCCTTCAATAAAACAGATTGACAGCGTAAGAGCGAGTCTCCAAATGGGAATCTGGAGTCATATCACTGGCACAAAGTGTCACAAGGTGATGTTGAACCGGATTATGCATACAAGGTAAATGCATGTCTGCTTTTGCTAGTGCCATACTTGAAGAAGGGTTAGGGTTAGTGTCCTTGTGACCAGAAGGTTGTTGGTTCAAATCCCAGGGTCGGCGGAGTGATGCAACTGTGGGGGTCCCCAAAAACGGCCCTTAAAGCGCACTTGCTCTGGGGACATCTATGCCCTGCTTTCCAAACTGTACGTCACTAAACATGCAAAAACATAAATCTGTACTTTCCCTATTCACCAATCAGCTGTAGAAGGGGTCTAATCAGGGCCGGACAACCTGATCACTACCTGAACCGTTCCGCTCCAATGGACACGACCCGGCCATCAGGCATAGTGTAGGACACGCAGTCATCGGGCGACGTCATCATACGGGACAGCTCCGCCTCATAGTCCCGGGCCACGTAGCAGCACTGCTCCTTCACCTCCCGCACGATCTCCAGCTCGGCAGACGTGTTCATGGTGATGCCTCGCTCCTGCAGCAACTTCAAAAACATCCCGCTAATGCAACTCGATTGAAAGCATGTTTTTTTTTTTTTAATTTTAAGAACAAAAATCCACGAAAAGAAGAGAATGGCTACGTTTTGTGGCGCTGACAAAATCTGCAAGGGAAACAGTGAAGCACCACCAAATTTTGTAATGAACCCAAATCAGAGGGTAAGTCTACCTTTCTGAGGTGAAGCGTGACATCATTACCAGCCAGTGTGAAGCGCTGCACCGCGTGAGGGAGGCAGTAGCCCTCAAACACCGGAACACTGTGGCTCATTCCATCCCCAGAGTCGAACACCACACCTTCAGCAGAAGAAAGGAAAATGTTTACAAAGCGCCATCCTGCAAGCCCACCACTAGGTGGCAGGGCTCTAAAAACAAAACATTTAGCAGAAACTTGAGCGACATACAAAGCAAGTGAGGATCAGGGAGCAGTATCCCAGGAGAAACTGGGTTTAAGGGCCCAACGGTGGCATCTCGCTGCCAGACACGGCAGTCTATGTTTGGTAATAGATGGAAAACTGCAGTGCCTAAGAATGTTAGCACAGTCCTGCTAGTACAGCTAACACTGCTGGAATAGAAGCTACTGTTTGAGATTTTCAGTCAAAGGTCAAACGCGTGCCAGAGGGCTTGTAAGTGTGGACGGCACAACGCACCTGTGGTCTTCCCCGCGGCGTAGAGCGCCAGAACGGCCTGCATGGCCACGTAGGTATAGGGGACGCAGAAGACCTCGAACATCAGCTCCACCATCCGCTGCCGGTTCTCAAGGGGGTTCATGGCTGCCTCGGTCAGGAGCACTGGGTGGTCCTCAGGGGCCACACACAGCTGCTGGAAAGCGTGCTGCCAAATCTGAAGGCAGAGCAGGGATTAAAGGGCCAGTTCACCCCAAAAACTGGAAAAGGATACATTTTAGAGGGACCTTAGTGCTCTCTATGCATCTGGTTTGTCCTGCTGGGGAATTGCCATCGGCCATAAAAATTTCAGGCTTCACTCGGATATAATGGGGGTGAATGGCATTCTTTCTGTGGTCTTTAAACCTAGACAGATAGTTATGTTTCAGGGTGGCTTTAGTGCGTGCTTCAGTTTTGAGGTGAACCCTCTTTAAGAGCTTTGGAGAACGGCCAGCTGTTCCTCGCAGGCTGGGACTGTGACACACATTCGGAGTCATCATCACGCAAAAGGAGCCGCTCTTCCTCTCGCACGGATCCGCTTACCTTCTCCATCTCGTCCCAGTTTTGTACAATGCCATGCTTCATGGGGTACTTCAGGGCCAGAACCCCCCGCATGTGCTGTGCCTCATGTCCAATGTAAGTCTCTCGTTCTGTACACCAATTCATGACCTCCTGCGATTGCAACCAAACCTGCATTAATACCACGATGACCAATCAGCGAGATTAGACTAATCAACGGCATCCTGTACTGAAGAATTTGTAATGACAACAACCAACTTATTAATACTGCAGAAACATTGATTAAATCAAAGTTTGTCAAATGCACAACATTACAGCGTCAGCAGTAGCTGCAGGCAAATAAAATGAGTGATTATTGTGCCTTTCTGCAGAATAAAAACTTTCACAGTCCATTTCATTCCGATGTTTTCCCTGGGTTTGGACAGTATTACAGTCACACAGTATACGGTGGTGATTTGGGTACACTGCAGCATTTTTGTTTGGTGAAATTTATCGCTGACAAATTTTATCGTGGGGGATAAAATACTGCCCAAGCTTAGCTTAGCCATGGCATGCAGGGTTAGAGCGACGTTATGAAACATCCACAGGTTCACGCCAGATTAGTCACGGGTCCGGAACAATTTTCAATAATAAAAACAGCATTTCATGAACTTTATATGGAAATTTTGTTGTTAATTCATTAGACAGCAATATGCAACAATAAAAGGATCTTTTTACAGTAACGCTCACTGACTGTTTTGACTGTCATTGGAGGGGGGGGTTATGATGAGTTATGAGTATGTTAAGTTCGGTGGTTCTACATTGTATTTTTGTACTTCAGACCACATTAAGCCTTTTTATGGTGACCATTTTGATTCATAAGGTGCATTATCGGTTGGGTCGGATTAACTTAGTGTGGACTTTGAGAACCCGGGCATAAATTAACCAGGGAAAAAAAAAAAAAAAAAAAGGCAAACCTTCATACCTCATACTTGGGGACACCGATAACTGTTGGAAACACGGCCGTTGGGAGGTCCTGATCTGCAAAGCCTGCCTTCATCAGTCCAGACCCAGTATCCAGCACTACTGGAGTCTTGAATCCAGAGATCTACCAACGAAAGTAAAACCCTCTATCCTGCGATTGTGGATAGAGCTGTAGAGTTTGACACAAGAGGCCGTTTGGACGTACACCAAAGATGGCCGATTAACGGAAAAGCCGACCGTGGGAGTGCGATATAACCTTATTTACCTCACTAATGCCTGCTAAAACCAGGTTTGACCCAGGGCTGCTTTAATGCACAGGCTCACCCGGGCTGCAGCCCAGGGGCCTCCGCTAAAAAGGGGTGCCCCACTGAACAACTACATCAAAGCCAATAGAAGGGGGGCCGCGGACAAACAGAAAGGGCTCAGATATCACCAAGCATGTTAGTTCGCATCCTTTGGGCCAGTTAACCATTCATTAACCTTGTTACGCGAAAGGGGCAGGAATCACATCCTACCTCTGGCATGCTGTGCAGGCTGGCCGTGCCAACTGGGGACCTGCAACACTGGCGGCTCCCCTGCAGCACGTACAGCAGCGCGCTGCTAGATTGATCTTTCTGATCCATTGGTCTGTCGGGGGCCAGACACTTCCCCAGGGGGCCCAGTCCTAATCCCCCCTCCTCACAGTCCAATCCTGGCTCTTTCCACGAGCAACTCGGGATGCTGCATGTGGTCTGCATATCTGGGTCCTCAGAACTGGATTTACCTGGAACCACAGTGTTCGGTGGTGCCCCCTGCAGGCCGAGGTTTTCCGTTACATGCAGGTCGTTATTGTTATTGCTGTTGCTCATGTTGCCCATGTTGCCCTCTGGGCCCGTGATTGCAGCGGCAGTAGCAGGTTTGTTTCTCCTCGCTTTCGGCTTCGGGGGAGTCCCAGGCTGCCGCCTTAAGCCAGATTCAGGGTCATCCCGCTGGCATCCCAGCGCATCACTTTTTGGTTCCTCTTCAGAGGTACTTTGATCACTGTCAGGTTTGCAGAGCCAAGTTGCCTTTCTTGGCTTTGGCACTGGGGGCCTCACTGTCTCACCCTCAGGGCTGAGATGTGGGCCTGGGTTCAGAAGGGCCTCTGAATTCAAAGACGCTACCCTACCTACAAGTGGATTTTCGCTCTCCTCCAAGGGCAACTGCACTAACTCTAAAGATGCTGATCCTTTGTCCTCATCCAAGTTGGGTCCCTCGGTTTCCAATAATCCCTGAATTCCCTTCCGGTCATTTTCGAGTGCACTCCTTTTGGGGCTGCAAACATCAGAGGCAGGGCTGATTAATGAGATAAAGGAGTCCATATTATCACATGGGACACCCAGATAAGCAGACGTGTCTGTTTTGATGTCATCATTAATAGGCCTGTCTATTCCAAGAATGTCATCCCGGGACACTTCATTGCGATTAGCGCCGTCCTGATTATTCTGTCTTAGTGTAATGCCATCTGTTTCAGATAAGTGCTCATTCAAACGCTGAGCTGTGTTCAAATGCTCATTGCCAGGAAGTTGCTTCTTACAGGGTGACAGGAGTTTGTCACACAGGGCACTATGCTGCTTTGTTGTGAAGGTTCCGTCCATCACAGAACACCTGATAACTTTTCTACCACTGTGTGACCCATTCTTAAGGTTCCCCTTTGCAGTCTCATTCCTGAGACTCACTTTCACCACCTCTTGCTTCTTATCCTGCTCTAGAAGAAAGACCTGCCTGTCCTGATCTGAGGTCTGTACGGCACTTTGGTCCAACTGCTCTTCAGTCAGAACCTCAGTCTCCTCAGATAGCCGCAGTTCACGGATCTTCAGGTTCTCCTCCATAATCTGCTCCTCCAGAACATGGAGGCCTCTCAGCTCCTCAAGTAGATCACACCTTCCAATTTGTTTACCAATTCCGGACACCCCATGAGCATCACTTCGTCTGAGGTCACCGACCTCACTCACTACACGTCCACAGGAGCAGGAGCCATATTCTGCACGTTCATCAGAACAGGCGGAGCAACTACCGTCAAATTCGACACCAGCTTCCAGCCAGTCTTTGCATAGCACCACCTGCAAAGACAGACTTCATTAAACACATTAGTTTCCATTGTTACCCTTTTCCAAGTTCATTGGCTTCCACTTTCCAAAATGGTCTCTTCCACATTGTAACAGAATCTGAATAACAGCTTCCTACAGTTTAATTTACCAAATATATACGTCACCTTATGTTATGAATTATTAGGACAAAAATCCGGGCTTGCAGGTGTAAAACTCAAGACAACTAGAAGACCGCATTAACAGACATTGACCGAACTTTCCCGAGACATTGACAAATACCACCAGTGACTACACGGGTTATAGTTGATTGGGAGTTATCCCTGGAGCTGCGAAATACGGAAACGCTACCGTGAATATCCATATGGTTTCTGACACGGACGTAGTTTCTTAAATAGTAATGGCTGGTATATTCAGAAGACGTATATGCTGACGTTAGAGGGGATTTGACATTACTGCTCTGGGCTGGTCTTCACACTCAGACATGACCCACTGGCTGCTGCTTTCAGGTTTCAGCAGAAGATCCAAGATCTCCTCCTGAATAAGTACACTTTCTTCTTCCTGGAATGCAAGTGAAATGCTTACAAAAGGGACATATTTATATAGCTAAAGTCATCTTGGGTAACACACCCCCCCACAAACACTGTGGGAGATCTGAACTTGCCTGTAGTATTTCAGCTGTCCGGTCAAGTATTTTTTCAACCTCCTGCAGTCCTTCTTGCTCTTTAAGGTCCCAGTCATTCAGAGATACATCGTCCAGACTGTTAACCAACCTGTAGCAAACTAGGGGTTAGTTAATTAAATCATGCGAGTTCACAGCACCTAAGTATGAAGGGTACCTTTCACTGGAATCTTGTTTTGTGTTGTGAAAATCATACGTGTCCCAGAGGAGAGATGGAAAGCTGTCAGTCGAGGAGTCGGCCTTTTCCTGTGCGTCCGTTATGGTGCTAGACAGGAGATTGTAACGAGGGCTGGGTTCAGAGTCCTCAAAGCTGTCCTGTGTTTGCAGGATGTTTGTTCTCGCCTGCATCTCCCCTGTACCAAATGAGGCAGTGCGCTGCTCCTCTGCGGTGGACGTCGGAGAACTTTCACAAATCTCAGTCCGACTGGGCTGGTCCTGAGACTGGATGACGCCTGTCGGATGTGAATCCTCTGTATTGGGCGCAACAGTGACTGTGTAGGAGTTCTCAAGGTCTTCCACCGGCAAACTAAGCCAGGGATTTTTGGGTAATGTTGCACAACGCTTCACTTTTATTTCAACGTTGAGAGAATCCACCGTTATCTTTGGAATGACCTGGATGCTGGCGTTCGAGGTGCCACCCACGTGGGCAAACTCAAAATCCTTGCATTCCTCAGAATCCGACACACTGGAAATGTTCTCCTCATAGATGCGGGGCTGCCTATCGACAGGCCGGAAGGTCTCCTTGGCACACCAGCTCTCTCTCCGCCCCCCCACGTCCGTATGGCTGCTTCCAGCTCCATCAAATCCAGAATCAAAGGAGCTGAGGGAGTGAGGTTTACCGGCACTTTGTACCATCCCTTGACCCAAGCCTGCAAAAGGCTGATGGGGCAACAGTCTCTCTTTCCCAGGATTCAGTCTGGTACAATTAGACAGGCCTTCACAGATGGGCCTGCTGCGCACATCCAGCATGGAACCAGAACCTCGGATCTCTCGCAGTGGAAAGCATGTGCTTTCTGCACAGTTCTTTTTCTCACACTGTCCTGCGCTTACAGACTCAACATGAGCCAGATCCCTCGGAGTCCCCCTGAGAAACTCATACTGCCATTGCAGCGCCACCTGAAGGTCATTTAGCGCTACAGCACCAGGTGAAGTCAGCAGCTTCCTCAGAATCATACACCTGCAAAAGAAAAAGTTACTAATTTCAGTTACTGGCTCCATCATGGTTATATATAAAAAAAAAAAAGAGAGACAAGCTTTGTCTATTTAAATAACTAGAGCCTAAATTCTGAATTCTTTAAAAAGCGACCCACCTATGAGATAGCCACTTTCCATTTTGCTGAAGGTGAGGGTCTTGAATGACATTAGCAAGGTGAGCTAACTGAACGAGCTCCTCCATCTCTGGGGGTGGATTCTTCTTCAGAAAGTCGCAGACCGCTTGCTTCCAAGGTGGGGTCCTACTGGCCCTCATCACTCGCAGGCAGTGCAGTTTAGGGATGCTGTCCTGGGTGCCGTTCCAGAGCAGGTCTTGAAAAAAGTTCTCGCACAGAACAACGTCGTACCAAGTTTTCGACTGTATTGCAGGTAGTAAAACGAATAGCACAGTTAGTATTTGCATAAGATGCAGCTGATCCCAGAACAGTTAATACCAATTCTAATAGCAAAAAACATGATTCAGTAACACCTGAAGTTTGAAAGCTTAGTTCTATCTAAAGGACATAACACCCAGTGATCTCCAAATCCAGGAGACACCTACTTTGTTGTAGTAATAGTAGAAATCAGAGACAGCTTTGAGTGTCTGGTATGGTAGATCCACAGCAGCAAAGAACTTCTCCTTCACACGGTCAAGTTGCATGATCCACTCTCCCTGGGCTTGGATCTCCACAGGAGACATGCTCTCCGCCAATATGTGGAGCACATCATTGGCTCGATGCACAAGGGCCTAGTGAGGAGATTCACAGCACTTTTGGATGCATTTGCCAGACTTCTTATTAATATTCATATTTAACAAAAAAATCAATCCTGTAGCTCTAAAGCACCAAATCTGGACCTCGATTCCAAATCCAGGCCTTGTTTTCAGTTCTCCCAGGTAGTTAGTTAAATAATTACTGATTCTAATTGGCCAGAGGCTTCACAGGTAAAGGAAGGCTGGATAATCAGCAGGGCTCGGACCTTGAGGACCGTGATTTGAATAACCCTGCTCTAAAGCGTCAGACATTGACCACACCATGGCAGGTCTGTAGACTGATGTCTCAAAATGTGACTTCAGACTCTGGGCTTTTTCCGCATCCTTGGCCATCTCGATTCTGTAAGGTTGGAGCTTCTCCTGCCTGGTATTGTCCATCAGGTCAATGATCTGTTACAGGAGCAGGAAATTGATCAAAAACTGGATGTGGGTCTAGGAAAACAATCACACAGCTGACCGGTTCGAAAATAAGAAGAGTCAGTTTCAGGGATCTCAGTATTTGAAATGACTGCAGCAAAACTTTGGACTGCTGAGTTTTATAATCCTCGTACAATTTTAGGGACAATATCCATCTATTTAGACAATTTTTTCGCAATTAAAGCTACTGGAAGTTTCACTAACATTTAAATCAGGGGTTATTTGCCTTTTGGGCACAATTTAACTAAACTAGTTACTGGCTACTTTAGTACAGATCGCATTACCCAAGATGAATGTACGAGCACTCCTGCTATTCCCCACAACCCCGAATCAGTCGCTGATCACACTACCTGCTATTCCCCACAACCACCAATCAGTCGCTGATCACACTACCTGCTTGGCTTCGTCACGCAGCTGCAGGACACGCAGCTGCAGATGGGCTCGGGAAAACGCCTGCTGCCACAGCAGCTCCACCTTCTCCACAGCGGCCGTGATCCTTTCGAGAAGAAGACCACCTCAGTCCCAGTAGACGGGAGACTGGCAGTACCACCGCGCTACTTCATTCGTCTCCAAAAACAGAGACAGCTCAGCTCAAAGTGCGCAAGCAAACTATCCGGAATCGGTCACTCCCCAGAAACTTCCTTGCACCTTCACGTTTGTCCCCGCTTCGGTACGGATACAACGTGCCATCACACCACACCTGTTGTAATTCTGCAGCATGTCGTACGCCGTGTGAGTGAAGAGCGCTGTCCCTGCCATGTCCTGGTAGCAGGACTCATTCTCGGGGAACCGCAGCTTTTCCACTATCTGCTCACAATGTCTCAGCAGATCATCCAGACCGAGTTCCCTGCAGAAAGGACGACAGCCACCATCTGCACCATCATACAGCCACACTACCACTGAAGCCCTTTGCTATCCATTATAAATTAATGCCATGTCGTGGTCTGCCGTCTAACATGGGCACAGTTAGAGGTTTTGACTATGTGTTAGTTGTCTTAAAGCATAAGGTGCGGTTTTACAGAAAATCATTAAAAAGCTGAAATCACAGCGAACAGTCTGTAGGACAGTATGCATTACATTAGACCATAATGCACCACCGTGGGTACTGGCGAGCGTCACCTCTGCAGCTGCTGAAACCTGGCTTCGTTTGCTGAGCAAAAGTCCTTCAGCTCCTTGACATTTGCAGGCACGGCCTGGCGGGAGAGTTTCTGCAGGGTGGCGATGCAGGAGGGCAGCCGGTGCACCACCGACAGAAACTCCTGGACAAATCCATCGATCTCCTGGAGACAGAAAGACAGTTTGCAGACACTGATCCACTGATGGAGTCAAATTACCCCTAATTAAATCCCTCCCCTGCTGCAGCCAACAACCTACAACTTATCCATACGTACAACAAAAGGCGTATCCTGAAAATGAAGATTAGCCAGATGCACTCGGAGTGAAACTTAATTAATAATCTACTAGTCATCAGTAGGATAGAAGCCATAATGCTATGTAGTTTATTCTGACACAGAGCGGTCAACACGAAGTGTGATTTTGTGAATAATTCAGCCTTTTACATTAGCTGAGGAATATGTTCGATGGAGAGTGCGCACTGAGAGTGGCCTGCCTAGCAATGCAGACATGATCAAACAGAGAAGGGGCTCTGCCTTTCAGTTGCAAATGAGGTCAGATAGGAGACTTCAAGTGGGCGAGCTTCTCCAGGGTAAGGGATAACATGGATAACAGGCTGGAAGTAACAGCTGTGATGGAAATCAATTCGAACAAGAAGCATCTCACACATGATGCATCCAAAAAAAAAGTAGCATCGCAACACAGCAGTCCAAATACATGCAGCAGGCTAACTGTGTGCGCGAGTGTGCAATCCCAGAGATGGACTGACGTCCCATTCAGGGTGTAACCTACCGGCCCCCATGATGCTCTCCAGGATAACAATTTGGAAGATAGATGAGCAAATCAGATACAACTTATGACAGTAACCCGACGTAGATGCATTCTTAAAACTAAAAAAAAAAAAAGATTACCTTTAAAAACGTTACCCAGCTTTGATGACAGTAAACAAGGTAACCGCCCAGTTCCGGTGTTAACTGGCTCCGATCGATGTAGTTATAGAGTTCAAAAACTTCTTTCAGAAAAACACTCTGTAAGGGCAGAAACGAAGACTTACCAAACAAACCCATGAACATGCAACGTGAGAGGACACAATTGCATGCAATACCGCTGTGATTCTAAGGAGCCCTTGATTTTACCGCGGAGGTGAACATTACCTTAAAGGGAACAGAGCTTCCACTCTTCGCATGACCCGACATCAGCAGTTTCAGCAGTAATTTCAGCACATCTCTCTTTTTGGGCTGAACCACATAGAGTGTATGAACGGTTCTCTGGGGCAGCTGGACAGGACACGGAACCAGTGTCAATACACAGCCTCTGACTTGGTGATCGTTTCTGACGTTTGCACGCAGAGCTGACCACATACTTCTGCAGACACGTTCAGTCAAAAGAACATCCGACCCGCACGAAGGTTAAAGCCCTGTTATTAACCTCAATACAGTCTGCATATTTTTGAGGTGATCCATTAGAAGATAACTAAGCGCATGGTGGTTCAAACTGAAAGCATGTGACCTTGACTCCAGGCATGTGATAAATTCTCATTCTTCTCTCCACCACCACCCTGGACTGCAGCTTTCTTTATCAAACCAGGACCGATGCACCAAAGAATGACTTCCCACATACATCAGACAAGGAGGGCTTTAACCAATTTGAAATTCCAGCGAAATTATATAATCAGATTTAGAAATGTCCTTAGAAGTTCACAGGCAAATTCTTGAATTGTCTGGGTTATATTAAAACATGCAATGTCTTGTGATCAACTCTGGTATGTCGGTCCTGACATCAACAGGATGCCGGCAAACCAAACCATCGCATTCCCCCCAAGATTCCAGTCTTTCCAGTCAAACAAATTGAAAGTACATGTTTGGGAGAAAAATATTAATCCAAGAAAAAAGGTTCACACTAGCTAATTTATTGCGAGTTCCGATATCCACCACAAAAATAGCAGCCGCCTAAAAGGCACTAATACACCGGTGTGCTGAAATTAACTACTGAGAGGTTTAAATGATGCAGTTAGTGTATGCACAGGGCACTATTCCTTTATGACACACTGAAGTATTACAATATTACAGCATTTAGAGTCTGGTTCCTTGCAATAAGACAAACAGAAATGACTTGCAAAATATTCCATGAATTCACCTCAAGGAGCAGAAGAGTTTCAGCAACAAATCTAGCTGTGGTCAGGGCAGCATTCCTGAAGTCCACCACTACAGAAACCAGACTGTCCCTCTCCTGGTATTTACTACAAGACAGAGCACAGTTAAGCAGGCTATGCAGGCAGGAGACAGACAGCTACAAAGGTGGTACCATTTCCCATGGAGAGGGGACTACATCAGCTATCCAAATACAGGGGTGAATAAATGCTTACTTATGCAAATGCGAAAAGTAATTGATGAAATAAACAACTTCTTCCCTTTTCAGGTCAGAGGTTAGCTTGCTTTGCTGCGCTACTGGAAACAAAACTAGTGGACATCCTTGCTGGTCAAAGGCACCTGTTGGAAGACCACACACACACAAACAGCCTAGAAGTTTACTTTTAAACGTGGATGACGGGTGATAAGCATAAAAACCCTAAAAATGTTAAGATTCAGAGATATTTTAAAGCCGTAAGGACGTTATATCTTCCATTGTTTAGTCAAGACGTGACTATACCAGGTGCCTAAATAAACTTAAAGAAAGGAAAGGGAAAATACCGGGAAACGTGACTGCCCCAGAGCACAGCACATGATCGGCAGGCAGGGAGGGGGTGGAGGTGGACTTGCGGAACTCTGCTGGTAGAGAAAAAAATATATAAATAAAGGAGACTGGTAAAACTCGAAAAACATTCAATCCAATCCAACTTTATCGTCGTTATACAACGTCTGACAAGTGTGCAAGGAAACGTATGTAATAAAGCACCGTAGCAGAGCGACGCGTCTGTCATGTCACAATAAAACACTAATACTGGAGAATATTTTACGTGCAAAGCACATTTTCAGGATCCCCGCTAATAAAGAGCACAGCCGTCTCCACCAGTAACACAGGCTCCCGTTGGGTTAAATAATGAAGGAGGATCCAGGAGGGACCAGCAATATCGATCCCTTACCTGCTGAAACACAACGGTATCAGAGACTGCATGCAAACTCAGGCATGACGCCTAATTCAACATTAGAATGAACATTTGATGCGTTTAAGGATTGTTTTAAATATATACTCAGGTATAACATAAACCGAATCTCTACTGACAGCAGAACACACTGGCTTTAAGATTCTTACCTGTTGCGTCGCTGCTCATCGTGTGACTGTTTTCAATCGCAAGTTACCAAGATGGAAAACGGGATCGCATCGTAATCGCCGTGCGGCCGGCAAAGTGTAATTTAAGAGGCGTGGAAAAGGGACCGGCCGCCTCCTCGCCCGTCACATTTTACGGGAAAAGCTTCGCTCAGTTCTGCGTGTCCGCCGGGAGATGGGGGGAGATGAGCGGCGGCCGCTCCGCCATGTTGCGCCAGTTCGGGTGCGAAGCGTGCGGCTGAATGGACGCTTTAAATGGGTGGACTGAACTCCTTTATAACTCCCCAAAAGGGGAGGGAGGATGCTGGCGGCATGGTGCGCCGTTCTGCTCTCGGCAGTCATTTCAATGTTCCCTTCAGTATTGTTGTTGTTGTAATTGCGAGCAACTTAAAGCATAAAAGCGAAGAATTAA
Source organism: Mormyrops boulengeri (assembly GCA_026781065.1). NCBI lineage: Eukaryota > Metazoa > Chordata > Actinopteri > Osteoglossiformes > Mormyridae > Mormyrops > Mormyrops boulengeri. Next base: position 2,122,005 of record JAODLD010000045.1, on the reverse strand, counting down.
CTAACCAACTGATTGCAGTTTAATGGCAGACTCGTGAAGTCCATGGAACTGATCTGAGGATTTCCTGTATGTTGTTTTAAAGATTAACATATTCCGAGGAAATAATGAAATGAATCTGTAGTGAACAGAAGTTTTTAATGTTTACTTCGTATATGTGTGCAGCACGGCGCGCAGTTTTCCTAGTCTTTTGGTTACATTATTCTACATATAATAACGAAATACAGTTTGTGTTGCTAATGACGTAACAGTGGTCTGGATTTCTCTCAAGCGACCTGGTACCTGTTTGTCCAGTATTATATAGCTGGACAGAGTTCATTTACTAAACACCTCTCAAGGGTGTGAGTTTGGATTCAGCACTGGTGGGGGCCAAATCAGTCCCGAACCGCCTCCCCCCCCAAAACACCCACGGTACTCTCACGAGTCCCAACCCAAACCTACACCCTAGACCTCTCTCACACCTAGACTCCTGATAAACATAATTACACGTTGGGGCTGGACCAGATTAATTAAGATGTTCTCCTCCTTCATATTGCACAGAAACTTGTTCAACTGTAGTTTTGGTATGAGCAGGTAGTGAAGCGTTCCGTTTATACACCCACAATACTGCGAATCACAAACAACAACATTAAAATAGGAATACAATGAAGTAGCTCACCCGTAAATACTTTTTTGAATGGCTGTGTTGCGTGTAATGACAGCTAATAAGTATTTAGCTAACGTGAAATCAAATGACAGCACAATAAAACTGTATTAGACCATTCTCTGTAAAATCTCTCCTCCACCTCCATGAACCTCCTTCCTATCCCTCAGTTGATGATGGTCTCCACATTTGCAATAGTTTAGTTGCCCAGTCCTTGAGTTAAAAAAGACCGATTTATTTTAAAATCTAATTCTGCCAGTTCTTTTCCCATTTCCTGTGCTTCAATACTCACAGAATAGTGATCTCATCCTGGTCTTTGTTTTAAAACATATCTTTTTTCATTCTAAAGTAAATAACTGTTAGATATTGATAACTACAAACTATATTTAAATAAGGACAAACAATGGTTATAGTTAAAGTCCTGAATTGAAACAGCACTACATTCTCACCTGGCAAGATCTGAATGATTTTTTTAAGCTGCTCAGTAATAATACAATAAACAAACAGAGGGCTGACTAAATAGTCGTGTTTAAAACCCAGATCATTTACACAAAGTATCGCATTTTTATTTAGCTTATTACAGAGAAATGAATAATATATTTGCAGCATTCACACACACCATTCCTTACAAAGGAAGCTAACATCTAAGAAACTGAAATAAATGGCAGGTACATTTTACTCTGAATCTTCATGGTTTTGTCTCTCCTCACCGTTTATTTAAAAAAAAAAAAGTTTACATTAATCTCCATGATGTTCCATCTTCATTGTGGGATGAAGTGTACTTTAAGAGCTGGCTTCTTTGAGAGTGGCGGTCTTCATCGACTTCCACGTTGTCGTTTAACATGTTCAGTCCCACTTGGATGTTTTTCGCCTCATGTGTCGCTCGCCCTGGCTGTCAATAGCTTCGTACAGCTCTTGCTTATTCTCTTTGACGGCGTGAAGATATCCGAGATATCCCACACACAGCGATATCGTAACCAGTCCCATGGCCATTACAGGCTTATTCTACAGAAGAGGAATGACACTGCTTAAAATATATTTTCGCGTGTAGGTTAGGATGCAGTCGTACAGTATATTACTTTATATAAAACAAACTGATCCACAGCTTTCATTCAATTTCCTGCTGACACATAGTCTACATTTGTTTCAAAATACCTTCCTCATATTTCCTGAGGACTTACAGTTTTTGCTATATGTGTCACTATCAACTTTAAACACATTCTACTTCAATTTCTTTTACATTTAAGTGTAGCCTAATTTGATCATTCATTTGTGTATTTTTACATACTATCAGACCTTATTATAATTAAGGACAAATATTTTTCAATTGATAATTCTTAGCCACTCTGACTATTCAACATAAAAAAGAGGAATTTAAGCAATCGTTAACTGGAGGGGCAAATATGTCATGGTTCTATAATTAAAAGGATCACCATACACGACATTTAGATAAGTACTTTGTGAAAGCCCAATCAAGACTAACCACATTCATCTGAGAGAGAGAAAAACAGTATCTACACTACATTAGGGGCTCCTATAACACTGAAATCTCCGACACTTTAATGGTCTCTGAACATCTGTGGCTTAAATATGCAATAACCTGAGGCCTTACGGGTTTTATGAAGAGTTCTGGGTTCACGGCCCGGAAGAGAGTGGTGGTCTTGGCCGCCCTCAAACCCGGCGCCTTGAATCTGCTCTCATTCGAGGTCTCTACTTTGCGGCTTCCTTGTTCAGGAGACGGCATTGTCACACTCTGCCGACAGCACATGGAAGAAGTCACAGACAGATCCCCCCCCCAAACCGGCTACTGAAGACAAGCCTTGTGGGGCCGCGGTAACAGGATAAATGTTCACACGGGGAGTTAACATCATAAACGTCATGCAGCCTAAGAGAAGGCGGGCATCGTGGTTGATAATGAGATGTACGACACGGCTGGAGCCAAGACAAAATACGAGAATAACTACGGATAACAGGAACATATGCAGCTTATAAACTAGATTAAATAAAACTAGCGTCCAACCGGCTGGGCGACCCGCACCTTCTCACCTTCTCATGGTCCTCGGAAGTAAAGAGCAAACGACAAAAAAAAAGAGAGAGTCGCGCAGCCACACGCAGAGATTAAAAAGGTTCCCTGCAGATTATAGCGCCACCATCCGTTCGGAATGGAGACATGAGCGAAGAGCCGGAGGCGCTTCTATTAATGTACGACGCGTTAATCCCACCAACTATTTCTAGGGAGGCCGAAACGAAACAAATATATAAACGAAAAAGGTCACCGAAATAAATGTCCCACGACGCAGTAAGGAAGAATTAAACCCCTTACAAACGTAACAATTTATTATAGCTCGTCTACAGAGGAGGTACAGGGACAAAGGTAAGAAAATAATTAAAGGTTCAACCCAAGCCAGGAGCAGCTTTTTCTCCCTGACACGGTCCGACTGAAACGTTCAGGCTGTCCTTGCGCCAAACGAGCGCTGCTAAAAGCAAACACATGCAACTTTGCGGACTTTATACAGTTCATCACCTTTCAATTTATATCTTACTATGCACATTCACACTATGCAACTTAGCCTATTTATTATCTATTGCTGCTACACCACTCTGTCTTCCATGTCTTCTG